>OY970824.1:47311103-47798603 GCA_963853835.1 Calendula officinalis | reverse complement strand
TAGTAGTTATAATGGTTCAAGGGCCATCGATATGAGTTATGGACATGTAGTGGTTATAATGGTTCAATGGCCTTGGTTATGGGTTATGGACACCTATTACTTGTAAAATGCATATCTATAGGCTATTGGTCATGGTTAGTAGTTATAATGGTTCAAGGGCCAGCGGTATGAGTTATGGACATCTAGTGGTTATAATGGCTCAAGGCCCATGGTTATGGGTTATGGACACATATTACTTGTAAAATGGATATCTGTAGGCTATTGTACATGGCAAGTAGTTATAATGGTTCAAGGGCCATCAGAATCAGTTATGGGCATCTAATGGTTATAATGGTTCAAGGACCATGGTTATGGGTTATGGACACCTATTACTTGTAAAATGGATATCTATAGGCTATTGGTCATGGCTAGTAATTATAATGGTTCAAGGGCCGTCAGTATCAGTTATGGACATTTAGTGGTTATAATGGTTCAAGGACCATGGTTATGGGTTATGGACACCTATTACTTGTAAAATGGATATCTGTAGGCTATTGGTCATGGCTAGTAGTTATAATGGTTCAAGGGTCATCGATATGAGTTATGGACATATAGTGGTTATAATGGTTCAATGGCCTTGGTTATGGTTTATGGACACCTAGTACTTGTAAAATGGATATCTATAGGCTATTGGTCATGGCTAGTAGTTATAATGGTTCAAGGGCCATCGATAAGAGTTATGGACATGTAGTGGTTATAATGTTTCAAGGACCACGGTTATGGGTTATGGACACCTATTACTTGTAAAATGGATATCTGTAGGCTATTGTACATGGCAAGTAGTTATAATGGTTCAAGGGCCATCAGTATCAGTTATGGGCATCTAGTGGTTATAATGGTTCAAGGACCATGGTTATGGGTTATGGACACCTATTACTTGTAAAATGGATATCTATAGGCTATTGGTCATGGCTAGTAGTTATAATGGTTCAAGGGCCGTCAGTATCAGTTATGGACATTTAGTGGTTATAATGGTTCAAGGACCATGGTTATGGGTTATGGACACCTATTACTTGTAAAATGGATATCTATAGGCTATTGGTCATGGATAGTAATTATAATGGTTCAAGGGCCGTCAGTATCAGTTATGGACATTTAGTGGTTATAATGGTTCAAGGACCATGGTTATGGGTTATGGACACCTATTACTTGTAAAATGGATATCTGTAGGCTATTGGTCATGGCTAGTAGTTATAATGGTTCAAGGGTCATCGATATGAGTTATGGACATATAGTGGCTATAATGGTTCAATGGCCTTGGTTATGGTTTATGGACACCTAGTACTTGTAAAATGGATATCTATAGGCTATTGGTCATGGCTAGTAGTTATAATGGTTCAAGGGCCATCGATATGAGTTATGGACATATAGTGGTTATAATGGTTCAATGGCCTTGGTTATGGTTTATGGACACCTAGTACTTGTAAAATGGATATCTATAGGCTATTGGTCATGGCTAGTAGTAATAATGGTTCAAGGGCCATCGATATGAGTTATGGACATCTAGTGATTATAATAGTTCAAGGGCCATGGTTATGGGTTATGGACACCTATTACTTGTAAAATGGATATGTATAAGCTATTGGTCATGGCTAGTAGTAATAATGGTTCAAGGGCCATCGGTATGAGTTATGAACATCTAGTGGTTATAATGGTTCAAGGGCCATGGTTATGGGTTATAGACACCTATTACTTGTAAAATGGATATGTATAGGCTATTGGTCATGGCTAGTAGTTATAATGGTTCAAGGGCCATCAATATCAATTATGGACATCTAGTGGTTATAATGGTTCAAGGACCATGGTTATGGGTTATGGACACCTATTACTTGTAAAATGGATATCTATAGGCCATTGATCATGGCTAGTAGTTATAATGGTTCAAGGGCCATTGATATGAGTTATGGAGATGTACTGGTTATAATGGTGCAACGGCCTTGGTTATGGGGTATGGACACCTATTACTTGTAAAATGGATATCTATAGGCTATCGGTCATGGCTACTAGTTACAATGGTTCAAGGGCCATCAGTATCAATTACGGACATCATGTGGTTATAATGGTTCAAGAACCACGGTTATGGGTTATGGACACCTATTACTTGTAAAATGGATATCTGTAGGCTATTGTACATGGCAAGTAGTTATAATGGTTCAAGGGCCATCAGTATCAGTTATGGGCATCTAGTGGTTATAATGGTTCAAGGACCATGGTTATGGGTTATGGACACCTATTACTTGTAAAATGGATATCTATAGGCTATTGGTCATGGCTAGTAGTTATAATGGTTCAAGGGCCGTCAGTATCAGTTATGGACATTTAGTGGTTATAATGGTTCAAGGACCATGGTTATGGGTTATGGACACCTATTACTTGTAAAATGGATATCTGTAGGCTATTGGTCATGGCTAGTAGTTATAATGGTTCAAGGGTCATCGATATGAGTTATGGACATATAGTGGTTATAATGGTTCAATGGCCTTGGTTATGGGTTATGGACACCTAGTACTTGTAAAATGGATATCTATAGGCTATTGGTCATGGCTAGTAGTTATAATGGTTCAAGGGCTATCGATATGAGTTATGGACATGTAGTGGTTATAATGGTTCAATGGCCTTGGTGGGGTTTTGGACACCTATTACTTGTAAAGTGCATACGTATAGGCTATTGGTCATGGGTAGTAGTTATAACTGTTCAAGGGCCATCAGTATGAGCTATGGACATCTAGTGGTTATAATGGTTCACGGGCCATGGTTATGGGTTATGGACACCTATTACTTGTAAAATGGATATCGATAAGCTATTGGTCATGGCTAGTAGAAATAATGGTTCAAGGGCCATTGGTATGAGTTATGGACATCTAGTGTTTATAATAGTTCAAGGGCCATGGTTATGGATTATGGACACCTATTACTTGTAAAATGGATATGTATAGGCTATTGGTCATGGCCAGTAGTTATAATGGTTCAAGGGCCATCAATATAAGTTATGGACATCTAGTGGTTATAATGGTTCAAGGACCATGGTGATGGGTTATGGACACCTATTACTTGTAAAATGGATATCTATAGGCTATTGATCATGGCTAGTAGTTATAATGGTTCAAGGGCCATTGATATGAGTTATGGAGATGTACTGGTTATAATGGTGCAACGGCCTTGGTTATGGGGTATGGACACCTATTACTTGTAAAATGGATATCTATAGGCTATCGGTCATGGCTACTAGTTACAATGGTTCAAGGGCCATCAGTATCAATTACGGACATCATGTGGTTATAATGGTTCAAGAACCACGGTTATGGGTTATGGACACCTATTACTTGTAAAATGGATATCTGTAGGCTATCGTACATGGCAAGTAGTTATAATGGTTCAAGGGCCATCGGTATCAGTTATGGGCATCTAGTGGTTATAATGGTTCAAGGACCATGGTTATGGGTTATGGACACCTATTACTTGTAAAATGGATATCTATAGGCTATTGGTCATGGCTAGTAGTTATAATGGTTCAAGGGCCGTCAGTATCAGTTATGGACATTTAGTGGTTATAATGGTTCAAGGACCATGGTTATGGGTTATGGACACCTATTACTTGTAAAATGGATATCTGTAGGCTATTGGTCATGGCTAGTAGTTATAATGGTTCAAGGGTCATCGATATGAGTTATGGACATATAGTGGTTATAATGGTTCAATGGCCTTGGTTATGGGTTATGGACACCTAGTACTTGTAAAATGGATATCTATAGGCTATTGGTCATGGCTAGTAGTTATAATGGTTCAAGGGCTATCGATATGAGTTATGGACATGTAGTGGTTAATGGTTATGGGTTATGGACACCTATTACTTGTAAAATGGATATGTATAGGCTATTGGTCATGGCCAGTAGTTATAATGGTTCAAGGGCCATCATATCAGTTATGGACATCTAGTGGTTATATTGGTTCAAGGACCATGGTTATGGGTTATGGTCACCTATTACTTGTAAAATGGATATCTATAAGCTATTGGTCATGGCTTCTAATTATAATGGTTCAAGGGTCATCGATATGAGTTATGGACATATAGTGGTTGTAATGGTTCAATGGCCTTGGTTATGGGTTATGGACACCTATTACTTGTAAAATGGATATCTATAGGCTATTGGTCATGGCTTCTAATTATAATGGTTAAAGGGCCATCAGTATCAGTTACAGACATCTAGTGGTTATAATGGTTCAAGGACCATGGTTATGGGTTATGGACGCCTATTACTTGTAAAATGGATATCTATAGGCTATTGGTATGGCTAGTAGTTATAATGGTTCAGGGGCCGTCAGTATCAGTTATGGACATTTAGTGGTTATAATGGTTCAAGGACCATGGTTATGGGTTATGGACACCTATTACTTGTAAAATGGATATCTGTAGGCTATTGGTCATGGCTAGTAGTTATAATGGTTCAAGGGTCATCGATATGAGTTATGGACATATAGTGGTTATAATGGTTCAATGGCCTTGGTTATGGGTTATGGACACCTAGTACTTGTAAAATGGATATCTATAGGCTATTGGTCATGGCTAGTAGTTATAATGGTTCAAGGGCCATCAGTATCAGTTATGGACATCTAGTGTTTATAATGGTTATAGGGACCATGGTTATGGGTTATGGACACCTATTACTTGTGAAATGAATATCTATAGGCTATTGGTCATGGCTAGTAGTTATAATGGTTCAAGGGTCATCGATATGAGTTATAGACATATAGTGGTTATAATGGTTCAATGGCCTTGGTTATGGGTTTTGGACACCTATTACTTTTAAAGTGCATACCCATAGGCTATTGGTCATGGCTAGTAGTTATAACTGTTCAAGGGCCATCGGTATGAGCTATGGAAATCTAGTGGTTATAATGGTTCACGGGCCATGGTTATGGGTTATGGACACCTATTACTTGTAAAATGGATATCGATAAGCTATTGGTCATGGCTAGTAGTAATAATGGTTCAAGGGCCATTGGTATGAGTTATGGACATCTAGTGATTATAATAGTTCAAGGGCCATGGTTATGGGTTATGGACACCTATTACTTGTAAAATGGATATGTATAAGCTATTGGTCATGGCTAGTAGTAATAATGGTTCAAGGGCCATCGGTATGAGTTATGGACATCTAGTGGTTATAATGGTTCAAGGGCCATGGTTATGGGTTATAGACACCTATTACTTGTAAAATGGATATGTATAGGCTATTGGTCATGGCCAGTAGTTATAATGGTTCAAGGGCCATCAATATCAGTTATGGACATCTAGTGGTTATATTGGTTCAAGGACCATGGTTATGGGTTATGGACACCTATTACTTGTAAAATGGATATCTATAGGCCATTGATCATGGCTAGTAGTTATAATGGTTCAAGGGCCATTGATATGAGTTATGGAGATGTACTGGTTATAATGGTGCAACGGCCTTGGTTATGGGGTATGGACACCTATTACTTGTAAAATGGATATCTATAGGCTATCGGTCATGGCTACTAGTTACAATGGTTCAAGGGCCATCAGTATCAATTACGGACATCATGTGGTTATAATGGTTCAAGAACCACGGTTATGGGTTATGGACACCTATTACTTGTAAAATGGATATCTGTAGGCTATTGTACATGGCAAGTAGTTATAATGGTTCAAGGGCCATCAGTATCAGTTATGGGCATCTAGTGGTTATAATGGTTAAAGGACCATGGTTATGGGTTATGGACACCTATTACTTGTAAAGTGCATACCTATAGGCTATTGGTCATGGCTAGTAGTTATAACTTTTCAAGGGCCATCGGTATGAGCTATGGACATCTAGTGGTTATAATGGTTCACGGGCCATGGTTATGGGTTATGGACACCTATTACATGTAAAATGGATATCGATAAGCTATTGGTCATGGCTAGTAGTAATAATGGTTCAAGGGCCGTTGGTATGAGTTATGGACATCTAGTGGTTATAATAGTTCAAGGGCCATGGTTATGGGTTATGGACACCTAGTACTTGTAAAATGGATATCTATAGGCTATTGGTCATGGCTAGTAGTTATAATGGTTCAAGGGCCATCGATATGAGTTATGGACATGTAGTGGTCATAATGGTTCAATGGCCTTGGTGGGGTTTTGGACACCTATTACTTGTAAAGTGCATACCTATAGGCTATTGGTCATGGCTAGAAGTTATAACTGTTCAATGGCCATCGGTATGAGCTATGGACATCTAGTGGTTATAATGGTTCACGGGCCATGGTTATGGGTTATGGACACCTATTACTTGTAAAATGGATATCGATAAGCTATTGGTCATGGCTAGTAGTAATAATGGTTCAAGGGCCATTGGTATGAGTTATGGACATCTAGTGGTTATAATAGTTCAAGGGCCATGGTTATGGGTTATGGACACCTATTACTTGTAAAATGGATATGTATAGGCTATTGGTCATGGCCAGTAGTTATAATGGTTCAAGGGCCATCAATATAAGTTATGGACATCTAGTGGTTATAATGGTTCAAGGACCATGGTTATGGGTTATGGACACCTATTACTTGTAAAATGGATATCTATAGGCTATTGATCATGGCTAGTAGTTATAATGGTTCAAGGGCCATTGATATGAGTTATGGAGATGTACTGGTTATAATGGTACAACGGCCTTGGTTATGGGTTATGGACACCTATTACTTGTAAAATGGATATCTATAGGCTATCGGTCATGGCTACTAGTTACAATGGTTCAAGGCCATCAGTATCAGTTATGGACATCATGTGGTTATAATGGTTCAAGAACCATGGTTATGGGTTATGGACACCTATTACTTGTAAAATGGATATCTGTAGGCTATTGTACATGGCAGGTAGTTATAATGGTTCAAGGGCCATCAGAATCAGTTATGGGCATCTAATGGTTATAATGGTTCAAGGACCATGGTTATGGGTTATGGACACCTATTACTTGTAAAATGGATATCTATAGGCTATTGGTCATGGCTAGTAATTATAATGGTTCAAGGGCCGTCAGTATCAGTTATGGACATTTAGTGGTTATAATGGTTCAAGGACCATGGTTATGGGTTATGGACACCTATTACTTGTAAAATGGATATCCGTAGGCTATTGGTCATGGCTAGTAGTTATAATGGTTCAAGGGTCATCGATATGAGTTATGGACATATAGTGGTTATAATGGTTCAATGGCCTTGGTTATGGGTTATGGACACCTAGTACTTTTAAAATGGATATCTATAGGCTATTGGTCATGGCTAGTAGTAATAATGGTTCAAGGGCCACCGGTATGAGTTATGGACATCTAATGGTTATAATGGTTCAAGGGCCATGGTTATGGGTTATGGACACCTATTGCTTGTAAAATGGATATGTATAGGCTATATTGGTCATGGCTAGTAGTTATAATGGTTCAAGGGCCATCAGTATCAGTTATGGACGTCTAGTAATTATAATGGTTCAAGGACCTTGGTTATGGGTTATGGACACCCTAGTACTTGTAAAATGGATATCTATAGGCTATTGGTCATGGCTAGTAGTTATAATGGTTCAAGGGCCATCGATATGAGTTATGGACATGTAGTGGTTATAATGGTTCAATGGCCTTGGTGGGGTTTTGGACACCTATTACTTGTAAAGTGCATACCTATAGGCTATTGGTCATGGCTAGTAGTTATAACTTTTCAAGGGCCATCGGTATGAGCTATGGACATCTAGTGGTTATAATGGTTCACGGGCCATGGTTATGGGTTATGGACACCTATTACATGTAAAATGGATATCGATAAGCTATTGGTCATGGCTAGTAGTAATAATGGATCAAGGGCCATTGGTATGAGTTATGGACATCTAGTGGTTATAATAGTTCAAGGGCCATGGTTATGGGTTATGGACACCTAGTACTTGTAAAATGGATATCTATATGCTATTGGTCATGGCTAGTAGTTATAATGGTTCAAGGGCCATCGATATGAGTTATGGACATGTAGTGGTTATAATGGTTCAATGGCCTTGGTGGGGTTTTGGACACCTATTACTTGTAAAGTGCATACCTATAGGCTATTGGTCATGGCTAGAAGTTATAACTGTTCAATGGCCATCGGTATGAGCTATGGACATCTAGTGGTTATAATGGTTCACGGGCCATGGTTATGGGTTATGGACACCTATTACTTGTAAAATGGATATCGATAAGCTATTGGTCATGGCTAGTAGTAATAATGGTTCAAGGGCCATTGGTATGAGTTATGGACATCTAGTGGTTATAATAGTTCAAGGGCCATGGTTATGGGTTATGGACACCTATTACTTGTAAAATGGATATGTATAGGCTATTGGTCATGGCCAGTAGTTATAATGGTTCAAGGGCCATCAATATAAGTTATGGACATCTAGTGGTTATAATGGTTCAAGGACCATGGTTATGGGTTATGGACACCTATTACTTGTAAAATGGATATCTATAGGCTATTGATCATGGCTAGTAGTTATAATGGTTCAAGGGCCATTGATATGAGTTATGGAGATGTACAACGGCCTTGGTTATGGGTTATGGACACCTATTACTTGTAAAATGGATATCTATAGGCTATCGGTCATGGCTACTACTTACAATGGTTCAAGGGCCATCAGTATCAGTTATGGACATCATGTGGTTATAATGGTTCAAGAACCATGGTTATGGGTTATGGACACATATTACTTGTAAAATGGATATCTGTAGGCTATTGTACATGGCAAGTAGTTATAATGGTTCACGGGCCATCAGAATCAGTTATGGGCATCTAATGGTTATAATGGTTCAAGGACCATGGTTATGGGTTATGGACACCTATTACTTGTAAAATGGATATATATAGGCTATTGGTCATGGCTAGTAATTATAATGGTTCAAGGGCCGTCAGTATCAGTTAAGGACATTTAGTGGTTATAATGGTTCAAGGACCATGGTTATGGGTTATGGACACCTATTACTTGTAAAATGGATATCTGTAGGCTATTGGTCATGGCTAGTAGTTATAATGGTTCAAGGGTCATCGATATGAGTTATGGACATATAGTGGTTATAATGGTTCAATGGCCTTGGTTATGGTTTATGGACACCTAGTACTTGTAAAATGGATATCTATAGGCTATTGGTCATGGCTAGTAGTTATAATGGTTCAAGGGCCATCGATATGAGTTATGGACATGTAGTGGTTATAATGGTTCAAGGACCATGGTTATGGGTTATGGACACCTATTACTTGTAAAATGGATATCTATAGGCTATCGGTCATGGCTACTAGTTACAATGGTTCAAGGGCCATCAGTATCAGTTATGGACATCATGTGGTTATAATGGTTCAAGAACCATGGTTATGGGTTATGGACACATATTACTTGTAAAATGGATATTTGTAGGCTATTGTACATGGCAAGTAGTTATAATGGTTCAAGGGCCATCAGAATCAGTTATGGGCATCTAATGGTTATAATGGTTCAAGGACCATGGTTATGGGTTATGGACACCTATTACTTGTAAAATGGATATCTATAGGCTATTGGTCATGGCTAGTAATTATAATGGTTCAAGGGCCGTCAGTATCAGTTATGGACATTTAGTGGTTATAATGGTTCAAGGACCATGGTTATGGGTTATGGACACCTATTACTTGTAAAATGGATATCTGTAGGCTATTGGTCATGGCTAGTAGTTATAATGGTTCAAGGGTCATCGATATGAGTTATGGACATATAGTGGCTATAATGGTTCAATGGCCTTGGTTATGGTTTATGGACACCTAGTACTTGTAAAATGTATATCTATAGGCTATTGGTCATGGCTAGTAGTTATAATGGTTCAAGGGCCATCGATATGAGTTATGGACATGTAGTGGTTATAATGGTTCAAGGACCATGGTTATGGGTTATGGACACCTATTACTTGTAAAATGGATATTTGTAGGCTATTGGTCATGGCTAGTAGTTATAATGGTTCAAGGGTCATCGATATGAGTTATGGATATATAGTGGTTATAATGGTTCAATGGCCTTGGTTATGGTTTATGGACACCTAGTACTTGTAAAATGGATATCTATAGGCTATTGGTCATGGCTAGTAGTAATAATGGTTCAAGGGCCATTGGTATGAGTTATGGACATCTAGTGATTATAATAGTTCAAGGGCCATGGTTATGGGTTATGGACACCTATTACTTGTAAAATGGATATGTATAAGCTATTGGTCATGGCTAGTAGTAATAATGGTTCAAGGGCCATCGATCGGTATGAGTTATGGACATCTAGTGGTTATAATGGTTCAAGGGCCATGGTTATGGGTTATAGACACCTATTACTTGTAAAATGGATATGTATAGGCTATTGGTCATGGCCAGTAGTTATAATGGTTCAAGGGCCATCAATATCAATTATGGACATCTAGTGGTTATAATGGTTCAAGGACCATGGTTATGGGTTATGGACACCTATTACTTGTAAAATGGATATCTATAGGCCATTGATCATGGCTAGTAGTTATAATGGTTCAAGGGCCATTGATATGAGTTATGGAGATGTACTGGTTATAATGGTGCAACGGCCTTGGTTATGGGGTATGGACACCTATTACTTGTAAAATGGATATCTATAGGCTATCGGTCATGGCTACTAGTTACAATGGTTCAAGGGCCATCAGTATCAATTACGGACATCATGTGGTTATAATGGTTCAAGAACCACGGTTATGGGTTATGGACACCTATTACTTGTAAAATGGATATCTGTAGGCTATTGTACATGGCAAGTAGTTATAATGGTTCAAGGGCCATCAGTATCAGTTATGGGCATCTAGTGGTTATAATGGTTCAAGGACCATGGTTATGGGTTATGGACACCTATTACTTGTAAAATGGATATCTATAGGCTATTGGTCATGGCTAGTAATTATAATGGTTCAAGGGCCGTCAGTATCAGTTATGGACATTTAGTGGTTATAATGGTTCAAGGACCATGGTTATGGGTTATGGACACCTATTACTTGTAAAATGGATATCTGTAGGCTATTGGTCATGGCTAGTAGTTATAATGGTTCAAGGGTCATCGATATGAGTTATGGACATATAGTGGTTATAATGGTTCAATGGCCTTGGTTATGGTTATGGACACCTAGTACTTTTAAAATGGATATCTATAGGCTATTGGTCATGGCTAGTAGTAATAATGGTTCAAGGGCCACCGGTATGAGTTATGGACATCTAATGGTTATAATGGTTCAAGGGCCATGGTTATGGGTTATGGACACCTATTGCTTGTAAAATGGATATGTATAGGCTATATTGGTCATGGCTAGTAGTTATAACTGTTCAAGGGCCATCAGTATGAGCTATGGACATCTAGTGGTTATAATGGTTCACGGGCCATGGTTATGTGTTATGGACACCTATTACTTGTAAAATGGATATCGATAAGCTATTGGTCATGGCTAGTAGTAATAATGGTTCAAGGGCCATTGGTATGAGTTATGGACATCTAGTGGTTATAATAGTTCAAGGGCCATGGTTATGGGTTATGGACACCTATTACTTGTAAAATGGATATGTATAGGCTATTGGTCATGGCCAGTAGTTATAATGGTTCAAGGGCCATCAATATAAGTTATGGACATCTAGTGGTTATAATGGTTCAAGGACCATGGTTATGGGTTATGGACACCTATTACTTGTAAAATGGATATCTATAGGCTATTGATCATGGCTAGTAGTTATAATGGTTCAAGGGCCATTGATATGAGTTATGGAGATGTACTGGTTATAATGGTGCAACGGCCTTGGTTATGGGGTATGGACACCTATTACTTGTAAAATGGATATCTATAGGCTATCGGTCATGGCTACTAGTTACAATGGTTCAAGGGCCATCAGTATCAATTACGGACATCATGTGGTTATAATGGTTCAAGAACCACGGTTATGGGTTATGGACACCTATTACTTGTAAAATGGATATCTGTAGGCTATTGTACATGGCAAGTAGTTATAATGGTTCAAGGGCCATCGGTATCAGTTATGGGCATCTAGTGGTTATAATGGTTCGAGGACCATGGTTATGGGTTATGGACACCTATTACTTGTAAAATGGATATCTATAGGCTATTGGTCATGGCTAGTAGTTATAATGGTTCAAGGGCCGTCAGTATCAGTTATGGACATTTAGTGGTTATAATGGTTCAAGGACCATGGTTATGGGTTATGGACACCTATTACTTGTAAAATGGATATCTGTAGGCTATTGGTCATGGCTAGTTGTTATAATGGTTCAAGGGTCATCGATATGAGTTATGGACATATAGTGGTTATAATGGTTCAATGGCCTTGGTTATGGGTTATGGACACCTAGTACTTGTAAAATGGATATCTATAGGCTATTGGTCATGGCTAGTAGTTATAATGGTTCAAGAGCTATCGATATGAGTTATGGACATGTAGTGGTTATAATGGTTCAATGGCGTTGGTGGGGTTTTGGACACCTATTACTTGTAAAGTGCATACGTATAGGCTATTGGTCATGGGTAGTAGTTATAACTGTTCAAGGGCCATCAGTATGAGCTATGGACATCTAGTGGTTATAATGGTTCACGGGCCATGGTTATGGGTTATGGACACCTATTACTTGTAAAATGGATATCGATAAGCTATTGGTCATGGCTAGTAGTAATAATGGTTCAAGGGCCATTGGTATTAGTTATGGACATCTAGTGGTTATAATAGTTCAAGGGCCATGGTTATGGGTTATGGACACCTATTACTTGTAAAATGGATATGTATAGGCTATTGGTCATGGCCAGTAGTTATAATGGTTCAAGGGCCATCAATATAAGTTATGGACATCTAGTGGTTATAATGGTTCAAGGACCATGGTTATGGGTTATGGACACCTATTACTTGTAAAATGGATATCTATAGGCTATTGATCATGGCTAGTAGTTATAATGGTTCAAGGGCCATTGATATGAGTTATGGAGATGTACTGGTTATAATGGTGCAACGGCCTTGGTTATGGGGTATGGACACCCATTACTTGTAAAATGGATATCTATAGGCTATCGGTCATGGCTACTAGTTACAATGGTTCAAGGGCCATCAGTATCAATTACGGACATCATGTGGTTATAATGGTTCAAGAACCACGGTTATGGGTTATGGACACCTATTACTTGTAAAATGGATATCTGTAGGCTATTGTACATGGCAGGTAGTTATAATGGTTCAAGGGCCATCGGTATCAGTTATGGGCATCTAGTGGTTATAATGGTTCGAGGACCATGGTTATGGGTTATGGACACCTATTACTTGTAAAATGGATATCTATAGGCTATTGGTCATGGCTAGTAGTTATAATGGTTCAAGGGCCGTCAGTAAGAGTTATGGACATTTAGTGGTTATAATGGTTCAAGGACCATGGTTATGGGTTATGGACACCTATTACTTGTAAAATGGATATCTGTAGGCTATTGGTCATGGCTAGTAGTTATAATGGTTCAAGGGTCACCGATATGAGTTATGGACATATAGTGGTTATAATGGTTCAATGGCCTTGGTTATGGGTTATGGACACCTTGTAAAATGGATATCTATAGGCTATTGGTCATGGCTAGTAGTTATAATGGTTCAAGGGCTATCGATATGAGTTATGGACATGTAGTGGTTATAATGGTTCAATGGCCTTGGTGGGGTTTTGGACACCTATTACTTGTAAAGTGCATACGTATAGGCTATTGGTCATGGGTAGTAGTTATAACTGTTCAAGGTCCATCAGTATGAGCTATGGACATCTAGTGGTTATAATGGTTCACGGGCCATGGTTATGGGTTATGGACACCTATTACTTGTAAACTGGATATCGATAAGCTATTGGTCATGGCTAGTAGTAATAATGGTTCAAGGGCCATTGGTATGAGTTATGGACATCTAGTGGTTATAATAGTTCAAGGGCCATGGTTATGGGTTATGGACACCTATTACTTGTAAAATGGATATGTATAGGCTATTGGTCATGGCCAGTAGTTATAATGGTTCAAGGGCCATCAATATAAGTTATGGACATCTAGTGGTTATAATGGTTCAAGGACCATGGTTATGGGTTATGGACACCTATTACTTGTAAAATAGATATCTATAGGCTATTGATCATGGCTAGTAGTTATAATGGTTCAAGGGCCATTGATATGAGTTATGGAGATGTACTGGTTATAATGGTACAACGGCCTTGGTTATGGGTTATGGACACCTATTACTTGTAAAATGGATATCTATAGGCTATCGGTCATGGCTACTAGTTACAATGGTTCAAGGGCCATCAGTATCAGTTATGGACATCATGTGGTTATAATGGTTCAAGAACCATGGTTATGGGTTATGGACACCTATTACTTGTAAAATGGATATCTGTAGGCTATTGTACATGGCAAGTAGTTATAATGGTTCAAGGGCCATCAGAATCAGTTATGGGCATCTAATGGTTATAATGGTTCAAGGACCATGGTTATGGGTTAAGGACACCTATTACTTGTAAAATGGATACCTATAGGCTATTGGTCATGGCTAGTAATTATAATGGTACAAGGGCCGTCAGTATCAGTTACATATATCTAGTGGTTATAATGGTTCAAGGACCATGGTTATGGGTTATGGACGCCTATTACTTGTAAAATGGATATCTATAGGCTATTGGTCATGGCTAGTAGTTATAATGGTTGAAGGGCCATCGATATGAGTTATGGACATGTACTGGTTATAATGGTTCAATGGCCTTGGTTATGGGTTGTGGACACCTATTACTTGTAAAATGGATATCTATAGGCTATTGGTCATGGCTACTAGTTATCATAGTTCAAGGGCCATCAGTATCAGTTATGGACATAAAGTTGTTATAATGGTTCAAGAACCATGGTTATGGGTGATGGACACCTATTACTTGTAAAATGGATATCTGTTGGCTATTGGACATGGCTAGTAGTTATAATGGTTCAAGGGCCGTCAGTAGCATTTATGGACATCTAGTGGTTATAATGGTTCAAGGACCATGGTTATGGGTTATGGACACCTATTACTTGTAAAATGGATATCTATAGGCTATTGATCATGGCTAGTAGTTATAATGGTTCAAGGGCCATTGATATGAGTTATGGAGATGTACTGGTTATAATGGTACAACGGCCTTGGTTATGGGTTATGGACACCTATTACTTGTAAAATGGATATCTATAGGCTATCGGTCATGGCTACTAGTTACAATGGTTCAAGGGCCATCAGTATCAGTTATGGACATCATGTGGTTATAATGGTTCAAGAACCATGGTTATGGGTTATGGACACCTATTACTTGTAAAATGGATATCTGTAGGCTATTGTACATGGCAAGTAGTTATAATGGTTCAAGGGCCATCGGAATCAGTTATGGGCATCTAATGGTTATAATGGTTCAAGGACAATGGTTATGGGTTATGGACACCTATTACTTGTAAAATGGATATCTATAGGCTATATTGGTCATGGCTAGTAATTATAATGGTTCAAGGGCCGTCAGTATCAGTTATGGACATTTAGTGGTTATAATGGTTCAAGGACCATGGTTATGGGTTATGGACACCTATTACTAGTAAAATGGATATCTGTAGGCTATCGGTCATGGCTAGTAGTTATAATGGTTCAAGGGTCATCGATGTGAGTTATGGACATATAGTGGTTATAATGGTTCAATGGCCTTGGTTATGGGTTATGGACACCTAGTACTTGTAAAATGGATATCTATAGGCTATTGGTCATGGCCAGTAGTTATAATGGTTCAAGGGCCATCAATATCAATTATGGACATCTAGTGGTTATAATGGTTCAAGGACCATGGTTATGGGTTATGGACACCTATTACTTGTAAAATGGATATCTATAGGCCATTGATCATGGCTAGTAGTTATAATGGTTCAAGGGCCATTGATATGAGTTATGGAGATGTACTGGTTATAATGGTGCAACGGCCTTGGTTATGGGGTATGGACACCTATTACTTGTAAAATGGATATCTATAGGCTATCGGTCATGGCTACTAGTTACAATGGTTCAAGGGCCATCAGTATCAATTACGGACATCATGTGGTTATAATGGTTCAAGAACCACGGTTATGGGTTATGGACACCTATTACTTGTAAAATGGATATCTGTAGGCTATTGTACATGGCAAGTAGTTATAATGGTTCAAGGGCCATCAGTATCAGTTATGGGCATCTAGTGGTTATAATGGTTCAAGGACCATGGTTATGGGTTATGGACACCTATTACTTGTAAAATGGATATCTATAGGCTATTGGTCATGGCTAGTAATTATAATGGTTCAAGGGCCGTCAGTATCAGTTATGGACATTTAGTGGTTATAATGGTTCAAGGACCATGGTTATGGGTTATGGACACCTATTACTTGTAAAATGGATATCTGTAGGCTATTGGTCATGGCTAGTAGTTATAATGGTTCAAGGGTCATCGATATGAGTTATGGACATATAGTGGTTATAATGGTTCAATGGCCTTGGTTATGGGTTATGGACACCTAGTACTTTTAAAATGGATATCTATAGGCTATTGGTCATGGCTAGTAGTAATAATGGTTCAAGGGCCACCGGTATGAGTTATGGACATCTAATGGTTATAATGGTTCAAGGGCCATGGTTATGGGTTATGGACACCTATTGCTTGTAAAATGGATATGTATAGGCTATATTGGTCATGGCTAGTAGTTATAACTGTTCAAGGGCCATCAGTATGAGCTATGGACATCTAGTGGTTATAATGGTTCACGGGCCATGGTTATGGGTTATGGACACCTATTACTTGTAAAATGGATATCGATAAGCTATTGGTCATGGCTAGTAGTAATAATGGTTCAAGGGCCATTGGTATGAGTTATGGACATCTAGTGGTTATAATAGTTCAAGGGCCATGGTTATGGGTTATGGACACCTATTACTTGTAAAATGGATATGTATAGGCTATTGGTCATGGCCAGTAGTTATAATGGTTCAAGGGCCATCAATATAAGTTATGGACATCTAGTGGTTATAATGGTTCAAGGACCATGGTTATGGGTTATGGACACCTATTACTTGTAAAATGGATATCTATAGGCTATTGATCATGGCTAGTAGTTATAATGGTTCAAGGGCCATTGATATGAGTTATGGAGATGTACTGGTTATAATGGTGCAACGGCCTTGGTTATGGGGTATGGACACCTATTACTTGTAAAATGGATATCTATAGGCTATCGGTCATGGCTACTAGTTACAATGGTTCAAGGGCCATCAGTATCAATTACGGACATCATGTGGTTATAATGGTTCAAGAACCACGGTTATGGGTTATGGACACCTATTACTTGTAAAATGGATATCTGTAGGCTATTGTACATGGCAAGTAGTTATAATGGTTCAAGGGCCATCGGTATCAGTTATGGGCATCTAGTGGTTATAATGGTTCGAGGACCATGGTTATGGGTTATGGACACCTATTACTTGTAAAATGGATATCTATAGGCTATTGGTCATGGCTAGTAGTTATAATGGTTCAAGGGCCGTCAGTATCAGTTATGGACATTTAGTGGTTATAATGGTTCAAGGACCATGGTTATGGGTTATGGACACCTATTACTTGTAAAATGGATATCTGTAGGCTATTGGTCATGGCTAGTAGTTATAATGGTTCAAGGGTCATCGATATGAGTTATGGACATATAGTGGTTATAATGGTTCAATGGCCTTGGTTATGGGTTATGGACACCTAGTACTTGTAAAATGGATATCTATAGGCTATTGGTCATGGCTAGTAGTTATAATGGTTCAAGAGCTATCGATATGAGTTATGGACATGTAGTGGTTATAATGGTTCAATGGCCTTGGTGGGGTTTTGGACACCTATTACTTGTAAAGTGCATACGTATAGGCTATTGGTCATGGGTAGTAGTTATAACTGTTCAAGGGCCATCAGTATGAGCTATGAACATCTAGTGGTTATAATGGTTCACGGGCCATGGTTATGGGTTATGGACACCTATTACTTGTAAAATGGATATCGATAAGCTATTGGTCATGGCTAGTAGTAATAATGGTTCAAGGGCCATTGGTATTAGTTATGGACATCTAGTGGTTATAATAGTTCAAGGGCCATGGTTATGGGTTATGGACACCTATTACTTGTAAAATGGATATGTATAGGCTATTGGTCATGGCCAGTAGTTATAATGGTTCAAGGGCCATCAATATAAGTTATGGACATCTAGTGGTTATAATGGTTCAAGGACCATGGTTATGGGTTATGGACACCTATTACTTGTAAAATGGATATCTATAGGCTATTGATCATGGCTAGTAGTTATAATGGTTCAAGGGCCATTGATATGAGTTATGGAGATGTACTGGTTATAATGGTGCAACGGCCTTGGTTATGGGGTATGGACACCTATTACTTGTAAAATGGATATCTATAGGCTATCGGTCATGGCTACTAGTTACAATGGTTCAAGGGCCATCAGTATCAATTACGGACATCATGTGGTTATAATGGTTCAAGAACCACGGTTATGGGTTATGGACACCTATTACTTGTAAAATGGATATCTGTAGGCTATTGTACATGGCAGGTAGTTATAATGGTTCAAGGGCCATCGGTATCAGTTATGGGCATCTAGTGGTTATAATGGTTCGAGGACCATGGTTATGGGTTATGGACACCTATTACTTGTAAAATGGATATCTATAGGCTATTGGTCATGGCTAGTAGTTATAATGGTTCAAGGGCCGTCAGTATCAGTTATGGACATTTAGTGGTTATAATGGTTCAAGGACCATGGTTATGGGTTATGGACACCTATTACTTGTAAAATGGATATCTGTAGGCTATTGGTCACGGCTAGTAATTATAATGGTTCAAGGGTCATCGATATGAGTTATGGACATATAGTGGTTATAATGGTTCAATGGCCTTGGTTATGGGTTATGGACACCTAGTACTTGTAAAATGGATATCTATAGGCTATTGGTCATGGCTAGTAGTTATAATGGTTCAAGGGCTATCGATATGAGTTATGGACATGTAGTGGTTATAATGGTTCAATGGCCTTGGTGGGGTTTTGGACACCTATTACTTGTAACGTGCATACGTATAGGCTATTGGTCATGGGTAGTAGTTATAACTGTTCAAGGGCCATCAGTATGAGCTATGGACATCTAGTGGTTATAATGGTTCACGGGCCATGGTTATGGGTTATGGACACCTATTACTTGTAAAATGGATATCGATAAGCTATTGGTCATGGCTAGTAGTAATAATGGTTCAAGGGCCATTGGTATGAGTTATGGACATCTAGTGGTTATAATAGTTCAAGGGCCATGGTTATGGGTTATGGACACCTATTACTTGTAAAATGGATATGTATAGGCTATTGGTCATGGCCAGTAGTTATAATGGTTCAAGGGCCATCAATATAAGTTATGGACATCTAGTGGTTATAATGGTTCAAGGACCATGGTTATGGGTTATGGACACCTATTACTTGTAAAATGGATATCTATAGGCTATTGATCATGGCTAGTAGTTATAATGGTTCAAGGGCCATTGATATGAGTTATGGAGATGTACTGGTTATAATGGTACAACGGCCTTGGTTATGGGTTATGGACACCTATTACTTGTAAAATGGATATCTATAGGCTATCGGTCATGGCTACTAGTTACAATGGTTCAAGGGCCATCATTATCAGTTATGGACGTCATGTGGTTATAATGGTTCAAGAACCATGGTTATGGGTTATGGACACCTATTACTTGTAAAATGGATATATGTAGGCTATTGTACATGGCAGGTAGTTATAATGGTTCAAGGGCCATCAGAATCAGTTATGGGCATCTAATGGTTATAATGGTTCAAGGACCATGGTTATGGGTTATGGACACCTATTACTTGTAAAATGGATATCTATAGGCTATTGGTCATGGCTTGTAATTAAAATGGTTCAAGGGCCGTCAGTATCAGTTATGGACATTTAGTGGTTATAATGGTTCAAGGACCATGGTTATGGGTTATGGACACCTATTACTTGTAAAATGGATATCTGTAGGCTATTGGTCATGGCTAGTAGTTATAATGGTTCAAGGGTCATCGATATGAGTTATGGACATATAGTGGTTATAATGGTTCAATGGCCTTGGTTATGGGTTATGGACACCTAGTACTTTTAAAATGGATATCTATAGGCTATTGGTCATGGCTAGTAGTAATAATGGTTCAAGGGCCACCGGTATGAGTTATGGACATCTAATGGTTATAAATGTTCAAGGGCCATGGTTATGGGTTATGGACACCTATTGCTTGTAAAATGGATATGTATAGGCTATATTGGTCATGGCTAGTAGTTATAATGGTTCAAGGGCCATCAGTATCAGTTATGGACGTCTAGTAATTATAATGGTTCAAGGACCTTGGTTATGGGTTATGGACACCTAGTACTTGTAAAATGGATATCTATAGGCTATTGGTCATGGCTAGTAGTTATAATGGTTCAAGGGCCATCGATATGAGTTATGGACATGTAGTGGTTATAATGGTTCAATGGCCTTGGTGGGGTTTTGGACACCTATTACTTGTAAAGTGCATACCTATAGGCTATTGGTCATGGCTAGTAGTTATAACTTTTCAAGGGCCATCGGTATGAGCTATGGACATCTAGTGGTTATAATGGTTCACGGGCCATGGTTATGGGTTATGGACACCTATTACATGTAAAATGGATATCGATAAGCTATTGGTCATGGCTAGTAGTAATAATGGTTCAAGGGCCATTGGTATGAGTTATGGACATCTAGTGGTTATAATAGTTCAAGGGCCATGGTTATGGGTTATGGACACCTAGTACTTGTAAAATGGATATCTATAGGCTATTGGTCATGGCTAGTAGTTATAATGGTTCAAGGGCCATCGATATGAGTTATGGACATGTAGTGGTTATAATGGTTCAATGGCCTTGGTGGGGTTTTGGACACCTATTACTTGTAAAGTGCATACCTATAGGCTATTGGTCATGGCTAGAAGTTATAACTGTTCAATGGCCATCGGTATGAGCTATGGACATCTAGTGGTTATAATGGTTCACGGGCCATGGTTATGGGTTATGGACACCTATTACTTGTAAAATGGATATCGATAAGCTATTGGTCATGGCTAGTAGTAATAATGGTTCAAGGGCCATTGGTATGAGTTATGGACATCTAGTGGTTATAATAGTTCAAGGGCCATGGTTATGGGTTATGGACACCTATTACTTGTAAAATGGATATGTATAGGCTATTGGTCATGGCCAGTAGTTATAATGGTTCAAGGGCCATCAATATAAGTTATGGACATCTAGTGGTTATAATGGTTCAAGGACCATGGTTATGGGTTATGGACACCTATTACTTGTAAAATGGATATCTATAGGCTATTGATCATGGCTAGTAGTTATAATGGTTCAAGGGCCATTGATATGAGTTATGGAGATGTACTGGTTATAATGGTACAACGGCCTTGGTTATGGGTTATGGACACCTATTACTTGTAAAATGGATATCTATAGGCTATCGGTCATGGCTACTAGTTACAATGGTTCAAGGGCCATCATTATCAGTTATGGACATCATGTGGTTATAATGGTTCAAGAACCATGGTTATGGGTTATGGACACCTATTACTTGTAAAATGGATATATGTAGGCTATTGTACATGGCAGGTAGTTATAATGGTTCAAGGGCCATCAGAATCAGTTATGGGCATCTAATGGTTATAATGGTTCAAGGACCATGGTTATGGGTTATGGACACCTATTACTTGTAAAATGGATATCTATAGGCTATTGGTCATGGCTTGTAATTAAAATGGTTCAAGGGCCGTCAGTATCAGTTATGGACATTTAGTGGTTATAATGGTTCAAGGACCATGGTTATGGGTTATGGACACCTATTACTTGTAAAATGGATATCTGTAGGCTATTGGTCATGGCTAGTAGTTATAATGGTTCAAGGGTCATCGATATGAGTTATGGACATATAGTGGTTATAATGGTTCAATGGCCTTGGTTATGGGTTATGGACACCTAGTACTTTTAAAATGGATATCTATAGGCTATTGGTCATGGCTAGTAGTAATAATGGTTCAAGGGCCACCGGTATGAGTTATGGACATCTAATGGTTATAAATGTTCAAGGGCCATGGTTATGGGTTATGGACACCTATTGCTTGTAAAATGGATATGTATAGGCTATATTGGTCATGGCTAGTAGTTATAATGGTTCAAGGGCCATCAGTATCAGTTATGGACGTCTAGTAATTATAATGGTTCAAGGACCTTGGTTATGGGTTATGGACACCTAGTACTTGTAAAATGGATATCTATAGGCTATTGGTCATGGCTAGTAGTTATAATGGTTCAAGGGCCATCGATATGAGTTATGGACATGTAGTGGTTATAATGGTTCAATGGCCTTGGTGGGGTTTTGGACACCTATTACTTGTAAAGTGCATACCTATAGGCTATTGGTCATGGCTAGTAGTTATAACTTTTCAAGGGCCATCGGTATGAGCTATGGACATCTAGTGGTTATAATGGTTCACGGGCCATGGTTATGGGTTATGGACACCTATTACATGTAAAATGGATATCGATAAGCTATTGGTCATGGCTAGTAGTAATAATTGTTCAAGGGCCATTGGTATGAGTTATGGACATCTAGTGGTTATAATAGTTCAAGGGCCATGGTTATGGGTTATGGACACCTAGTACTTGTAAAATGGATATCTATAGGCTATTGGTCATGGCTAGTAGTTATAATGGTTCAAGGGCCATCGATATGAGTTATGGACATGTAGTGGTTATAATGGTTCAATGGCCTTGGTGGGGTTTTGGACACCTATTACTTGTAAAGTGCATACCTATAGGCTATTGGTCATGGCTAGAAGTTATAACTGTTCAATGGCCATCGGTATGAGCTATGGACATCTAGTGGTTATAATGGTTCACGGGCCATGGTTATGGGTTATGGACACCTATTACTTGTAAAATGGATATCGATAAGCTATTGGTCATGGCTAGTAGTAATAATGGTTCAAGGGCCATTGGTATGAGTTATGGACATCTAGTGGTTATAATAGTTCAAGGGCCATGGTTATGGGTTATGGACACCTATTACTTGTAAAATGGATATGTATAGGCTATTGGTCATGGCCAGTAGTTATAATGGTTCAAGGGCCATCAATATAAGTTATGGACATCTAGTGGTTATAATGGTTCAAGGACCATGGTTATGGGTTATGGACACCTATTACTTGTAAAATGGATATCTATAGGCTATTGATCATGGCTAGTAGTTATAATGGTTCAAGGGCCATTGATATGAGTTATGGAGATGTACTGGTTATAATGGTACAACGGCCTTGGTTATGGGTTATGGACACCTATTACTTGTAAAATGGATATCTATAGGCTATCGGTCATGGCTACTAGTTACAATGGTTCAAGGGCCATCAGTATCAGTTATGGACATCATGTGGTTATAATGGTTCAAGAACCATGGTTATGGGTTATGGACACCTATTACTTGTAAAATGGATATCTGTAGGCTATTGTACATGGCAAGTAGTTATAATGGTTCAAGGGCCATCAGAATCAGTTATGGGCATCTAATGGTTATAATGGTTCAAGGACCATGGTTATGGGTTATGGACACCTATTACTTGTAAAATGGATATCTATAGGCTATATTGGTCATGGCTAGTAATTATAATGGTTCAAGGGCCGTCAGTATCAGTTATGGACATTTAGTGGTTATAATGGTTCAAGGACCATGGTTATGTGTTATGGACACCTATTACTAGTAAAATGGATATCTGTAGGCTATTGGTCATGGCTAGTAGTTATAATGGTTCAAGGGTCATCGATATGAGTTATGGACATATAGTGGTTATAATGGTTCAATGGCCTTGGTTATGGGTTATGGACACCTAGTACTTGTAAAATGGATATCTATAGGCTATTGGTCATGGCTAGTAGTTATAATGGTTCAAGGGCCATCGATATGAGTTATGGACATGTAGTGGTTATAATGGTTCAATGGCCTTGGTGGGGTTTTGGACACCTATTACTTGTAAAGTGCATACCTATAGGCTATTGGTCATGGCTAGTAGTTATAACTGTTCAAGGGCCATCGGTATGAGCTATGGACATCTAGTGGTTATAATGGTTCACGGGCCATGGTTATGGGTTATGGACACCTATTACTTGTAAAATGGATATCGATAAGCTATTGGTCATGGCTAGTAGTAATAATGGTTCAAGGGCCATTGGTATGAGTTTTTTTGGGTAAAGGGTTCACCCTGGCTAAAATATATTAATCACAAAAAGAACTACATAGGAATGTGACTGACTGCCACATTGACCTCAAGCAAAAGCTCGACACAAACAAAGACAAAGTTTACGGCAAGCCATAAACAAAGCTAAGACCAACCTAGAACTAGCAAACAGCCTTACAAAACAGACTATCGCTCACAATAAAACACAAACACAAACATCCGACCGAATTAAACAATCGTGTCCGGGATCTTCCAAATGTCAAGCATCCTCTTTACACCAACTGTCTTCTTCTTAAACTTCAAGGTCATCAGTTTTAAACGAACAGTAGCAATAATTTCATCACACAACTGATTGTGCGATTTATACTTCTTTCTAAATAACCTAGCATTTCGCTCTAACCAAATATAATAAGTAGTGGCTCCAAGTAAGATACAGGAAACAACACTCTTAGCCGATCTACCTTTGGACATTGGAGTAATGTAATCAGTTATAGCAGCAAAAGTAGGAGCAATGTTGTCCATCCCCCCAAGCAATCTGATTTTTAACCACACCTGCGAAGAGTATAAACATTCAAAGAAAAGGTGTGCATGAGAATCAGGCACAAGATTACACAGAGGACACCGAACAGAATCAATATCCGTGTCATGGGGAACATCCCACTGATTCAGCATATCTTGGGTTTTTAAACGGTTGTTCATAACAAGCCACATATGAAACGCATGCCGAGGAACACAATGAGAAAACCACACAACGTTATACCAAGAGACTTCAATCTCCCTAGATCTGATAGAGTTCCAAGCTAGATTAACCGAGAAAGGCTGAAAGGACCCATTTAAATCAATCCATACTACCTTGTCCTTTTGATCCGTGACCAGCGGGGGAACAGGAGCATTAGTTATCTCAGGGAACCTTGTGTACCAATCAGAAGGCCACATCCAGCTATTATTAGAAATGACATCAGACACCATATCCTGGGCAGTAAAACCACCCCGGGTAATATCTCTATGAGTTAGGAACTGAAATAATGGACAAGCCATACTCCACTTATCAAACCAAATAGAAGTAGATTTCCCATCACGGATAACATGCCAAATAAAGGGTCTAATAATTCTTCTCAAATGAAGAAGCTTCCTCCAAGACCAGCTCATGGAACCTGTACACGGGACATCCCAAATATTTCTACCCCGCAACTTGTAGGAATGAATCCATTGAACCCAAAGGGATTCCTTATTAGAAACAATACCCCAAATATTATAAGCCATTAGGGCAGCATTAAAATCTTTGATACGGCGTATCCCGAGCCCCCCCTCAGACTTTGGTTTGCAAACTAACTCCCAAGAAACTTTGGCCTTTCCCTTCTTCATTTCACCTTGACACCACAGAAACCCCCGCATTAATTTCTCGAGCTCATGGGTAATCCGGGAAGGAAGGATAAAAACCGAGGCCCAATAAATATGAATGTTAGAAAGCACTGAAATAATAAGTTGGAGGCGGCCCGCAAACGAGAGAAACTTATTATTCCAATCATTTATGCGGATCAGCAACTTTTCTAAAAGGCTTTTACAATCACGAAATAGTAGTCTAGACGTTATCAAGGGCACTCCTAGGTATTTAACCGGGAGAATCCCTTCCTCAAATGGCATGAAATTGAGAATAGCATTTCTAATTGCGGAAGAGACATTACAGAAATAAACAGTACTCTTTTGGATACTCGGAACCAGACCCGAGACCTCTTTAAATTCATTTAGAGCATCCAAGATCAGCTTAGCTGAATTCACGTTACCACGAGCAAAAAGGAAAAGGTCATCAGCAAAGCATAAGTTTACAATCTTTTGATGCTCACAGCCTTTGTGATATTTAAAATCCTGGTTATTACTAACTCTACGCTTGATGATAAGAGACAGGACCTCCATAACAATAGTAAAAAGAAACGGAGACATAGGGTCACCTTGTCTCAAACCTCTCTTCCCTCGAAACCAGCCATGGACCTCACCATTAATGCATATAGAGAACGATGGAGAAGTAACACATTCCATAATCCACATGATCATCTTCTGAGGAAAACCAAATCCGACAAGAGCAGAACGCATGAAATCCCAATCAACAGTGTCATAGGCCTTCTGGATATCGACTTTGAAGGCGTATCTAGGGGGACCAGCATGCCTATGGTAATTATGCATTAGTTCTTGCGTGAGAAGAATGTTATCTGAAATTCGTCTACCCGGAATAAAAGCCGATTGGTTTATGTTCACAATATCACCAAGAACATCGGTAATACGATTAGTAATAATTTTACTGATGCACTTGTAAATAACATTACAACAGGAAATTGGACGATAATCAGTAGTTTTTGAGGGGGTAGGGACTTTTGGAATCAAAGCCAAAATTGTGTGGTTAATTTCTTTGAGCAGCTTACCATTAGAAAAGAAATCATGTATCGCAATACAAATCCTCAATAATGTCCCAAGATTTCTTGAAAAAAAACCGCTGTGTAACCATCAGGACCCGGGGCTTTATCATTCCCAATAGAGAAGAAAGCCTTTTTAATTTCAGCATTAGTAACATCACGGACCATAAAATCAGCCTTTTGAGGGTCAATGGTGGTTTCAAACAGCTCATGATTGTCGAGCGGGGTCACACTTCCCGCAATACCAAGGAAATTTTGATAATGATTGACAAAAATGTGGGCGACATCATTGCCCTCATACATCACCGAATCTTCAAATATGGCATCTATACGGTTTCTATGGCATCTACTCTTCACAACATTGTGAAAATAAGCTGAATTAGAGTCCCCAACTCGTAACCATTCAGTTTTTGCTTTCTGTTTTAGGAAAAGTTCCTCGTCACGGACCGCATCCTTATAAGCAATAAGATAATGAGCTTCTTCTTCACGAAGCTTCGGGCAGTGAGGATTATTATCGATAGCCATTTGAATCTCATCTAGCTCAACCCTAAGGAATTTAACCTTGGAATGCAGATTTCCTTGGTCTTTTAACAGCTTGCGTAAAGGGGGTTTAATAGCTTTAAGATGTTTCACTACACGGTACATAGCACAACCAGATAGCCATTGGTATGAGTTATGGACATCTAGTGGTTATAATAGTTCAAGGGTCATGGTTATGGGTTATGGACACCTATTACTTGTAAAATGGATATGTATAGGCTATTGGTCATGGCCAGTAGTTATAATGGTTCAAGGGCCATCAGAATCAGTTATGGGCATCTAATGGTTATAATGGTTCAAGGACCATGGATATGGGTTAAGGACACCTATTACTTGTAAAATGGATATCTATAGGCTATTGGTCATGGCTAGTAGTTATAATGGTTCAAGGGCCATTGATATGAGTTATGGAGATGTACTGGTTATAATGGTACAACGACCTTGGTTATGGGTTATGGACACCTATTACTTGTAAAATGGATATCTATAGGCTATCGGTCATGGCTACTAGTTACAATGGTTCAAGGGCCATCAGTATCAGTTATGGACATCATGTGGTTATAATGGTTCAAGAACCATGGTTATGGGTTATGGACACCTATTACTTGTAAAATGGATATCTGTAGGCTATTGTACATGGCAAGTAGTTATAATGGTTCAAGGGCCATCATAATCAGTTATGGGCATCTAATGGTTATAATGGTTCAAGGACCATGGTTATGGGTTAAGGACACCTATTACTTGTAAAATGGATACCTATAGGCTATTGGTCATGGCTAGTAATTATAATGGTACAAGGGCCGTCAGTATCAGTTACATATATCTAGTGGTTATAATGGTTCAAGGACCATGGTTATGGGTTATGGACGCCTATTACTTGTAAAATGGATATCTATAGGCTATTGGTCATGGCTAGTAGTTATAATGGTTGAAGGGCCATCGATATGAGTTATGGACATGTACTGGTTATAATGGTTCAATGGCCTTCGTTAGGGGTTGTGGACACCTATTACTTGTAAAATGGATATCTATAGGCTATTGGTCATGGCTACTAGTTATCATAGTTCAAGGGCCATCAGTATCAGTTATGGACATAAAGTTGTTATAATGGTTCAAGAACCATGGTTATGGGTGATGGACACCTATTACTTGTAAAATGGATATCTGTTGGCTATTGGACATGGCTAGTAGTTATAATGGTTCAAGGGCCGTCAGTAGCATTTATGGACATCTAGTGGTTATAATGGTTCAAGGACCATGGTTATGGGTTATGGACACCTATTACTTGTAAAATGGATATCTATAGGCTATTGATCATGGCTAGTAGTTATAATGGTTCAAGGGCCATTGATATGAGTTATGGAGATGTACTGGTTATAATGGTACAACGGCCTTGGTTATGGGTTATGGACACCTATTACTTGTAAAATGGATATCTATAGGCTATCGGTCATGGCTACTAGTTACAATGGTTCAAGGGCCATCAGTATCAGTTATGGACATCATGTGGTTATAATGGTTCAAGAACCATGGTTATGGGTTATGGACACCTATTACTTGTAAAATGGATATCTGTAGGCTATTGTACATGGCAAGTAGTTATAATGGTTCAAGGGCCATCGGAATCAGTTATGGGCATCTAATGGTTATAATGGTTCAAGGACCATGGTTATGGGTTATGGACACCTATTACTTGTAAAATGGGTATCTATAGGCTATATTGGTCATGGCTAGTAATTATAATGGTTCAAGGGCCGTCAGTATCAGTTATGGACATTTAGTGGTTATAATGGTTCAAGGACCATGGTTATGGGTTATGGACACCTATTACTAGTAAAATGGATATCTGTAGGCTATTGGTCATGGCTAGTAGTTATAATGGTTCAAGGGTCATCGATGTGAGTTATGGACATATAGTGGTTATAATGGTTCAATGGCCTTGGTTATGGGTTATGGACACCTAGTACTTGTAAAATGGATATCTATAGGCTATTGGTCATGGCTAGTAGTTATAATGGTTCAAGGGCCATCGATATGAGTTATGGACATGTAGTGGTTATAATGGTTCAATGGCCTTGGTGGGGTTTTGGACACCTATTACTTGTAAAGTGCATACCTATAGGCTATTGGTCATGGCTAGTAGTTATAACTGTTCAAGGGCCATCGGTATGAGCTATGGACATCCAGTGGTTATAATGGTTCACGGGCCATGGTTATGGGTTATGGACACCTATTACTTGTAAAATGGAAATCGATAAGCTATTGGTCATGGCTAGTAGTAATAATGGTTCAAGGGCCATTGGTATGAGTTATGGACATCTAGTGGTTATAATAGTTGAAGGGTCATGGTTATGGGTTATGGACACCTATTACTTGTAAAATGGATATGTATAGGCTATTGGTCATGGCCAGTAGTTATAATGGTTCAAGGGCCATCAGAATCAGTTATGGGCATCTAATGGTTATAATGGTTCAAGGACCATGGATATGGGTTAAGGACACCTATTACTTGTAAAATGGATATCTATAGGCTATTGGTCATGGCTAGTAGTTATAATGGTTCAAGGGCCATTGATATGAGTTATGGAGATGTACAGGTTATAATGGTACAACGGCCTTGGTTATGGGTTATGGACACCTATTACTTGTAAAATGGATATCTAGTTACAATGGTTCAAGGGCCATCAGTATCAGTTATGGACATCATGTGGTTATAATGGTTCAAGAACCATGGTTATGGGTTATGGACACCTATTACTTGTAAAATGGATATCTGTAGGCTATTGTACATGGCAAGTAGTTATAATGGTTCAAGGGCCATCAGAATCAGTTATGGGCATCTAATGGTTATAATGGTTCAAGGACCATGGTTATGGGTTAAGGACACCTATTACTTGTAAAATGGATATCTATAGACTATTGGTCATGGGTAGTAATTATAATGGTACAAGGGCCGTCAGTATCAGTTACATATATCTAGTGGTTATAATGGTTCAAGGACCATGGTTATGGGTTATGGACGCCTATTACTTGTAAAATGGATATCTATAGGCTATTGGTCATGGCTAGTAGTTATAATGGTTGAAGGGCCATCGATATGAGTTATGGACATGTACTGGTTATAATGGTTCAATGGCCTTGGTTATGGGTTGTGGACACCTATTACTTGTAAAATGGATATCTATAGGCTATTGGTCATGGCTACTAGTTATCATAGTTCAAGGGCCATCAGTATCAGTTATGGACATAAAGTTGTTATAATGGTTCAAGAACCATGGTTATGGGTGATGGACACCTATTACTTGTAAAATGGATATCTGTTGGCTATTGGACATGGCTAGTAGTTATAATGGTTCAAGGGCCGTCAGTAGCATTTATGGACATCTAGTGGTTATAATGGTTCAAGGACCATGGTTATGGGTTATGGACACCTATTACTTGTAAAATGGATATCTATAGGCTATTGATCATGGCTAGTAGTTATAATGGTTCAAGGGCCATTGATATGAGTTATGGAGATGTACTGGTTATAATGGTACAACGGCCTTGGTTATGGGTTATGGACACCTATTACTTGTAAAATGGATATCTATAGGCTATCGGTCATGGCTACTAGTTACAATGGTTCAAGGGCCATCAGTATCAGTTATGGACATCATGTGGTTATAATGGTTCAAGAACCATGGTTATGGGTTATGGACACCTATTACTTGTAAAATGGATATCTGTAGGCTATTGTACATGGCAAGTAGTTATAATGGTTCAAGGGCCATCGGAATCAGTTATGGGCATCTAATGGTTATAATGGTTCAAGGACCATGGTTATGGGTTATGGACACCTATTACTTGTAAAATGGATATCTATAGGCTATATTGGTCATGGCTAGTAATTATAATGGTTCAAGGGCCGTCAGTATCAGTTATGGACATTTAGTGGTTATAATGGTTCAAGGACCATGGTTATGGGTTATGGACACCTATTACTAGTAAAATGGATATCTGTAGGCTATTGGTCATGGCTAGTAGTTATAATGGTTCAAGGGTCATCGATGTGAGTTATGGACATATAGTGGTTATAATGGTTCAATGGCCTTGGTTATGGGTTATGGACACCTAGTACTTGTAAAATGGATATCTATAGGCTATTGGTCATGGCTAGTAGTTATAATGGTTCAAGGGCCATCGATATGAGTTATGGACATGTAGTGGTTATAATGGTTCAATGGCCTTGGTGGGGTTTTGGACACCTATTACTTGTAAAGTGCATACCTATAGGCTATTGGTCATGGCTAGTAGTTATAACTGTTCAAGGGCCATCGGTATGAGCTATGGACATCTCGTGGTTATAATGGTTCACGGGCCATGGTTATGGGTTATGGACACCTATTACTTGTAAAATGGATATCGATAAGCTATTGGTCATGGCTAGTAGTAATAATGGTTCAAGGGCCATTGGTATGAGTTATGGACATCTAGTGGTTATAATAGTTGAAGGGTCATGGTTATGGGTTATGGACACCTATTACTTGTAAAATGGATATGTATAGGCTATTGGTCATGGCCAGTAGTTATAATGGTTCAAGGGCCATCAGAATCAGTTATGGGCATCTAATGGTTATAATGGTTCAAGGACCATGGATATGGGTTAAGGACACCTATTACTTGTAAAATGGATATCTATAGGCTATTGGTCATGGCTAGTAGTTATAATGGTTCAAGGGCCATTGATATGAGTTATGGAGATGTACTGGTTATAATGGTACAACGGCCTTGGTTATGGGTTATGGACACCTATTACTTGTAAAATGGATATCTAGTTACAATGGTTCAAGGGCCATCAGTATCAGTTATGGACATCATGTGGTTATAATGGTTCAAGAACCATGGTTATGGGTTATGGACACCTATTACTTGTAAAATGGATATCTGTAGGCTATTGTACATGGCAAGTAGTTATAATGGTTCAAGGGCCATCAGAATCAGTTATGGGCATCTAATGGTTATAATGGTTCAAGGACCATGGTTATGGGTTAAGGACACCTATTACTTGTAAAATGGATATCTATAGACTATTGGTCATGGCTAGTAATTATAATGGTACAAGGGCCGTCAGTATCAGTTACATATATCTAGTGGTTATAATGGTTCAAGGACCATGGTTATGGGTTATGGACGCCTATTACTTGTAAAATGGATATCTATAGGCTATTGGTCATGGCTAGTAGTTATAATGGTTGAAGGGCCATCGATATGAGTTATGGACATGTACTGGTTATAATGGTTCAATGGCCTTGGTTATGGGTTGTGGACACCTATTACTTGTAAAATGGATATCTATAGGCTATTGGTCATGGCTACTAGTTATCATAGTTCAAGGGCCATCAGTATCAGTTATGGACATAAAGTTGTTATAATGGTTCAAGAACCATGGTTATGGGTGATGGACACCTATTACTTGTAAAATGGATATCTGTTGGCTATTGGACATGGCTAGTAGTTATAATGGTTCAAGGGCCGTCAGTAGCATTTATGGACATCTAGTGGTTATAATGGTTCAAGGACCATGGTTATGGGTTATGGACACCTATTACTTGTAAAATGGATATCTATAGGCTATTGATCATGGCTAGTAGTTATAATGGTTCAAGGGCCATTGATATGAGTTATGGAGATGTACTGGTTATAATGGTACAACGGCCTTGGTTATGGGTTATGGACACCTATTACTTGTAAAATGGATATCTATAGGCTATCGGTCATGGCTACTAGTTACAATGGTTCAAGGGCCATCAGTATCAGTTATGGACATCATGTGGTTATAATGGTTCAAGAACCATGGTTATGGGTTATGGACACCTATTACTTGTAAAATGGATATCTGTAGGCTATTGTACATGGCAAGTAGTTATAATGGTTCAAGGGCCATCGGAATCAGTCATGGGCATCTAATGGTTATAATGGTTCAAGGACCATGGTTATGGGTTATTTTATTTTATTTTTTTTTTTTTTTGATAAAGGGCTATGCCCGGCAAAAATTAAATCATCAAAAGAAAGTTATTTACAAACACAGATGGGTAAAAACTACCACATCTTGAAAATAACTACTTGGCCACCCAAAACATGCTTTGGGAATAAGACCAACAAAAGACGCATAACTCTATAACCAATGTCTAAACCTAATCTAGGTATACCAAAAAAATTAAGATTATAAAGAAATCTTTTAACATCAAAAAACAAAACACCTAAGACATTCTTAAGCCTCCATATCTCAGCATTAGTATCCAAATTGCACTTAAAATGAACTTTTGTCTTCAACTTGTTCACTTTGATCTTAGTCTTCAAAATGCCATTGTAATTCGAGAATAAGATTGACCACCAAAAAGTCAAAATAGTCAACATAGCCTCAAAACTATGGACATTCCCACCAAAACAGTTTGAAATGATGAAAATGCAGAATGTTGACTCAGTGTAAGTCAACATTCTCATAGTATCTCCTTTGAAGTGAACCAAAGAACACTTCATCAATTTTGACCCGAGAAAAGTCAAAATCCTCTTCAAATTATCATCACAGCCGAAACTCATCACCTTAGACCATAAATACCATAAACCCTCACAAGCCTTTGACCAACAGAAAGTCAAAATCCACAAATTCCAGATTTTATACAGTTTGACCCACGGATTAAGACCCAACTTTGACTCAGTGAAAGTCAAAATTGCATCCATAATAGTATAACAATGTATTATACCACTACAATCCTTAGCAATACTTGCAACCTTTTTATCAAAACAGATCAAATCAAAAGACATAAGGTTGAACTTGTACCAGAAAATAAGCATGGCCGTTGACTTCAGAAAAGTCAACCCTGCAGTTTTGCACTTCCTCATGTATTGCTTAAGCCACCATTTGCAAGTTTCAAGCGCTTTATCAACCTGCAACAACAAGTATGGAGGATTAATAACCCTTTGGGGGCTAGCCACATCACATCTTTGACCGAAATTGTCCTGACTATGACCAACCCCTTTAATTAGGGTTATAATCCACCATTTCCACTTCAAAATCCTGCATTTAAAATGCCTGCACAACTGCCCAAAGAGCTCCAAAACAGCAGCCTTGAAGCATCCATGACTAGAGCAAATAATCTCCAAAATCCAAATGCTAAAAAATTGACCTGCAAAATACACAACAAAAGAACTGCAGCTCACATTTGGATTGCACAAAATCAAGTAATTACGACTTCCCTTTATACAATGCAGCCCATAGTAGTTGTTGGTATAAAGGCCCAACGGGCCAGATCTTCTAAAAAAATCCAAAAAAATCACCAAAACTCTTGAAAAATATAAAAATATGTTCCAAGCCTGCACAAAGAATTTCATCTTCAATATATGGCTGTTAATACCCATAATGCCCCTCTGCAGCTCTAAAACAGTATAAATCACTTGACAATCAAGAAATTTCCTGCTGCCACTTTGAAATATACTAGACCCATTATCAGAGTACCAAAAAAATCCAAAAAAAATATGGAAAATTCCAGAAAAATAATAAGAATCTCCAGAAAAAATCTCAAAAAAACTGGATAAAATCCAAAGAAAACCCCATAATAACTGAGTTACATCCCTATGCAATTTTCCAATAAACATCTTCAAAATATTATTATTCATGATCATGGTCAGTAAAGCTAGTAAAACCACCATCCTCAACCAATCCAAAACTCCATAAATCAGCAGCCATACAAGTTTGCCTTGACTTCCTTATATTGAGCCCAATCAATCTAAGTCTAACAGAATTAATGATCAACTTACAAACATCATCCACAGATCTATGCTTAGAATGAAAAAGTCTCATATTTCTTTCCTGCCAAATATAATAAACTGTAGAAGCTAAAACCAGTCTTTGAATGACACTCCAGATTGACTTACTAACTGGTATTCTTTCCAAATTCATCACCAAGTAAGACCATTTATTTGGGACAAAATCTAATCTGCACATATGCTTCATTATATCCCAAACAGTAGAGGAGAAATTGCATTCAAAGAATAAATGGTCATGGGTGTCCAACTCCAGCTTACAAAAAGCACATCTAACATCAATTCCATCACCAACACCCCACATTTTATCCTGAGTCTTGAGTTTTTCCAAAAAAACTAGCCATAAAATGAAAGCATGTCTAGGTATATTTTGACTAAACCAGACCCATTTTGACCAGAAAACAGGTTCCTTATCCACACAATCAACTCTACTAGCATCAGAAACTGAGAAAGGAACACATTTCCCTTTACAGTCTTTCCATAAAACTCTATCATTAATAGTATTACAGATTAAAGGAGGGACTAAATTAAAAATCATGGGAAATTTACTAACCCAATCAATTGGAATCTTCCACTCCCCATTAGCAACAATATCAGACACCTTATAGTCAATACCCAACCCTGCCTCATAAATATTCCTATATGTAATAAAATTACATAAAGGGCCAACTTGATGCCAGTTGTCAAACCACGCAGAGGTTTTTTGACCATCACCAATTCTGTAGACAATTCTGTCCCTAATACCATTCCTGCACTTAAGAATTCCCCTCCAGCTCCAACAAACATTGGAAGGAGAAGGCAGGGACCAAAAATTTCTGTCTTTTAACCTGGTCCTATTCAGCCAGCTGACCCATAAAGAGTCCTTGTTACTAACAACATTCCAGACATGCTTAGTCATAAGGGAAACATTCCAAGAATGCAAAAGTTTAATCCCTAAACCACCATGACTTTTGGGCAAACACAAGTCTTCCCATTTAACCTTAGCCCTTCCCCTCTTTAAATCACCATAACACCAAAGAAAACCCCTTAAAAGTCTTTCAATATCATTAGAAATAGCTTTAGGAAGAATAAAAAAAGAAGCCCAATAAACTTGCATAGAGCTCAAAACAGACTTGATCAATTGTAATCTTCCAGCAAACGATAAAGATTTATTCTTCCAATCCAAAAGCCTTCTCTTCACTTTATCAACAAGGCTGCTACAATCTTTAACATGGAGCCTAGTGGATATTAAAGGGACTCCCAAATACCTAACAGGTAAACTACCCACAGTAAAAGGGAGAATCCCAGAAATATTACTCCTAGTATGCACTTTCACATTCCCAAAGAAAACTGAACTCTTACTTAAACTAGGAATCAGGCCAGAAACACCTCTAAATTCATCCAAGGCCTTCTTAATAACAGAGACAGACCTACTATCACCATTACAAAACAGTAATAGGTCATCAGCAAAGCAAAGGTGAGTAATTTTAAGATCATCACATTTCCAATGATATTTAAAACCACCATCCTCAACAATCTTCCTCTTAAGAATTAAATTCAAACCTTCCATAACAAGGGTAAACAGGTAAGGAGACATGGGGTCACCCTGTCTCAACCCTCTCTTACCCTTAAAAAACCCATTATAATCCCCATTCACATTCACCATAAAGGAAGTTGAGGAAATACATTCCATAATTAAATGAATAAACCAAGGATTAAACCCAAATAAACCAAGAATGTTCCTCAAAAACTCCCATTCAACTGTGTCATAAGCTTTCTGGATATCCACCTTAAAAGCACACTTAGGTGGACCTTTGTCACGGTGATAGTCCCTCAATAATTCCTGGGATAACAAAATGTTATCACTTATTTGCCTCCCAGGAATGAAAGCACTTTGATTGTCATCAACTAAATCATCCAACACCACCTTTATCCTGTTGGTAATTATTTTACTAATAATCTTGTAAACCACATTGCAACAAGCAATGGGTCTAAAATCAGCCACTTTAACTGGGGAATTGACTTTGGGAACAAGGGCAATACCAGTGGCATTAACTTCTTTCAACAACTTTCCAGAAATGAAAAACTGTCTAACAGCCTTACAAATATCATCACCAATAACACTCCAAGCAGCTTTATAAAACTTAGAAGAAAAGCCATCAGGGCCTGGAGCTTTGTCATCAGAAATATCAAATAAGGCAGTCTTCACCTCATCATCAGAAACAGCCCTGTTCATGTGATTAGAGCTATAATCTGATAATCTTTTAATATTGAGACTGGCAGGGTCATTAATAGGACTGATGGTAGCAGAAGTACCCAAAGTGCTTTCAAAATACTTAACAAATTGATCTGCAACCTCATGCCCATGAAAAACATTTCCATTCATATCCTCCACCATCATAATTCTAGTTCTGCTCATTCTTCCCTTAACAGCTTTGTGAAAGGACTTAGTATTATTATCACCTTCCCTAAGCCATTCAACTTTTGACTTTTGCTTCAAAAACAGCTCCTCATCAATCATAGCCTCATTATAAGCCTTCAAACATTTAACCTCCTCATCCCTCATATTCTTGTCATCAGGATTACTGACCATCTCAGCCTGCACCTTCTCCAAATTTACTTTTAAGTCACAAACTTTTTTGTGAATATGCCCATTATTTTTTAAAAGAGCCCTCACAGGTTTCTTCAAAGCTTTCAAATTAGAAACCACTTTGTACATTTCAAAACCTGTCAAATCCTTATTCCAACATCTTTTAACCATAGGCAAAAATACCTTCTTCTTAGCAACAAAATTAGGGAACTTAAAAGGTTTAGGTTTAGCCCTAACAAAAGAAGGTATATTTAAAATACACGGGCTGTGATCAGAAGATAAAAAGGGTAAAAACTGGACAAAAGAATTATTAAAATCCTTAAGAAAATCCATATTCCCCATAACTCTATCCAACTTCTTCAATAAACTGTCATCCCTATTAGGACTCTTCTTCCATGTGAATTTAAGACCAGAAGAACTTAAATCATCAACCTGAATATCAGCCACACATTCAGAAAAGTCAACCATACTACTATTCATTCTAGAGGAACCAGAGGAAGCCTCATTAGGGTTTAATATGGAGTTAAAATCTCCCATTAAAACCCAAGCTTTGTCTTTAACAGTTGGGCTAAAAATTCGAAGATTATTCCATAACTGAGGTCTAAACTGTTTCCTGTGATGACCATAAACAAAAGAGCAGTAATAACTAGGACCCCTAATAACAGGTTTAACAAAACAGTGAATGGCCTGCGGATGCTGATCAATCACCATAATATCAACAACATTAGGATCCCAAGCAATTACAATTCGAGTCACACCAGTACATAAGTCAGAATTGGAAACCCAACTCCAATTGCCAAACACTCTATTACAAACCCATGCTAGATTTTTCTTTTTAACATGAGTTTCAATAATAGCACAAATACTCAAACTTTCATCTCTAATTAATTGAGCAACCTCATTTTGGCTAACAGCTTTATTGAGGCCTCTAACATTACAAATAGCAGATTTCATCATCATTAAACAGGTTTTGAGGTTGATGCTACATCACAACTCAGGTTCTTTTTAACTGGAACAGTACTATCAACTTTCATACCTTGATTAATACCATTAGTATCTGAACCAACATCATCAAAAACAAGATCAGGATCCATACCATGTACAGCACAATTGTCCTTAAACAAATCAACCTGCCCAGTTGACCAACCTTTTAAAATTTCCAAATCCGGTATCTTTTTAGCAAATAAAAATTTCATAACATCTTCCCTTTGATAATCATAAACATGGTACTTCTCATCCCAACCATCATCAAAGTCCTCTTCATCCTCATTCAAAACTTCAAATTTGTTAGAGGTCACAACAGGATCAATCTCATCTTTTAAAATCTCAACACTCTTTACCAATTTATCTTTTTTAGGAGCAATTGTGGCTTTCGAAATGGCCACTGGTTTTTCAATATTAACAGGATTACCCTTCATCTCAGAATTATTATTCTTCACAGCATATCTCATATTACCCCAAATTTTAGGACCTTGAATCCTATTATTATTATTACCCCTGTTTTGATTATTTTCATGATTTCTAACATTCTGGTTATTAGCACATGGTTATGGGTTATGGACACCTATTACTTGTAAAATGGATATCTATAGGCTATATTGGTCATGGCTAGTAATTATAATGGTTCAAGGGCCGTCAGTATCAGTTATGGACATTTAGTGGTTATAATGGTTCAAGGACCATGGTTATGGGTTATGGACACCTATTACTAGTAAAATGGATATCTGTAGGCTATTGGTCATGGCTAGTAGTTATAATGGTTCAAGGGTCATCGATATGAGTTATGGACATATAGTGGTTATAATGGTTCAATGGCCTTGGTTATGGGTTATGGACACCTAGTACTTGTAAAATGGATATCTATAGGCTATTGGTCATGGCTAGTAGTTATAATGGTTCAAGGGCCAACGATATGAGTTATGGACATGTAGTGGTTATAATGGTTCAATGGCCTTGGTGGGGTTTTGGACACCTATTACTTGTAAAGTGCATACCTATAGGCTATTGGTCATGGCTAGTAGTTATAACTGTTCAAGGGCCATCAGTATGAGCTATGGACATCTAGTGGTTATAATGGTTCACGTGCCATGGTTATGGGTTATGGACACCTATTACTTGTAAAATGGATATCGATAAGCTATTGGTCATGGCTAGTAGTAATAATGGTTCAAGGGCCATTGGTATGAGTTATGGACATCTAGTGGTTATAATAGTTGAAGGGTCATGGTTATGGGTTATGGACACCTATTACTTGTAAAATGGATATGTATAGGCTATTGGTCATGGTCAGTAGTTATAATGGTTCAAGGGCCATCAGAATCAGTTATGGGCATCTAATGGTTATAATGGTTCAAGGACCATGGATATGGGTTAAGGACACCTATTACTTGTAAAATGGATATCTATAGGCTATTGGTCATGGCTAGTAGTTATAATGGTTCAAGGGCCATTGATATGAGTTATGGAGATGTACTGGTTATAATGGTACAACGGCCTTGGTTATGGGTTATGGACACCTATTACTTGTAAAATGGATATCTATAGGCTATCGGTCATGGCTACTAGTTACAATGGTTCAAGGGCCATCAGTATCAGTTATGGACATCATGTGGTTATAATGGTTCAAGAACCATGGTTATGGGTTATGGACACCTATTACTTGTAAAATGGATATCTGTAGGCTATTGTACATGGCAAGTAGTTATAATGGTTCAAGGGCCATCAGAATCAGTTATGGGCATCTAATGGTTATAATGGTTCAAGGACCATGGTTATGGGTTAAGGACACCTATTACTTGTAAAATGGATATCTATAGGCTATTGGTCATGGCTAGTAATTATAATGGTACAAGGGCCGTCAGTATCAGTTACATATATCTAGTGGTTATAATGGTTCAAGGACCATGGTTATGGGTTATGGACGCCTATTACTTGTAAAATGGATATCTATAGGCTATTGGTCATGGCTAGTAGTTATAATGGTTGAAGGGCCATCGATATGAGTTATGGACATGTACTGGTTATAATGGTTCAATGGCCTTGGTTATGGGTTGTGGACACCTATTACTTGTAAAATGGATATCTATAGGCTATTGGTCATGGCTACTAGTTATCATAGTTCAAGGGCCATCAGTATCAGTTATGGACATAAAGTTGTTATAATGGTTCAAGAACCATGGTTATGGGTGATGGACACCTATTACTTGTAAAATGGATATCTGTTGGCTATTGGACATGGCTAGTAGTTATAATGGTTCAAGGGCCATCGGTATCAGTTTTGGGCATCCAGTGGTTATAATTGTTCAAAGGCCATGGTTATGGGTTATGGACATGTATTAATTTTAAAATGGATATCTATAGGCTATTGGTCATGGCTACTAGTTATAATGGTTCAAGAACCACGGTTATGGGTGATGGACATCTATTACTTGTAAAATGGATATATGTAGGCTATTGGACATGGCTAGTAGCTGTAATGGTTTAAGGGCTGTCGTTATGAGTTATGTACATGTAGTGGTTATAATGATTCAATGGCATTGGTTATGGGTTATGCACACCTATTACTTGTAAAATGCATATCTATAGGCTATTGGTCATGGCTAGTAGTTATAATGGTTCAAGGGCCATCGGTATGAGTTATGGACATCTAGTGGTTATCAAGGGTCATGGTTATGGGTTATGGACACCTATTACTTGTAAAACGGATACCTATAGGCTATTGGTCATGGCTAGTAGTAATAATGGTTCAAGGGCCACCGGTATGAGTTATGGACATCTAATGGTTATAATGGTTCAAGGGCCATGGTTATGGGTTATGGACACCTATTGCTTGTAAAAAGGATATGTATAGGCTATATTGGTATTGGCTAGTAGTTATAATGGTTCAAGGGCCATCAGCATGAGTTATGCACGTCTAGTGATTATAATGGTTCAAGGACCATGGTTATGGGGGTTTTTTTTTGGGTAAAGGGCTAAACCCGGCAAAAACAAACTAAAAGAAAGTACAAACGAAGATGGGTAAAAACTACCACATCTTGAACAAACCTAATTGGCCTCCCAACACATGTTTTGGGAACAAAGCCAATAACAAAAGCATAACTCTATAGCCTAGCTCGTTTCTAGAACACAAAACATTTAAATAATAATCACTAAAATAAACCAATAAACCAAATCTATCAAGGATGCCTAGGTCTTCAAAACTGGTCCAGATCTTGTATGTTTTATCTTCAATATTGATAGAGAAAAACATCCCATTTGCACACTTCTTTTTCAAATTTGACTCACAAAAAGTCAACAACAGCTCATTACTATGGACATTACCACCAAAACAGATTGAATTGGAAGCAATGCAGGATGTTGACCCAGAAAAAGTCAACAACCTCATAGAATAATCATAACAGACCCATAACGTAAGCCTCAAATCATCATCATCATCAAACATGTCCAAAACAGAGTTAAGGCTCAATTTTGACTCAAAGAAAGTCAAATTTGGACCCATAATGGTATGACAAAGAATCATACCATTACAACTCAAAACAGTCCACTCCATATTAGCCCAAATAGCAATCAAAAAAGTGGCCCAGTCTTCAAATCTGCTCAATAAACCCACATCCAAATTTGACTTCAGCAAAGTCAAACAGCCTCTAAGTTGCAAAATGTATCCAGAGGGCATACAATCAGGAAGGTTCCAAAACCACCAGAAATTCATCACATCACATCTATGACTAATTATGTCCTGACTATGACCAATTCCCACATGATTTGGAATAGAATCCCTCCTGATTTCATGCTTAAAAACACACAACTTGTATCTGTACATATGCTCCTCAATCTCAATATCAGCAACAAGCAACATTCCAAATAAAAGCCATATATTATCTGCAAAAAATATAAAACAGAAACTGCAGCTCACACTTAAAATGCACAAAAAAATCAGTAAGTTACGACTTTCCTTTATGCATTACAGCTCATAGCAGTTGTTGGTATTAAGGCCCAACGAGCCAAGATTCCTGGAAAAAATCATAAAAATCTTCAAAAAACCAGAAAAATAAACAAGAATAATCCAAGACTGCACAAAAGAGTCCATCTTCAACATATGGCTGGAAATACCCAAAATGTCCCTCTGCAGCTCTAAAATAACATAAAACCCTTGAAAATCAAGAATTTTCCAGTTGTAACTTTGATAAATACCAAAGCTATCATAATATCTCCAAAAAATTTCACAAAAATTTTGAAAAATTCCAAAAAAATACCAATAAGCCCCACATAAAATCCTAAAAAAAATGGGCAAAAGACCATAATACCCCTCTGCTGCCAAACATAACCAGGTAACTAAAACAATTTTGCAAAAATTGTTACACCATTTCCAAAAATAATCAGTCATTATCATTATGGTCAGAACAAGAAGTAAAAATTCCCTACTTCATCAGGCTAAAATTCCAAATATCAGCAACCAACACAGATTGTTTAGATCTTCTAATATTTAACCCCATAAGTCTTAGTCTAACAGAGTTTTTGATTAGACCACAAAGATCTTCAGCAGATCTGTGCTTTCCCTGGAACATCCTCAAATTCCTTTCTTGCCATATATAGTATACAGAGGCTGCTAACACTAACCTCTGTACAATACTCCATATGGACTTACTAACAGGAATTCTTTCCAAATTCATAACCAAATAAGACCACTTATTGGGCATGAAATCCAGCCTACACATATTCTTCATAATGTCCCAAATTGTAGCTGGATAGTCACATTCAAAGAAAAGGTGATCATGTGTATCTAATTGCAATTTGCAGAAAGTACACCTAACATCCTCCATATCCTTATCCTCCATAAGTTTATCCTGAGTTTTCAACTTCTGCAGAAAGACCAACCAAAGGATAAAAGAATGCCTAGGTACGTTCTGACTGAACCAAACCCAGTTTGACCAAAAAACATAATCAGAACTTTCCCTCACCACATTCCAAGCTTCAGACACAGAGAAAGGGATACACCTATCATTCAACTTTTTCCATAAGACTCTGTCCTGTCTGTCATTGACAATGAGGGGAGGTTGGACTTCAAAAAACATGGGGAATTTGGTAAACCAATCCAAAGGAATCCTCCATTCCCCATTCTGAATAATGTCATGCACAGTACAGCTTGCTAACAAACCACCATCATACATATCCCTATGAGATATGAACTTACACAAAGGACCACTTGGGTGCCAATTGTCAAACCAAGCAGATGTGTTCTTTCCATCTCCAATCCTGTACACAAAATGTTTCCTAATTTCTGCTCTGCATTTCAAAATACTCCTCCAACTCCAACAAACATTTGCAGGAGATGCTAAAGACCAAAAGTTTCTATCTTTGAGTCTAACCTCATTAATCCACTTGACCCATAAAGACTCTTTATTGCTTACAATATTCCAAATATGTTTAGCAACCAAAGCCTTATTCCAAGTATGAAGAACCTTTAACCCCAGACCCCCTTGACATTTAGGAGTACAAACATCTTCCCATTTAACTTTAGCCCTGCCTCTTCTCATCTCACCATGACACCAAAGGAATCCTCTCAAAAGTCTTTCAATATCTTGAGAAATAGACTTTGGCAATAAGAACATAGAAGACCAGTACACCTGCATGGAGCTGAGGACTGATTTAATAAGGAGTTATCTGCCAGCAAATGAGAGGGATTTATTTTTCCAGTCAAGCAACCTCTTTTTCACTTTATCCACCAGGCTGCTACAGTCTTTCACAAACAGTTTAGAAGATATCAAAGGTACTCCTAAATACCTAACAGGTAGAGTACCAACAGAAAAAGGCAGAATTTCAGTAATATTTTACCTAGTATGAGGTTTAACATTACAAAAAAATATAGTGCTTTTCTGCTGACTAGGAATCAAACCAGACACAGAACTAAATTCCTCTAAACCTTTTTTAATAACTGAGACAGACCTGCTATCTCCATTACAAAACAGTAAGAGGTCATCAGCAAAACATAGATGAGTAATTTTAAGCTCTTCACATTTCCTATGAAACTTAAAACCTCCATCCTCCAAAATTTGCCTCTTTAAAATCAAATTTAGAACCTCCATAACAAGGGTAAACCGGTAGGGTGACATAGGTTCACCCTGCCTCAATCCCCTTTTCCCTTTAAAAAACCCCTTAAAGTCACCATTAACATTTATCATAAAAGATGTTGTGGAGGTACATTCCATTATCAAATGGACCATCCATGGATGAAACCCAAAGAATAATAAAATATTCGTTAAAAAACACCATTCAACCGTGTCATAAGCCTTCTGAATATCAATCTTCATAGCACACTTAGAAGGACCCCTGTCAGTGTGATAATTTCTCAATAACTCCTGAGACAAAAGAATGTTATCACTGATTTGTCTACCAGGGATGAAAGCACTTTGGTTTTCATCAACAAGGTCATTAAGAGAATTTTTAATTCTATTTGTGATAACCTTACTAATGCATTTATACACCACATTACAACAAGCTATAGGCCTGAAATCAGAAACTTTTAAAGGATTACTAATCTTAGGCACTAAAGCAATACTTGTTGCATTCACTTCTTTTAACAACTTCCCAGATTCAAAAAATTGCTTGACTGCCTTAAACACATCATCACCAATAATAGTCCAAGAGGCTTTAAAAAACTTTGAAGAGTAACCATCAGGGCCTGGGGCCTTATCATCACAGATGTCAAAAAGAGCTGCCTTCACTTCATCCTTACTCACAGGTCTAATCATAAAATTAGCACAGTGATCAGAGAGTTTTCTGCCAAAAAGGCTGTCAGGATTACTAATAGGAATAGTGGTACTAGAAGTACCCAAAATATTCTTAAAATGAGTAATAAATTGACCAGCAACCTCATTTCCATGGAACACTCTACCCTCCATATCTTGAATCATAATAATCCTGTTCCTATTAATCCTTCCTCTGATAACTTTATGAAAATATTTGGTATTATGATCACCCTCTTTTAACCACTCAACCTTTGCTTTCTGCTTCAAAAAAACCTCTTCATCTATCATAGATTCATTATAGGTCTTAAGACAAGACACCTCTTTATCCCTCAAAACAGGATCATGAGGACTAGAGACCATAGCAGCCTGAACATCCTTCAAAGCAGTTCTCAAATTATCCACTTTTTGGTGTAAGTTCCCCTGTTTTCTGAGCAAAGCCCTAAGAGGTTTCTTCAAAGCTTTTAAGTTTGTGACAAGTTTATACATATCAAACCCAATCAGCTCATTATTCCATAAGTCTTTAACAAGAGGAATAAATTCCTTTTTATTAGCTAAGAAATTAGGAAATTTAAAAGCTTTAGGCTTATCTCTCTTGGCAGAAGAAATGTTCAGAATACAAGAACTATGGTCAGAAGATAAAAAGGGAAGAAACATAGCATTTGCATCCGGATAAATCTTCAAAACTCATAATTCACCATAATTCTATCAAGCTTCTTAAGAAGACTATCATCCTTGTTAGGACTTTTCTTCCAAGTGAATTTCAAACCAGAAAAGCATAAATCATCCACCTCAATATTGGCCACACATTCAGCAAAATCAACCATGCTTCTACTTATACTACTAGATCCCTTAGATAATTCACTAGGATCCAAAGCAGAGTTAAAATCACCCAACAACACCCAAGGTTTGTCTTTAACAGTGAAACTAAAAGCAATAAGATTCTCCCAAATTTGTGCTCTAATATTCCTCCTATGATGAGCATAAATAAAAGAACAATAATACCCTGGTTTACCATTTGAAGGCTCAATAAAACAGTGCATAACTTGAGGGTGTTGATCAATAACCATGATATTAGCTAAATTTGGATCCCAAGCAACAATTATCCTGGCACCACTTAAGCTTAAATTAGAATTGGAAATCCAATTCCAGTTACCAAACACCCGATTACACACCCAATCCATATTTTTCTTCTTGACATGGGACTCTAAAACAGAACAAATATTAATGTTTTCATCAAAAATAACCTGCTTAACCTCATCTTGACTGGCAGCCTTATTAAGGCCCCTAACATTCCAAGATGGGGTTTTTAAAATCATTGGACAGTTTTTGAGGATGAAGCAACAGCACCACCATGAATTTTATCATCATTCTTCATCTCTTGACCAACCCCATTTGTATCAGATCCCACATCATCCAACACCATATCAGGATCAACACCAAATTCCTCACATGCATCTAAATAAAATTCATATTGGCCTGTAAAATGGATATCTATAGGCTATTGGTCATGGCTAGTAGTTATAATGGTTCAGGGGCCATCGATATGAGTTATGGACATGTAGTGGTTTGAATTATTCAATGGCCTTGGTTATGGGCTATGGACACCTATTAGTTGTAAAATGCATATATATAGGCTATTGCTCATGGCTAGTAGTTATAATGGTTCAAGGGCCATGGTTATGGGTTATGGACTCCTATTACTTGTAAAATGGATATCTAGAGGCTATTGGTCATGGCTAGTAGTTATAATGGTTCAAAGGCCATCAGTATCAGTTATGGACATCTAGTGGTTATATTGTTTCAAGGACCATGGTTATGGGTTATGAACACCTATTACTTGTAAAATGGATATCTATATTGATCATGGCTAGTAGTTATAATGGTTCAAGGGCCATTGATATGAGTTATGGAGATGTACTGGTTATAATGGTTCAATGGCCTTGGTTATGGGTTATGGACACCTATTACTTGTAAAATGGATATCTATAGGCTATTGGTCATGGCTACAAGTTTTTTTGGGTAAAGGACCACCCTGGCTAAATATATTAATCACAAATAAATACAAAGGAATGTGGCAGAAACACCACATTAACCTCAAGCAACAAGCTTGACGACCACCAATCCTAAGCTTATGACAAACCATAAACGAACTAGGAAAGTAAACACGGCACAAGGCATAACACAAAAACTAACAAACACAACCGGCAACAAGTCAAAAAAAAAAACAACTCGACAAACTAAGAAAACTAGGCCATATAACTCGGGATTTTCCATCTCTCAAGCAAATGCTGCACACGAGCTGAGCTCATTTTAAACTTCAAAGTGATCATCTTCAGCCGCACAGTTGCAAAGATGTCTTCATACACCTGTGTATGGGGTTTAGACTTGTTTTTGAAAAGCCTTGCATTACGCTCTAACCAGATATAATATGTTGTAGCACCCAAAGCCAGCCGAGAAATAACGCTTTTTGCAGACCTGCCGTGAGCAATAGGAATGATGTAAGCCACAATATCAGTAAGAATCGGAGCAATATCATCCATATCTACGAGATGCCGAACCCTAGCCCAGATTTCTTTAGAGTACGTGCACTCGAAAAACAAGTGCTCATGAGAATCTGGGACCGAATCACAAAGCGGGCATCTTAACATATCAATGTCCAGATCAGGCTTTACCTCCCAGGATCTCAACAAATCTTGGGTTTTAAGACGTTTATTCATGACAAGCCACATATGAAAAGAATGCCGCGGAATGCAATGCGTAAACCATACAACCTTGTGCCAAGGAACATTGGTTTCCTTGATTCTGATTGTGTTCCATACTGTAAAAACCGAAAAGTTATGAAAAGCCCCACTTTCCACACGCCACACAGTTTCATCTCTATTATTAACCCTGATCAGTGGAACTGGGATCTGTGAAAGAGTATGGAAGCGTTGATACCACTCCACCGGCCACTTCCAAGTATTATTAACTAATAGATTTGAGACTTTATCATTGATATCAAAACCAGCACGATAAATATCCCTCGGGGTTAAAAATTGAGTAAGAGGACTAGCATTACACCAGTTATCATACCAAGCATAAGTAGAGCTTCAATCCCGAATTAACTTCCAAATGTAGGGACGGATAATGCCTCTTATTTGCAAAAGTTTCCTCCAAGTCCAGGTCATGGCTACAAGTTATAATGGTTCAAGGGCCATCAGTATCAGTTATGGACATCAAGTGGTTATAATGGTTCAAGAACCATGGTTATGGGTTATGGACACCTATTACTTGTAAAATGGATATCTGTAGGCTATTGTACATGGCAAGTAGTTATAATGGTTCAAGGGCCATCAGTATCAGTTATGGGCATCTAGTGGTTATAATGGTTCAAGGACCATGGTTATGGGTTATGGACACCTATTACTTGTAAAATGGATATCTATAGGCTATTGGTCATGGCTAGTAGTTATAATGGTTCAAGGGTCATCGATATGAGTTATGGACATATAGTGGTTATAATGGTTCAATGGCCTTAGTTATGGGTTATGGACACCTATTACTTGTAAAATGGGTATCTATAGGCTATTGGTCATGGCTTCTAATTATAATGGTTCAAGGGCCATCAGTATCAGTTACAGACATCTAGTGGTTAGAATGGTTCAAGGACCATGGTTATGGGTTATGGACGCCTATTACTTGTAAAATGGATATCTATAGGCTATTGGTCATGGCTAGTAGTTATAATGGTTGAAGGGCCATCGATATGAGTTATGGACATGTACTGGTTATAATGGTTCAATGGCCTTGGTTATAGGTTGTGGACACCTATTACTTGTAAAATGGATATATATAGGCTATTGGTCATGGCTACTAGTTATCATAGTTCAAGGGCCATCAGTATCAGTTATGGACATAAAGTGGTTATAATGGTTCAAGAACCATGGTTATGGGTGATGGACACCTATTACTTGTAGAATGGATATCTGTTGGCTATTGGACATGGCTAGTAGCTATAATGGTTCAAGGGCTGTCAGTATCATTTATGGACATCTAGTGGTTATAGAGGTTCAAGGACCATGGTTATGGGTTATGGACACCTATTACTTGTAAAATGGATATCTATAGGCTATTAGTTATGGCTAGTAGTTATAATGGTTCAAGGGCCATCGGTATCAGTTTTGGGCATCTAGTGGTTATAATTGTTCAAGGGCCATGGTTATGGGTTATGGACACCTATTAATTTTAAAATGGATATCTATAGGCTATTAGTGATGGCTGCTAGTTATAATGGTTCAATTGCCATGGTTATGGGTTATGGACACCTATTACTTGTAAAATGGATATCTATAGGCTATTGATCATGGCTAGTAGTTATAATGGTTCAAGGGCCATTGATATGAGTAATGGAGATGTACTGGTTATAATGGTTCAACGGCCTTGGTTATGGGTTACGAACACCTATTACTTGTAAAATGGATATCTATAGGCTATCGGTCATGGCTACTAGTTATATTGGTTCAAGGGCCATCAGTATCAGTTATGGACATCAAGTGGTTATAATGGTTCAAGAACCATGGTTATGGGTTATGGACACCTATTACTTGTAAAATGGATATCTGTAGGCTATTGTACATGGCAAGTAGTTATAATGGTTCAAGGGCCATCAGTATCAGTTATGGGCATCTAGTGGTTATAATGGTTCAACGACCATGGTTATGGGTTATGGACACCTATTACTTGTAAAATGGATATCTATAGGCTATTGGTCATGGCTAGTAGTTATAATGGTTCAAGGGTCATCGATATGAGTTATGGACATATAGTGGTTATAATGGTTCAATGGCCTTGGTTATGGGTTATGGACACCTATTACTTGTAAAATGGATATCTATAGGCTATTGGTCATGGCTTCTAATTATAATGGTTCAAGGGCCATCAGTATCAATTACAGACATCTAGTGGTTATAATGGTTCAAGGACCATGGTTATGGGTTATGGACGCCTATTACTTGCAAAATGGATATCTATAGGCTATTGGTCATGGCTAGTAGTTATAATGGTTGAAGGGCCATCGATATGAGTTATGGACAAGTACTGGTTATAATGGTTCAATGGCCTTGGTTATGGGTTGTGGACACCTATTACTTGTAAAATGGATATATATAGGCTATTGGTCATGGCTACTAGTTATCATAGTTCAAGGGCCATCAGTATCAGTTATGGACATAAAGTGGTTATAATGGTTCAAGAACCATGGTTATGGGTGATGGACACCTATTACTTGTAGAATGGATATCTGTTGGCTATTGGACATGGCTAGTAGCTATAATGGTTCAAGGGCCGTCAGTATCATTTATGGACATCTAGTGGTTATAGAGGTTCAAGGACCATGGTTATGGTTTATGGACACCTATTACTTGTAAAATGGATATCTATAGGCTATTAGCCATGGCTAGTAAATATAATGGTTCAAGGGCCATCGGTATCAGTTTTGGGCATCTAGTGGTTATAAATGTTCAAGGGCCATGGTTATGGGTTATGGACACCTATTAATTTTAAAATAGATATCTATAGGCTATTGGTCATGGCTGCTAGTTATAATGGTTCAAGTGCCATGGTTATGGGTTATGGACACCTATTACTTGTAAAATGGATATCTATAGGCTATTGATCATGGCTAGTAGTTATAATGGTTCAAGGGCCATTGATATGAGTTATGGAGATGTACTGGTTATAATGGTTCAACGGCCTTGGTTATGGGTTACGGACACCTATTACTTGTAAAATGGATATCTATAGGCTATCGGTCATGGCTACTAGTTACAATGGTTCAAGGGCCATCAGTATCAGTTATGGACATCAAGTGGTTATAATGGTTCAAGAACCATGGTTATGGGTTATGGACACCTATTACTTGTAAAATGGATATCTGTAGGCTATTGTACATGGCAAGTAGTTATAATGGTTCAAGGGCCATCAGTATCAGTTATGGGCATCTAGTGGTTATAATGGTTCAACGACCATGGTTATGGGTTATGGACACCTATTACTTGTAAAATGGATATCTATAGGCTATTGGTCATGGCTAGTAGTTATAATGGTTCAAGGGTCATCGATATGAGTTATGGACATATAGTGGTTATAATGGTTCAATGGCCTTGGTTATGGGTTATGGACACCTATTACTTGTAAAATGGATATCTATAGGCTATTGGTCATGGCTTCTAATTATAATGGTTCAAGGGCCATCAGTATCAATTACAGACATCTAGTGGTTATAATGGTTCAAGGACCATGGTTATGGGTTATGGACGCCTATTACTTGCAAAATGGATATCTATAGGCTATTGGTCATGGCTAGTAGTTATAATGGTTGAAGGGCCATCGATATGAGTTATGGACAAGTACTGGTTATAATGGTTCAATGGCCTTGGTTATGGGTTGTGGACACCTATTACTTGTAAAATGGATATATATAGGCTATTGGTCATGGCTACTAGTTATCATAGTTCAAGGGCCATCAGTATCAGTTATGGACATAAAGTGGTTATAATGGTTCAAGAACCATGGTTATGGGTGATGGACACCTATTACTTGTAGAATGGATATCTGTTGGCTATTGGACATGGCTAGTAGCTATAATGGTTCAAGGGCCGTCAGTATCATTTATGGACATCTAGTGGTTATAGAGGTTCAAGGACCATGGTTATGGTTTATGGACACCTATTACTTGTAAAATGGATATCTATAGGCTATTAGCCATGGCTAGTAAATATAATGGTTCAAGGGCCATCGGTATCAGTTTTGGGCATCTAGTGGTTATAAATGTTCAAGGGCCATGGTTATGGGTTATGGACACCTATTAATTTTAAAATAGATATCTATAGGCTATTGGTCATGGCTGCTAGTTATAATGGTTCAAGTGCCATGGTTATGGGTTATGGACACCTATTACTTGTAAAATGGATATCTATAGGCTATTGATCATGGCTAGTAGTTATAATGGTTCAAGGGCCATTGATATGAGTTATGGAGATGTACTGGTTATAATGGTTCAACGGCCTTGGTTATGGGTTACGGACACCTATTACTTGTAAAATGGATATCTATAGGCTATCGGTCATGGCTACTAGTTACAATGGTTCAAGGGCCATCAGTATCAGTTATGGACATCAAGTGGTTATAATGGTTCAAGAACCATGGTTATGGGTTATGGACACCTATTACTTGTAAAATGGATATCTGTAGGCTATTGTACATGGCAAGTAGTTATAATGGTTCAAGGGCCATCAGTATCAGTTATGGGCATCTAGTGGTTATAATGGTTCAACGACCATGGTTATGGGTTATGGACACCTATTACTTGTAAAATGGATATCTATAGGCTATTGGTCATGGCTAGTAGTTATAATGGTTCAAGGGTCATCGATATGAGTTATGGACATATAGTGGTTATAATGGTTCAATGGCCTTGGTTATGGGTTATGGACACCTATTACTTGTAAAATGGATATCTATAGGCTATTGGTCATGGCTTCTAATTATAATGGTTCAAGGGCCATCAGTATCAATTACAGACATCTAGTGGTTATAATGGTTCAAGGACCATGGTTATGGGTTATGGACGCCTATTACTTGCAAAATGGATATCTATAGGCTATTGGTCATGGCTAGTAGTTATAATGGTTGAAGGGCCATCGATATGAGTTATGGACAAGTACTAGTTATAATGGTTCAATGGCCTTGGTTATGGGTTGTGGACACCTATTACTTGTAAAATGGATATATATAGGCTATTGGTCATGGCTACTAGTTATCATAGTTCAAGGGCCATCAGTATCAGTTATGGACATAAAGTGGTTATAATGGTTCAAGAACCATGGTTATGGGCGATGGACACCTATTACTTGTAGAATGGATATCTGTTGGCTATTGGACATGGCTAGTAGCTATAATGGTTCAAGGGCCGTCAGTATCATTTATGGACATCTAGTGGTTATAGAGGTTCAAGGACCATGGTTATGGTTTATGGACACCTATTACTTGTAAAATGGATATCTATAGGCTATTAGCCATGGCTAGTAAATATAATGGTTCAAGGGCCATCGGTATCAGTTTTGGGCATCTAGTGGTTATAAATGTTCAAGGGCCATGGTTATGGGTTATGGACACCTATTAATTTTAAAATAGATATCTATAGGCTATTGGTCATGGCTGCTAGTTATAATGGTTCAAGTGCCATGGTTATGGGTTATGGACACCTATTACTTGTAAAATGGATATCTATAGGCTATTGATCATGGCTAGTAGTTATAATGGTTCAAGGGCCATTGATATGAGTTATGGAGATGTACTGGTTATAATGGTTCAACGGCCTTGGTTATGGGTTACGGACACCTATTACTTGTAAAATGGATATCTATAGGCTATCGGTCATGGCTACTAGTTACAATGGTTCAAGGGCCATCAGTATCAGTTATGGACATCAAGTGGTTATAATGGTTCAAGAACCATGGTTATGGGTTATGGACACCTATTACTTGTAAAATGGATATCTGTAGGCTATTGTACATGGCAAGTAGTTATAATGGTTCAAGGGCCATCAGTATCAGTTATGGGCATCTAGTGGTTATAATGGTTCAACGACCATGGTTATGGGTTATGGACACCTATTACTTGTAAAATGGATATCTATAGGCTATTGGTCATGGCTAGTAGTTATAATGGTTCAAGGGTCATCGATATGAGTTATGGACATATAGTGGTTATAATGGTTCAATGGCCTTGGTTATGGGTTATGGACACCTATTACTTGTAAAATGGATATCTATAGGCTATTGGTCATGGCTTCTAATTATAATGGTTCAAGGGCCATCAGTATCAATTACAGACATCTAGTGGTTATAATGGTTCAAGGACCATGGTTATGGGTTATGGACGCCTATTACTTGCAAAATGGATATCTATAGGCTATTGGTCATGGCTAGTAGTTATAATGGTTGAAGGGCCATCGATATGAGTTATGGACAAGTACTGGTTATAATGGTTCAATGGCCTTGGTTATGGGTTGTGGACACCTATTACTTGTAAAATGGATATATATAGGCTATTGGTCATGGCTACTAGTTATCATAGTTCAAGGGCCATCAGTATCAGTTATGGACATAAAGTGGTTATAATGGTTCAAGAACCATGGTTATGGGTGATGGACACCTATTACTTGTAGAATGGATATCTGTTGGCTATTGGACATGGCTAGTAGCTATAATGGTTCAAGGGCCGTCAGTATCATTTATGGACATCTAGTGGTTATAGAGGTTCAAGGACCATGGTTATGGTTTATGGACACCTATTACTTGTAAAATGGATATATATAGGCTAATAGCCATGGCTAGTAAATATAATGGTTCAAGGGCCATCGGTATCAGTTTTGGGCATCTAGTGGTTATAAATGTTCAAGGGCCATGGTTATGGGTTATGGACACCTATTAATTTTAAAATAGATATCTATAGGCTATTGGTCATGGCTGCTAGTTATAATGGTTCAAGTGCCATGGTTATGGGTTATGGACACCTATTACTTGTAAAATGGATATCTATAGGCTATTGATCATGGCTAGTAGTTATAATGGTTCAAGGGCCATTGATATGAGTTATGGAGATGTACTGGTTATAATGGTTCAACGGCCTTGGTTATGGGTTACGGACACCTATTACTTGTAAAATGGATATCTATAGGCTATCGGTCATGGCTACTAGTTACAATGGTTCAAGGGCCATCAGTATCAGTTATGGACATCAAGTGGTTATAATGGTTCAAGAACCATGGTTATGGGTTATGGACACCTATTACTTGTAAAATGGATATCTGTAGGCTATTGTACATGGCAAGTAGTTATAATGGTTCAAGGGCCATCAGTATCAGTTATGGGCATCTAGTGGTTATAATGGTTCAACGACCATGGTTATGGGTTATGGACACCTATTACTTGTAAAATGGATATCTATAGGCTATTGGTCATGGCTAGTAGTTATAATGGTTCAAGGGTCATCGATATGAGTTATGGACATATAGTGGTTATAATGGTTCAATGGCCTTGGTTATGGGTTATGGACACCTATTACTTGTAAAATGGATATCTATAGGCTATTGGTCATGGCTTCTAATTATAATGGTTCAAGGGCCATCAGTATCAATTACAGACATCTAGTGGTTATAATGGTTCAAGGACCATGGTTATGGGTTATGGACGCCTATTACTTGCAAAATGGATATCTATAGGCTATTGGTCATGGCTAGTAGTTATAATGGTTGAAGGGCCATCGATATGAGTTATGGACAAGTACTGGTTATAATGGTTCAATGGCCTTGGTTATGGGTTGTGGACACCTATTACTTGTAAAATGGATATATATAGGCTATTGGTCATGGCTACTAGTTATCATAGTTCAAGGGCCATCAGTATCAGTTATGGACATAAAGTGGTTATAATGGTTCAAGAACCATGGTTATGGGTGATGGACACCTATTACTTGTAGAATGGATATCTGTTGGCTATTGGACATGGCTAGTAGCTATAATGGTTCAAGGGCCGTCAGTATCATTTATGGACATCTAGTGGTTATAGAGGTTCAAGGACCATGGTTATGGTTTATGGACACCTATTACTTGTAAAATGGATATATATAGGCTAATAGCCATGGCTAGTAAATATAATGGTTCAAGGGCCATCGGTATCAGTTTTGGGCATCTAGTGGTTATAATTGTTCAAGGGCCATGGTTATGGGTTATGGACACCTATTAATTTTAAAATAGATATCTATAGGCTATTGGTCATGGCTGCTAGTTATAATGGTTCAAGTGCCATGGTTATGGGTTATGGACACCTATTACTTGTAAAATGGATATCTATAGGCTATTGATCATGGCTAGTAGTTATAATGGTTCAAGGGCCATTGATATGAGTTATGGAGATGTACTGGTTATAATGGTTCAACGGCCTTGGTTATGGGTTACGGACACCTATTACTTGTAAAATGGATATCTATAGGCTATCGGTCATGGCTACTAGTTACAATGGTTCAAGGGCCATCAGTATCAGTTATGGACATCAAGTGGTTATAATGGTTCAAGAACCATGGTTATGGGTTATGGACACCTATTACTTGTAAAATGGATATCTAGAGGCTATTGGTCATGGCTAGTAGTTATAATGGTTCAAAGGCCATCAGTATCAGTTATGGACATCTAGTGGTTATATTGTTTCAAGGACCATGGTTATGGGTTATGAACACCTATTACTTGTAAAATGGATATCTATATTGATCATGGCTAGTAGTTATAATGGTTCAAGGGCCATTGATATGAGTTATGGAGATGTACTGGTTATAATGGTTCAATGGCCTTGGTTATGGGTTATGGACACCTATTACTTGTAAAATGGATATCTATAGGCTATTGGTCATGGCTACAAGTTTTTTTGGGTAAAGGACCACCCTGGCTAAATATATTAATCACAAATAAATACAAAGGAATGTGGCAGAAACACCACATTAACCTCAAGCAACAAGCTTGACGACCACCAATCCTAAGCTTATGACAAACCATAAACGAACTAGGAAAGTAAACACGGCACAAGGCATAACACAAAAACTAACAAACACAACCGGCAACAAGTCAAAAAAAAAACAACTCGACAAACTAAGAAAACTAGGCCATATAACTCGGGATTTTCCATCTCTCAAGCAAATGCTGCACACGAGCTGAGCTCATTTTAAACTTCAAAGTGATCATCTTCAGCCGCACAGTTGCAAAGATGTCTTCATACACCTGTGTATGGGGTTTAGACTTGTTTTTGAAAAGCCTTGCATTACGCTCTAACCAGATATAATATGTTGTAGCACCCAAAGCCAGCCGAGAAATAACGCTTTTTGCAGACCTGCCGTGAGCAATAGGAATGATGTAAGCCACAATATCAGTAAGAATCGGAGCAATATCATCCATATCTACGAGATGCCGAACCCTAGCCCAGATTTCTTTAGAGTACGTGCACTCGAAAAACAAGTGCTCATGAGAATCTGGGACCGAATCACAAAGCGGGCATCTTAACATATCAATGTCCAGATCAGGCTTTACCTCCCAGGATCTCAACAAATCTTGGGTTTTAAGACGTTTATTCATGACAAGCCACATATGAAAAGAATGCCGCGGAATGCAATGCGTAAACCATACAACCTTGTGCCAAGGAACATTGGTTTCCTTGATTCTGATTGTGTTCCATACTGTAAAAACCGAAAAGTTATGAAAAGCCCCACTTTCCACACGCCACACAGTTTCATCTCTATTATTAACCCTGATCAGTGGAACTGGGATCTGTGAAAGAGTATGGAAGCGTTGATACCACTCCACCGGCCACTTCCAAGTATTATTAACTAATAGATTTGAGACTTTATCATTGATATCAAAACCAGCACGATAAATATCCCTCGGGGTTAAAAATTGAGTAAGAGGACTAGCATTACACCAGTTATCATACCAAGCATAAGTAGAGCTTCAATCCCGAATTAACTTCCAAATGTAGGGACGGATAATGCCTCTTATTTGCAAAAGTTTCCTCCAAGTCCAGGTCATGGCTACAAGTTATAATGGTTCAAGGGCCATCAGTATCAGTTATGGACATCAAGTGGTTATAATGGTTCAAGAACCATGGTTATGGGTTATGGACACCTATTACTTGTAAAATGGATATCTGTAGGCTATTGTACATGGCAAGTAGTTATAATGGTTCAAGGGCCATCAGTATCAGTTATGGGCATCTAGTGGTTATAATGGTTCAAGGACCATGGTTATGGGTTATGGACACCTATTACTTGTAAAATGGATATCTATAGGCTATTGGTCATGGCTAGTAGTTATAATGGTTCAAGGGTCATCGATATGAGTTATGGACATATAGTGGTTATAATGGTTCAATGGCCTTAGTTATGGGTTATGGACACCTATTACTTGTAAAATGGGTATCTATAGGCTATTGGTCATGGCTTCTAATTATAATGGTTCAAGGGCCATCAGTATCAGTTACAGACATCTAGTGGTTAGAATGGTTCAAGGACCATGGTTATGGGTTATGGACGCCTATTACTTGTAAAATGGATATCTATAGGCTATTGGTCATGGCTAGTAGTTATAATGGTTGAAGGGCCATCGATATGAGTTATGGACATGTACTGGTTATAATGGTTCAATGGCCTTGGTTATAGGTTGTGGACACCTATTACTTGTAAAATGGATATATATAGGCTATTGGTCATGGCTACTAGTTATCATAGTTCAAGGGCCATCAGTATCAGTTATGGACATAAAGTGGTTATAATGGTTCAAGAACCATGGTTATGGGTGATGGACACCTATTACTTGTAGAATGGATATCTGTTGGCTATTGGACATGGCTAGTAGCTATAATGGTTCAAGGGCTGTCAGTATCATTTATGGACATCTAGTGGTTATAGAGGTTCAAGGACCATGGTTATGGGTTATGGACACCTATTACTTGTAAAATGGATATCTATAGGCTATTAGTTATGGCTAGTAGTTATAATGGTTCAAGGGCCATCGGTATCAGTTTTGGGCATCTAGTGGTTATAATTGTTCAAGGGCCATGGTTATGGGTTATGGACACCTATTAATTTTAAAATGGATATCTATAGGCTATTAGTGATGGCTGCTAGTTATAATGGTTCAATTGCCATGGTTATGGGTTATGGACACCTATTACTTGTAAAATGGATATCTATAGGCTATTGATCATGGCTAGTAGTTATAATGGTTCAAGGGCCATTGATATGAGTAATGGAGATGTACTGGTTATAATGGTTCAACGGCCTTGGTTATGGGTTACGAACACCTATTACTTGTAAAATGGATATCTATAGGCTATCGGTCATGGCTACTAGTTATATTGGTTCAAGGGCCATCAGTATCAGTTATGGACATCAAGTGGTTATAATGGTTCAAGAACCATGGTTATGGGTTATGGACACCTATTACTTGTAAAATGGATATCTGTAGGCTATTGTACATGGCAAGTAGTTATAATGGTTCAAGGGCCATCAGTATCAGTTATGGGCATCTAGTGGTTATAATGGTTCAACGACCATGGTTATGGGTTATGGACACCTATTACTTGTAAAATGGATATCTATAGGCTATTGGTCATGGCTAGTAGTTATAATGGTTCAAGGGTCATCGATATGAGTTATGGACATATAGTGGTTATAATGGTTCAATGGCCTTGGTTATGGGTTATGGACACCTATTACTTGTAAAATGGATATCTATAGGCTATTGGTCATGGCTTCTAATTATAATGGTTCAAGGGCCATCAGTATCAATTACAGACATCTAGTGGTTATAATGGTTCAAGGACCATGGTTATGGGTTATGGACGCCTATTACTTGCAAAATGGATATCTATAGGCTATTGGTCATGGCTAGTAGTTATAATGGTTGAAGGGCCATCGATATGAGTTATGGACAAGTACTGGTTATAATGGTTCAATGGCCTTGGTTATGGGTTGTGGACACCTATTACTTGTAAAATGGATATATATAGGCTATTGGTCATGGCTACTAGTTATCATAGTTCAAGGGCCATCAGTATCAGTTATGGACATAAAGTGGTTATAATGGTTCAAGAACCATGGTTATGGGTGATGGACACCTATTACTTGTAGAATGGATATCTGTTGGCTATTGGACATGGCTAGTAGCTATAATGGTTCAAGGGCCGTCAGTATCATTTATGGACATCTAGTGGTTATAGAGGTTCAAGGACCATGGTTATGGTTTATGGACACCTATTACTTGTAAAATGGATATCTATAGGCTATTAGCCATGGCTAGTAAATATAATGGTTCAAGGGCCATCGGTATCAGTTTTGGGCATCTAGTGGTTATAAATGTTCAAGGGCCATTGTTATGGGTTATGGACACCTATTAATTTTAAAATAGATATCTATAGGCTATTGGTCATGGCTGCTAGTTATAATGGTTCAAGTGCCATGGTTATGGGTTATGGACACCTATTACTTGTAAAATGGATATCTATAGGCTATTGATCATGGCTAGTAGTTATAATGGTTCAAGGGCCATTGATATGAGTTATGGAGATGTACTGGTTATAATGGTTCAACGGCCTTGGTTATGGGTTACGGACACCTATTACTTGTAAAATGGATATCTATAGGCTATCGGTCATGGCTACTAGTTACAATGGTTCAAGGGCCATCAGTATCAGTTATGGACATCAAGTGGTTATAATGGTTCAAGAACCATGGTTATGGGTTATGGACACCTATTACTTGTAAAATGGATATCTGTAGGCTATTGTACATGGCAAGTAGTTATAATGGTTCAAGGGCCATCAGTATCAGTTATGGGCATCTAGTGGTTATAATGGTTCAACGACCATGGTTATGGGTTATGGACACCTATTACTTGTAAAATGGATATCTATAGGCTATTGGTCATGGCTAGTAGTTATAATGGTTCAAGGGTCATCGATATGAGTTATGGACATATAGTGGTTATAATGGTTCAATGGCCTTGGTTATGGGTTATGGACACCTATTACTTGTAAAATGGATATCTATAGGCTATTGGTCATGGCTTCTAATTATAATGGTTCAAGGGCCATCAGTATCAATTACAGACATCTAGTGGTTATAATGGTTCAAGGACCATGGTTATGGGTTATGGACGCCTATTACTTGCAAAATGGATATCTATAGGCTATTGGTCATGGCTAGTAGTTATAATGGTTGAAGGGCCATCGATATGAGTTATGGACAAGTACTGGTTATAATGGTTCAATGGCCTTGGTTATGGGTTGTGGACACCTATTACTTGTAAAATGGATATATATAGGCTATTGGTCATGGCTACTAGTTATCATAGTTCAAGGGCCATCAGTATCAGTTATGGACATAAAGTGGTTATAATGGTTCAAGAACCATGGTTATGGGTGATGGACACCTATTACTTGTAGAATGGATATCTGTTGGCTATTGGACATGGCTAGTAGCTATAATGGTTCAAGGGCCGTCAGTATCATTTATGGACATCTAGTGGTTATAGAGGTTCAAGGACCATGGTTATGGTTTATGGACACCTATTACTTGTAAAATGGATATATATAGGCTAATAGCCATGGCTAGTAAATATAATGGTTCAAGGGCCATCGGTATCAGTTTTGGGCATCTAGTGGTTATAAATGTTCAAGGGCCATGGTTATGGGTTATGGACACCTATTAATTTTAAAATAGATATCTATAGGCTATTGGTCATGGCTGCTAGTTATAATGGTTCAAGTGCCATGGTTATGGGTTATGGACACCTATTACTTGTAAAATGGATATCTATAGGCTATTGATCATGGCTAGTAGTTATAATGGTTCAAGGGCCATTGATATGAGTTATGGAGATGTACTGGTTATAATGGTTCAACGGCCTTGGTTATGGGTTACGGACACCTATTACTTGTAAAATGGATATCTATAGGCTATCGGTCATGGCTACTAGTTACAATGGTTCAAGGGCCATCAGTATCAGTTATGGACATCAAGTGGTTATAATGGTTCAAGAACCATGGTTATGGGTTATGGACACCTATTACTTGTAAAATGGATATCTGTAGGCTATTGTACATGGCAAGTAGTTATAATGGTTCAAGGGCCATCAGTATCAGTTATGGGCATCTAGTGGTTATAATGGTTCAACGACCATGGTTATGGGTTATGGACACCTATTACTTGTAAAATGGATATCTATAGGCTATTGGTCATGGCTAGTAGTTATAATGGTTCAAGGGTCATCGATATGAGTTATGGACATATAGTGGTTATAATGGTTCAATGGCCTTGGTTATGGGTTATGGACACCTATTACTTGTAAAATGGATATCTATAGGCTATTGGTCATGGCTTCTAATTATAATGGTTCAAGGGCCATCAGTATCAATTACAGACATCTAGTGGTTATAATGGTTCAAGGACCATGGTTATGGGTTATGGACGCCTATTACTTGCAAAATGGATATCTATAGGCTATTGGTCATGGCTAGTAGTTATAATGGTTGAAGGGCCATCGATATGAGTTATGGACAAGTACTGGTTATAATGGTTCAATGGCCTTGGTTATGGGTTGTGGACACCTATTACTTGTAAAATGGATATATATAGGCTATTGGTCATGGCTACTAGTTATCATAGTTCAAGGGCCATCAGTATCAGTTATGGACATAAAGTGGTTATAATGGTTCAAGAACCATGGTTATGGGTGATGGACACCTATTACTTGTAGAATGGATATCTGTTGGCTATTGGACATGGCTAGTAGCTATAATGGTTCAAGGGCCGTCAGTATCATTTATGGACATCTAGTGGTTATAGAGGTTCAAGGACCATGGTTATGGTTTATGGACACCTATTACTTGTAAAATGGATATATATAGGCTAATAGCCATGGCTAGTAAATATAATGGTTCAAGGGCCATCGGTATCAGTTTTGGGCATCTAGTGGTTATAAATGTTCAAGGGCCATGGTTATGGGTTATGGACACCTATTAATTTTAAAATAGATATCTATAGGCTATTGGTCATGGCTGCTAGTTATAATGGTTCAAGTGCCATGGTTATGGGTTATGGACACCTATTACTTGTAAAATGGATATCTATAGGCTATTGATCATGGCTAGTAGTTATAATGGTTCAAGGGCCATTGATATGAGTTATGGAGATGTACTGGTTATAATGGTTCAACGGCCTTGGTTATGGGTTACGGACACCTATTACTTGTAAAATGGATATCTATAGGCTATCGGTCATGGCTACTAGTTACAATGGTTCAAGGGCCATCAGTATCAGTTATGGACATCAAGTGGTTATAATGGTTCAAGAACCATGGTTATGGGTTATGGACACCTATTACTTGTAAAATGGATATCTGTAGGCTATTGTACATGGCAAGTAGTTATAATGGTTCAAGGGCCATCAGTATCAGTTATGGGCATCTAGTGGTTATAATGGTTCAACGACCATGGTTATGGGTTATGGACACCTATTACTTGTAAAATGGATATCTATAGGCTATTGGTCATGGCTAGTAGTTATAATGGTTCAAGGGTCATCGATATGAGTTATGGACATATAGTGGTTATAATGGTTCAATGGCCTTGGTTATGGGTTATGGACACCTATTACTTGTAAAATGGATATCTATAGGCTATTGGTCATGGCTTCTAATTATAATGGTTCAAGGGCCATCAGTATCAATTACAGACATCTAGTGGTTATAATGGTTCAAGGACCATGGTTATGGGTTATGGACGCCTATTACTTGCAAAATGGATATCTATAGGCTATTGGTCATGGCTAGTAGTTATAATGGTTGAAGGGCCATCGATATGAGTTATGGACAAGTACTGGTTATAATGGTTCAATGGCCTTGGTTATGGGTTGTGGACACCTATTACTTGTAAAATGGATATATATAGGCTATTGGTCATGGCTACTAGTTATCATAGTTCAAGGGCCATCAGTATCAGTTATGGACATAAAGTGGTTATAATGGTTCAAGAACCATGGTTATGGGTGATGGACACCTATTACTTGTAGAATGGATATCTGTTGGCTATTGGACATGGCTAGTAGCTATAATGGTTCAAGGGCCGTCAGTATCATTTATGGACATCTAGTGGTTATAGAGGTTCAAGGACCATGGTTATGGTTTATGGACACCTATTACTTGTAAAATGGATATATATAGGCTAATAGCCATGGCTAGTAAATATAATGGTTCAAGGGCCATCGGTATCAGTTTTGGGCATCTAGTGGTTATAATTGTTCAAGGGCCATGGTTATGGGTTATGGACACCTATTAATTTTAAAATAGATATCTATAGGCTATTGGTCATGGCTGCTAGTTATAATGGTTCAAGTGCCATGGTTATGGGTTATGGACACCTATTACTTGTAAAATGGATATCTATAGGCTATTGATCATGGCTAGTAGTTATAATGGTTCAAGGGCCATTGATATGAGTTATGGAGATGTACTGGTTATAATGGTTCAACGGCCTTGGTTATGGGTTACGGACACCTATTACTTGTAAAATGGATATCTATAGGCTATCGGTCATCGCTACTAGTTACAATGGTTCAAGGGCCATCAGTATCAGTTATGGACATCAAGTGGTTATAATGGTTCAAGAACCATGGTTATGGGTTATGGACACCTATTACTTGTAAAATGGATATCTGTAGGCTATTGTACATGGCAAGTAGTTATAATGGTTCAAGGGCCATCAGTATCAGTTATGGGCATTAGTGGTTATAATGGTTCAAGGACCATGGTTATGGGTTATGGACACCTATTACTTGTAAAATGGATATCTATAGGCTATTGGTCATGGCTAGTAGTTATAATGTTTCAAGGGCCGTCAGTATCAGTTATGGACATCTAGTGGTTATAATGATTCAAGGGTCATGGTTATGGGTTATGGACACCTATTACTTGTAAAATGGATATGTGTAGGCTATTGGTCATGGCTAGTAGTTATAATGGTTCAAGGGCCATCGATATGAGTTATGGACATGTAGTGGTTATAATGGTTCAATGGCCTTGGTTATGGGTTTTGGACACCTATTACTTGTAAAATGCATATCTATAGGCTATTGGTCATGCTAGTAGTTATAATGGTTCAAGGGCCATTGGTATGAGTTATGGACATGTAGTGGTTATAATGGTTCAAGGGCCACGGTTATGGGTTATGGACACCTATTACTTGTAAAATGGATATCGATAGGCTATTGGTAATGGCTAGTAGTAATAATGGTTCAAGGGCCATCGGTATGAGTTATGGACATCTAGTGGTCATAATGGTTCAAAGCCCATGGATATGGGTTATGGACACCTATTACTTGTAAAATGGATATGTATTGGCTATTGGTCATGCTAGTAGTTATAATGGTTCAAGGGCCATCGGTATGAGTTATGGACATCTAGTGGCTATAATGATTCAAGGGTCATGGTTATGGGTTATGGACACCTATTACTTGTAAAATGGATATGTGTAGGCTATTGGTCATGGCTAGTAGTTATAATGGTTCAAGGGCCATCGATATGAGTTATGGACATGTAGTGGTTATAATGGTTCAATGGCCTTGGTTATGGGTTATGGACACCTATTACTTGTAAAATGCATATCTATAGGCTATTGGTCATGCTAGTAGTTATAATGGTTCAAGGGCCATCGGTATGAGTTATGGACATGTAGTGGTTATAATGGTTCAAGGGCCACGGTTATGGGTTATGGACACCTATTACTTGTAAAATGGATATCGATAGGCTATTGGTAATGGCTAGTAGTAATAATGGTTCAAGGGCCATCGGTATGAGTTATGGACATCTAGTGGTCATAATGGTTCAAAGCCCATGGATATGGGTTATGGACACCTATTACTTGTAAAATGGATATGTATTGGCTATTGGTCATGCTAGTAGTTATAATGGTTCAAGGGCCATCGGTATGAGTTATGGACATCTAGTGGTTATAATGATTCAAGGGCCATGGTTATGGGTTATGGACACCTATTACTTGTAAAATGGATATGTGTAGGCTATTGGTCATGGCTAGTAGTTATAATGGTTCAAGGGCCATCGATATGAGTTATGGACATGTAGTGGTTATAATGGTTCAATGGCCTTGGTTATGGGTTTTGGACACCTATTACTTGTAAAATGCATATCTATAGGCTATTGGTCATGGCTAGTAGTTATAATGGTTCAAGGGCCATCAGTATCAGTTATGGACATCTAGTGGTTATAATGGTTCAAGGACCATGGTTATGGGTTATGGACACCTATTACTTGTAAAATGGATATCTATAGGCTATTTGTCATGGCTAGTAGTTATAATGGTTCAAGGGTCATCGATGTGAGTTATGGACATATAGTGGTTATAATGGTTCAATGGCCTTGGTTATGGGTTATGGACACCTATTACTCGTAAAATGGATATCGATAGGCTATTGGTAATGGCTAGTAGTAATAATGGTTCAAGGGCCATCGGTATGAGTTATGGACATCTAGTGGTCATAATGGTTCAAAGCCCATGGATATGGGTTATGGACACCTATTACTTGTAAAATGGATATGTATTGGCTATTGGTCATGCTAGTAGTTATAATGGTTCAAGGGCCATCGGTATGAGTTACGGACATCTAGTGGTTATAATGATTCAAGGGCCATGGTTATGGGTTATGGACACCTATTACTTGTAAAATGGATATGTGTAGGCTATTGGTCATGGCTAGTAGTTATAATGGTTCAAGGGCCATCGATATGAGTTATGGACATGTAGTGGTTATAATGGTTCAATGGCCTTGGTTATGGGTTTTGGACACCTATTACTTGTAAAATGCATATCTATAGGCTATTGGTCATGGCTAGTAGTTATAATGGTTCAAGGGCCATCAGTATCAGTTATGGACATCTAGTGGTTATAATGGTTCAAGGACCATGGTTATGGGTTATGGACACCTATTACTTGTAAAATGGATATGTGTAGGCTATTGGTCATGGCTAGTAGTTATAATGGTTCAAGGGCCATCGATATGAGTTATGGACATCTAGTGGTTATAATGGTTCAAGGGCCATGGTTATGGGTTATGGACACCTATTACTTGTAAAATGGATATGTGTAGGCTATTGGTCATGGCTAGTAGTTATAATGGTTCAAGGGCCATCGATATGAGTTATGGACATGTAGTGGTTATAATGGTTCAATGGCCTTGGTTATGGGTTATGGACACCTATTACTTGTAAAATGCATATCTATAGGCTATTAATTATGGCTAGTAGTTATAATGGTTCAAGGGCCATCGGTATGAGTTATGGACATCTCGTGGTTATCAAGGGCCATGGTTATGGGTTATGGACACCTATACTTGTAAAATGGATACGTATAGGCTATTGGTCATGGGTAGTAGTTATAATGGTTCAAGGGCCATCAGTATCAGTTATGGATATCTAGTTGTTATAATGGTTCAAGGACCATGGTTATGGGTTATGGACACCTATTACTTGTAAACTGGATATCTATAGGCTATATTGGTCATGGCTAGTAGTTATAATGGTTCAAGGGCCATCGATATAAGTTATAGACATGTATTGGTTAGAATGATTCAATGGCCTTGGTTATGGGTTATGGACACCTATTACTTGTACAATGCATATCTATAGGCTATTGCGCATGGCTAGTAGTTATAATGGTTCAAGGGCCATCGATATGAGTTATGGACATCTAGTGGTTATAACGTTTCAAGGGCCATTGTTATGGGTTATGGACACCTATTACTTGTAAAATGGATATGTATAGGCTATTGGTCATGGCTAGTAGTTATAATGGTTCAAGGGCCATCAATATCAGTTATGGACATCTAGTGGTTATAATGGTTCAAGGACCATGGTTATGGGTTATGGATACCTGTTACTTGTAAAATGGATATCTATAGGCTATTGGTCATGGCTAGTAGTTATAATGGTTCAAGGGTCATGGATATGAGTTATGGACATATAGTGGTTATAATGGTTCAATGGCCTTGGTTATGGGTTATGGACACCTATTACTTGTAAAATGGATATCTATTGGCTATTCGTCATGGCTTCTAATTATAATGGTTCAAGGGCCATCAGTATCAGTTACAGACATTTAGTGGTTATAATGGTTCAATGGCCTTGGTTATGGGTTATGGACACCTATTACTTATAAAATGGATATCTATAGGCTATTGCGCATGGCTAGTAGTTATAATGGTTCAAGGGCCATTGATATGAGTTATGGACATCTAGTGGTTAATGGTTATGGGTTATGGACACCTATTACTTGTAAAATGGATATGTATAGGCTATTGGTCATGGCCAGTAGTTATAATGGTTCAAGGGCCATCAATACCAGTTATGGACATCTAGTGGTTATATTGGTTCAAGGACCATGGTTATGGGTTATGGACACCTATTACTTATAAAATGGATATCTATAAGCTATTGGTCATGGCTAGTAGTTATAATGGTTCAAGGGTCATCGATATGAGTTATGAACATATAGTGGTTGTAATGGTTCAATGGCCTTGGTTATGGGTTATGGACACCTGTTACTTGTAAAATGGATATCTATAGGCTATTGGTCATGGCTTCTAATTATAATGGTTCAAGGGCCATCAGTATCAGTTACAGACATCTAGTGGTTATAATGGTTCAAGGACCATGGTTTTGGGTTATGGACGCCTATTACTTGTAAAATGGATATCTATAGGCTATTGGTCATGGCTAGTAGTTATAATGGTTCAGGGGCCGTCAGTATCAGTTATGGACATTTAGTGGTTATAATGGTTCAAGGACCATGGTTATGGGTTATGGACACCTATTACTTGTAAAATGGATATCTATAGGCTATTGGTCATGGCTTCTAACTATAATGGTTCAAGGGCCATCAGTATCAGTTACAGATATCTAGTGGTTATAATGGTTCAAGGACCATGGTTATGGGTTATGGACGCCTATTACTTGTAAAATGGATATCTATAGGCTATTGGTCATGGCTTCTAGTTATAATGGTTCAAGGGCCATCAGTATCAGTTATAGACATCTAGTGGTTATAATGGTTCAAGGACCATGGTTATGGGTTATAGACACCTATTACTTGTAAAATGGATATGTGTAGGCTATTGGTCATGGCTAGTAGTTATAATGGTTCGAGGGCCATCGATATGAGTTATGGACATCTAGTGGTTATAATGGTTCAAGGGCCATGGTTATGGGTTATGGACACCTATTACTTGTAAAATGGATATGTGTAGGCTATTGGTCATGGCTAGTAATTATAGTGGTTCAAGGGCCATCGATATGAGTTATGGACATGTAGTGGTTATAATGGTTCAATGGCCTTGGTTATGGGTTATGGACACCTATTACTTGTAAAATGCATATCTATAGGCTATTGGTCATGCTAGTAGTTATAATGGTTCAAGGGCCATCGGTATGAGTTATGGACATATAGTGGTTATAATGGTTCAAGGGCCACGGTTATGGGTTATGGACACCTATTACTTGTAAAATGGATATCGATAGGCTATTGGTAATGGCTAGTAGTAATAATGGTTCAAGGGCCATCGGTATGAGTGATGGACATCTAGTGGTCATAATGGTTCAAAGTCCATGGATATGGGTTATGGACACCTATTACTTGTAAAATGGATATGTATTGGCTATTGGTCATGCTAGTAGTTATAATGGTTCAAGGGCCATCGGTATGAGTTATGGACATCTAGTGGTTATAATGATTCAAGGGCCATGGTTATGGGTTATGGACACCTATTACTTGTAAAATGGATATGTGTAGGCTATTGGTCATGGCTAGTAGTTATAATGGTTCAAGGGCCATCGATATGAGTTATGGACATGTAGTGGTTATAATGGTTCAATGGCCTTGGTTATGGGTTATGGACACCTATTACTTGTAAAATGGATATCGATAGGCTATTGGTCATGCTAGTAGTTATAATGGTTCAAGGGCCATCGGTATGAGTTATGGACATCTAGTGGTTATAATGATTCAAGGGCCATGGTTATGGGTTATGGACACCTATTACTTGTAAAATGGATATGTGTAGGCTATTGGTCATGGCTAGTAGTAATAATGGTTCAAGGGCCATCGGTATGAGTTATGGACATCTAGTGGTCATAATGGTTCAAAGTCCATGGATATGGGTTATGGACACCTATTACTTGTAACATGGATATGTATTGGCTATTGGTCATGCTAGTAGTTATAATGGTTCAAGGGCCATCGGTATGAGTTATGGACATCTAGTGGTTATAATGATTCAAGGGCCATGGTTATGGGTTATGGACACCTATTACTTGTAAAATGGATATGTGTAGGCTATTGGTCATGGCTAGTAGTTATAATGGTTCAAGGGCCATCGATATGAGTTATGGACATGTAGTGGTTATAATGGTTCAATGGCCTTGGTTATGGGTTATGGACACCTATTACTTGTAAAATGGATATCGATAGGCTATTGGTCATGCTAGTAGTTATAATGGTTCAAGGGTCATCGGTATGAGTTATGGACATCTAGTGGTTATAATGATTCAAGGGCCATGGTTATGGGTTATGGACACCTATTACTTGTAAAATGGATATGTGTAGGCTATTGGTCATGGCTAGTAGTTATAATGGTTCAAGGGCCATCGATATGAGTTATGGACATGTAGTGGTTATAATGGTTCAATGGCCTTGGTTATGGGTTTTGGACACCTATTACTTGTAAAATGCATATATATAGGTTATGGGTCATGGCTAGTAGTTGTAATGGTTCACGGGCCATCGATATGAGTTATGGACATGTAGTGGTTATAATGATTCAAGGGCCATGGTTATGGTTTATGGACGCCTATTACTTGTAAAATGGATATCTATAGGCTATTGGTCATGGCTAGTAGTTATAATGATTCAAGGGCCATCAGTATCAGTTATGGACATCTAGTGGTTATAATGGTTCAAGGACCATGGTTATGGGTTATGGACACCTATTACTTGTAAAATGGATATCTATAGGCTATTCGTCATGGCTAGTAGTTATAATGGTTCAAGGGTCATCGATATGAGTTATGGACATATAGTGGTTAAAATGGTTCAATGGCCTTGGTTATGGGTTATGGACACCTATTACTCGTAAAATGGATATCTATAGGCTATTGGTCATGGCTTCTAGTTATAATGGTTCAACGGCCATCAGTATCAGTTATAGACATCTAGTGGTTATAATGGTTCAAGGACCATGGTTATGGGTTATGGACACCTATTACTTGTAAAATGGATATGTGTAGGCTATTGGTCATGGCTAGTAGTTATAATGGTTCGAGGGCCATCGATATGAGTTATGGACATCTAGTGGTTATAATGGTTCAAGGGCCATGGTTATGGGTTATGGACACCTATTACTTGTAAAATGGATATGTGTAGGCTATTGGTCATGGCTAGTAGTTATAATGGTTCAAGGGCCATCGACATGAGTTATGGACATGTAGTGGTTATAATGGTTCAATGGCCTTGGTTATGGGTTATGGACACCTATTACTTGTAAAATGCATATCAATAGGCTATTGGTCATGCTAGTAGTTATAATGGTTCAAGGGACATCGGTATGAGTTATGGACATGTAGTGGTTATAATGGTTCAAGGGCCACGGTTATGGGTTATGGACACATATTACTTGTAAAATGGATATCGATAGGCTATTGGTAATGGCTAGTAGTAATAATGGTTCAAGGGCCATCTGTATAAGTTATGGACATCTAGTGGTCATAATTGTTCAAAGCCCATGGATATGGGTTATGGACACCTATTACTTGTAAAATGGATATGTATTGGCTATTGGTCATGCTAGTAGTTATAATGGTTCACGGGCCATCGGTATGAGTTATGGACATCTAGTGGTTATAATGATTCAAGGGCCATGGTTATGGGTTATGGACACCTATTACTTGTAAAATGGATATGTGTAGGCTATTGGTCATGGCTAGTAGTTATAATGGTTCAAGGGCCATCGATATGAGTTATGGACATGTAGTGGTTATAATGGTTCAATGGCCTTGGTTATGGGTTTTGGACACCTATTACTTGTAAAATGCATATCTATAGGCTATTGGTCATGGCTTGTAGTTATAATGGTTCACGGGCCATCGATATGAGTTATGGACATGTAGTGGTTATAATGATTCAAGGGCCATGGTTATGGTTTATGGACGCCTATTACTTGTAAAATGGATATCTATAGGCTATTGGTCATGGCTAGTAGTTATAATGGTTCAAGGGCCATCAGTATCAGTTATGGACATCTAGTGGTTATAATGGTTCAAGGACCATGGTTATGGGTTATGGACACCTATTACTTGTAAAATGGATATCTATAGGCTATTTGTCATGGCTAGTAGTTATAATGGTTCAAGGGTCATCGATATGAGTTATGGACATATAGTGGTTATAATGGTTCAATGGCCTTGGTTATGGGTTATGGACACCTATTACTCGTAAAATAGATATCTATAGGCTATTGGTCATGGCTTCTAGTTATAATGGTTCAAGGGCCATCAGTATCAGTTATAGACATCTAGTGGTTATAATGGTTCAAGGACCATGGTTATGGGTTATGGACACCTATTACTTGTAAAATGGATATGTGTAGGCTATTGGTCATGGCTAGTAGTTATAATGGTTCAAGGGCCATCGATATGAGTTATGGACATCTAGTGGTTATAATGGTTCAAGGGCCATGGTTATGGGTTATGGACACCTATTACTTGTAAAATGGATATGTGTAGGCTATTGGTCATGGCTAGTAGTTATAATGGTTCAAGGGCCATCGATATGAGTTATGGACATGTAGTGGTTATAATGGTTCAATGGCCTTGGTTATGGGTTATGGACACCTATTACTTGTAAAATGCATATCTATAGGCTATTAATTATGGCTAGTAGTTATAATGGTACAAGGGCCATCGGTATGAGTTATGGACATCTCTTGGTTATCAAGGGCCATGGTTATGGGTTATGGACACCTATACTTGTAAAATGGATACGTATAGGCTATTGGTCATGGGTAGTAGTTATAATGGTTCAAGAGCCATCAGTATCAGTTATGGATATCTAGTGGTTATAATGGTTCAAAGACCATGGTTATGGGTTATGGACACCTATTACTTGTAAACTGGATATCTATAGGCTATATTGGTCATGGCTAGTAGTTATAATGGTTCAAGGGCCATCGATATAAGTTATAGACATGTATTGGTTAGAATGATTCAATGGCCTTGGTTATGGGTTATGGACACCTATTACTTGTACAATGCATATCTATAGGCTATTGCGCATGGCTAGTAGTTATAATGGTTCAAGGGCCATCGATATGAGTTATGGACATCCAGTGGTTATAATGTTTCAAGGGCCATTGTTATGGGTTATGGACACCTATTACTTGTAAAATGGATATGTATAGGCTATTGGTCATGGCCAGTGTTATAATGGTTCAACGGCCATCAATATCAGTTATGGACATCTAGTGGTTATAATGGTTCAAGGACCATGGTTATGGGTTATGGATACCTGTTACTTGTAAAATGGATATCTATAGGCTATTGGTCATGGCTAGTAGTTATAATGGTTCAAGGGTCATGGATATGAGTTATGGACATATAGTGGTTATAATGGTTCAATGGCCTTGGTTATGGGTTATGGACACCTATTACTTGTAAAATGGATATCTATAGGATATTCGTCATGGCTTCTAATTATAATGGTTCAAGGGCCATCAGTATCAGTTACAGACATTTAGTGGTTATAATGGTTCAATGGCCTTGGTTATGGGTTATAGACACCTATTACTTGTACAATGCATATCTATAGGCTATTGCGCATGGCTAGTAGTTATAATGGTTCAAGGGCCATTGATATGAGTTATGGAAATCCAGTGGTTAATGGTTATGGGTTATGGACACCTATTACTTGTAAAATGGATATGTATAGGCTATTAGTCACGGCCAGTAGTTATAATGGTTCAAGGGCCATCAATATCAGTTATGGACATCTAGTGGTTATATTGGTTCAAGGACCATGGTTATGGGCTATGGACACCTATTACTTGTAAAATGGATATCTATAAGCTATTGGTCATGGCTAGTAGTTATAATGGTTCAAGGGTCATCGATATGAGTTATGGACATATAGTGGTTGTAATGGTTCAATGGCCTTGGTTATGGGTTATGGACACCTATTACTTGTAAAATGGATATCTATAGGCTATTGGTCATGGCTTCTAATTATAATGGTTCAAGGGCCATCAGTATCAGCTACAGACATCTAGTGGTTATAATGGTTCAAGGACCATGGTTATGGGTTATGGACGCCTATTACTTGTAAAATGGATATCTATAGGCTATTGGTCATGGCTAGTAGTTATAATGGTTCAGGGGCCGTCAGTATCAGTTACGGACATTTAGTGGTTATAATGGTTCAAGGACCATGGTTATGGGTTATGGACACCTATTACTTGTAAAATGGATATCTATAGGCTATTGGTCATGGCTTCTAATTATAATGGTTCAAGGGCCATCAGTATCAGTTACAGACATCTAGTGGTTATAATGGTTCAAGGACCATGGTTATGGGTTATGGACGCCTATTACTTGTAAAATGGATATCTATAGGCTATTGGTCATGGCTTCTAGTTATAATGGTTCAAGGGCCATCAGTATCAGTTATAGACATCTAGTGGTTATAATGGTTCAAGGACCATGGTTATGGGTTATGGACACCTATTACTTGTAAAATGGATATGTGTAGGCTATTGGTCATGGCTAGTAGTTATAATGGTTCGAGGGCCATCGATATGAGTTATGGACATCTAGTGGTTATAATGGTTCAAGGGCCATGGTTATGGGTTATGGACACCTATTACTTGTAAAATGGATATGTGTAGGCTATTGGTCATGGCTAGTAGTTATAATGGTTCAAGGGCCATCGATATGAGTTATGGACATGTAGTGGTTATAATGGTTCAATGGCCTTGGTTATGGGTTATGGACACCTATTACTTGTAAAATGCATATCTATAGGCTATTGGTCATGCTAGTAGTTATAATGGTTCAAGGGCCATCGGTATGAGTTATGGACATGTAGTGGTTATAATGGTTCAAGGCCCACGGTTATGGGTTATGGACACCTATTAGTTGTAAAATGGATATCGATAGGCTATTGGTAATGGCTAGTAGTAATAATGGTTCAAGGGCCATCGGTATGAGTTATGGACATCTAGTGGTCATAATGGTTCAAAGCCCATGGATATGGGTTATGGACACCTAATACTTGTAAAATGGATATGTATTGGCTATTGGTCATGCTAGTAGTTATAATGGTTCAAGGGCCATCGGTATGAGTTATGGACATCTAGTGGTTATAATGATTCAAGGGCCATGGTTATGGGTTATGGACACCTATTACTTGTAAAATGGATATGTGTAGGCTATTGGTCATGGCTAGTAGTTATAATGGTTCAAGGGCCATCGATATGAGTTATGGACATGTAGTGGTTATAATGGTTCAATGGCCTTGGTTATGGGTTTTGGACACCTATTACTTGTAAAATGCATATCTATAGGCTATTGGTCATGGCTAGTAGTTATAATGGTTCACGGGCCATCGATATGAGTTATGGACATGTAGTGGTTATAATGATTCAAGGGCCATGGTTATGGTTTATGGACACCTATTACTTGTAAAATGGATATGTGTAGGCTATTGGTCATGGCTAGTAGTTATAATGGTTCAAGGGCCATCGATATGAGTTATGGACATCTAGTGGTTATAATGGTTCAAGGGCCATGGTTATGGGTTATGGACTCCTATTACTTGTAAAATGGATATGTGTAGGCTATTGGTCATGGCTAGTAGTTATAATGGTTCAAGGGCCATCGATATGAGTTATGGACATGTAGTGGTTATAGGCTATTAATTATAGGCTATTAATTATGCATATCTATAGGCTATTAATTATGGCTAGTAGTTATAATGGTTCAAGGGCCATCGGTATGAGTTATGGACATCTCGTGGTTATCAAGGGCCATGGTTATGGGTTATGGACACCTATACTTGTAAAATGGATACGTATAGGCTATTGGTCATGGGTAGTAGTTATAATGGTTCAAGGGCCATCAGTATCAGTTATGGATGTCTTGTGGTTATAATGGTTCAAGGACCATGGTTATGGGTTATGGACACCTATTACTTGTAAACTGGATATCTATAGGCTATATTGGTCATGGCTAGTAGTTATAATGGTTCAAGGGCCATCGATATAAGTTATAGACATGTATTGGTTAGAATGATTCAATGGCCTTGGTTATGGGTTATGGACACCTATTACTTGTACAATGCATATCTATAGGCTATTGCGCATGGCTAGTAGTTATAATGGTTCAAGGGCCATCGATATGAGTTATGGACATCTAGTGGTTATAATGTTTCAAGGGCCATTGTTATGGGTTATGGACACCTATTACTTGTAAAATGGATATGTGTAGGCTATTGGTCATGGCTAGTAGTTATAATGGTTCAAGGGCCATCGATATGAGTTATGGACATGTAGTGGTTATAGGCTATTAATTATAGGCTATTAATTATGCATATCTATAGGCTATTAATTATGGCTAGTAGTTATAATGGTTCAAGGGCCATCGGTATGAGTTATGGACATCTCATGGTTATCAAGGGCCATGGTTATGGGTTATGGACACCTATACTTGTAAAATGGATACGTATAGGCTATTGGTCATGGGTAGTAGTTATAATGGTTCAAGGGCCATCAGTATCAGTTATGGATATCTAGTGGTTATAATGGTTCAAGGACCATGGTTATGGGTTATGGACACCTATTACTTGTAAACTGGATATCTATAGGCTATATTGGTCATGGCTAGTAGTTATAATGGTTCAAGGGCCATCAATATAAGTTATAGACATGTATTGGTTAGAATGATTCAATGGCCTTGGTTATGGGTTATGGACACCTGTTACTTGTACAATGCATATCTATAGGCTATTGCGCATGGCTAGTAGTTATAATGGTTCAAGGGCCATCGATATGAGTTATGGACATCTAGTGGTTATAATGTTTCAAGGGCCATTGTTATGGGTTATGGACACCTATTACTTGTAAAACGGATATGTATAGGCTATTGGTCAGGGCCAGTAGTTATAATGGTTCAAGGGCCATCAATATCAGTTATGGACATCTAGTGGTTATAATGGTTCAAGGACCATGGTTATGGGTTATGGATACCTGTTACTTGTAAAATGGATATCTATAGGCTATTGGTCACGGCTAGTAGTTATAATGGTTCAAGGGTCATGGATATGAGTTATGGACATATAGTGGTTATAATGGTTCAATGGCCTTGGTTATGGGTTATGGACACCTATTACTTGTAAAATGGATATCTATAGGCTATTCGTCATGGCTTCTAATTATAATGGTTCAAGGGCCATCAGTATCAGTTACAGACATTTAGTGGTTATAATTGTTCAATGGCCTTGGTTATGGGTTATGGACACCTATTACTTCTACAATGCATATCTATAGGCTATTGCGCATGGCTAGTAGTTATAATGGTTCAAGGGCCATTGATATGAGTTATGGACATCTAGTGGTTAATGGTTATGGGTTATGGACACCTATTACTTGTAAAATGGATATGTATAGGCTATTGGTCATGGCCAGTAGTTATAATGGTTCAAGGGCCATCAATATCAGTTATGGACATCTAGTGGTTATATTGGTTCAAGGACCATGGTTATGGGTTATGGACACCTATTACTTGTAAAATGGATATCTATAAGCTATTGGTCATGGCTAGTAGTTATAATGGTTAAAGGGTCATCGATATGAGTTATGGACATATAGTGGTTGTAATGGTTCAATGGCCTTGGTTATGGGTTATGGACACCTATTACTTGTAAAATGGATATCTATAGGCTATTGGTCATGGCTTCTAATTATAATGGTTCAAGGGCCATCAGTATTAGTTACAGACATCTAGTGGTTATAATGGTTCAAGGACCATGGTTATGGGTTATGGACGCCTATACTTGTAAAATGGATACGTATAGGCTATTGGTCATGGGTAGTAGTTATAATGGTTCAAGGGCCATCAGTATCAGTTATGGATATCTAGTGGTTATAATGGTTCAAGGACCATGGTTATGGGTTATGGACACCTATTACTTGTAAACTGGATATCTATAGGCTATATTGGTCATAGCTAGTAGTTATAATGGTTCAAGGGCCATCGATATAAGTTATAGACATGTATTGGTTAGAATGATTCAATGGCCTTGGTTATGGGTTATGGACACCTATTACTTGTACAATGCATATCTATAGGCTATTGCGCATGGCTAGTAGTTATAATGGTTCAAGGGCCATCGATATGAGTTATGGACATCTAGTGGTTATAATGTTTCAAGGGCCATTGTTATGGGTTATGGACACCTATTACTTGTAAAATGGATATGTGTAGGCTATTGGTCATGGCTAGTAGTTATAATGGTTCAAGGGCCATCGATATGAGTTATGGACATGTAGTGGTTATAATGGTTCAATGGCCTTGGTTATGGGTTTTGGACACCTATTACTTGTAAAATGCATATCTATAGGCTATTGGTCATGGCTAGTAGTTATAATGGTTTACGGGCCATCGATATGAGTTATGGACATGTAGTGGTTATAATGATTCAAGGGCCATGGTTATGGTTTATGGACACCTATTACTTGTAAAATGGATATCTATAGGCTATTGGTCATGGCTAGTAGTTATAATGGTTCAAGGGCCATCAGTATCAGTTATGGACATCTAGTGGTTATAATGTTTCACGGACCATGGTTATGGGGTATGCACACCTATTACTTGTAAAATGGATATCTATAGGCTATTGGTCATGGCTAGTAGTTATAATGGTTCAAGGGTCATCGATATGAGTTATGGACATATAGTGGTTATAATGGTTCAATGTCCTTGGTTATGGGTTATGGACACCTATTACTCGTAAAATGGATATCTATAGGCTATTGGTCATGGCTTCTAGTTATAATGGTTCAAGGGCCATCAGTATCAGTTATAGACATCTAGTGGTTATAATGGTTCAAGGACCATGGTTATGGGTTATGGATACCTGTTACTTGTAAAATGGATATCTATAGGCTATTGGTCACGGCTAGTAGTTATAATGGTTCAAGGGTCATGGATATGAGTTATGGACATATAGTGGTTATAATGGTTCAATGGCCTTGGTTATGGGTTATGGACACCTATTACTTGTAAAATGGATATCTATAGGCTATTCGTCATGGCTTCTAATTATAATGGTTCAAGGGCCATCAGTATCAGTTACAGACATTTAGTGGTTATAATTGTTCAATGGCCTTGGTTATGGGTTATGGACACCTATTACTTCTACAATGCATATCTATAGGCTATTGCGCATGGCTAGTAGTTATAATGGTTCAAGGGCCATTGATATGAGTTATGGACATCTAGTGGTTAATGGTTATGGGTTATGGACACCTATTACTTGTAAAATGGATATGTATAGGCTATTGGTCATGGCCAGTAGTTATAATGGTTCAAGGGCCATCAATATCAGTTATGGACATCTAGTGGTTATATTGGTTCAAGGACCATGGTTATGGGTTATGGACACCTATTACTTGTAAAATGGATATCTATAAGCTATTGGTCATGGCTAGTAGTTATAATGGTTAAAGGGTCATCGATATGAGTTATGGACATATAGTGGTTGTAATGGTTCAATGGCCTTGGTTATGGGTTATGGACACCTATTACTTGTAAAATGGATATCTATAGGCTATTGGTCATGGCTTCTAATTATAATGGTTCAAGGGCCATCAGTATTAGTTACAGACATCTAGTGGTTATAATGGTTCAAGGACCATGGTTATGGGTTATGGACGCCTATACTTGTAAAATGGATACGTATAGGCTATTGGTCATGGGTAGTAGTTATAATGGTTCAAGGGCCATCAGTATCAGTTATGGATATCTAGTGGTTATAATGGTTCAAGGACCATGGTTATGGGTTATGGACACCTATTACTTGTAAACTGGATATCTATAGGCTATATTGGTCATAGCTAGTAGTTATAATGGTTCAAGGGCCATCGATATAAGTTATAGACATGTATTGGTTAGAATGATTCAATGGCCTTGGTTATGGGTTATGGACACCTATTACTTGTACAATGCATATCTATAGGCTATTGCGCATGGCTAGTAGTTATAATGGTTCAAGGGCCATCGATATGAGTTATGGACATCTAGTGGTTATAATGTTTCAAGGGCCATTGTTATGGGTTATGGACACCTATTACTTGTAAAATGGATATGTGTAGGCTATTGGTCATGGCTAGTAGTTATAATGGTTCAAGGGCCATCGATATGAGTTATGGACATGTAGTGGTTATAATGGTTCAATGGCCTTGGTTATGGGTTTTGGACACCTATTACTTGTAAAATGCATATCTATAGGCTATTGGTCATGGCTAGTAGTTATAATGGTTTACGGGCCATCGATATGAGTTATGGACATGTAGTGGTTATAATGATTCAAGGGCCATGGTTATGGTTTATGGACACCTATTACTTGTAAAATGGATATCTATAGGCTATTGGTCATGGCTAGTAGTTATAATGGTTCAAGGGCCATCAGTATCAGTTATGGACATCTAGTGGTTATAATGTTTCACGGACCATGGTTATGGGGTATGCACACCTATTACTTGTAAAATGGATATCTATAGGCTATTGGTCATGGCTAGTAGTTATAATGGTTCAAGGGTCATCGATATGAGTTATGGACATATAGTGGTTATAATGGTTCAATGTCCTTGGTTATGGGTTATGGACACCTATTACTCGTAAAATGGATATCTATAGGCTATTGGTCATGGCTTCTAGTTATAATGGTTCAAGGGCCATCAGTATCAGTTATAGACATCTAGTGGTTATAATGGTTCAAGGACCATGGTTATGGGTTATGGACACCTATTACTTGTAAAATGGATATGTGTAGGCTATTGGTCATGGCTAGTAGTTATAATGGTTCAAGGGTCATCGATATGAGTTATGGACATCTAGTGGTTATAATGGTTCAAGGGCCATGGTTATGGGTTATGGACACCTATTACTTGTAAAATGGATATGTGTAGGCTATTGGTCATGGCTAGTAGTTATAATGGTTCAAGGGCCATCGATATGAGTTATGGACATGTAGTGGTTATAGGCTATTAATTATAGGCTATTAATTATGCATATCTATAGGCTATTAATTATGGCTAGTAGTTATAATGGTTCAAGGGCCATCGGTATGAGTTATGGACATCTCGTGGTTATCAAGGGCCATGGTTATGGGTTATGGACACCTATACTTGTAAAATGGATACGTATAGGCTATTGGTCATGGGTAGTAGTTATAATGGTTCAAGGGCCATCAGTATCAGTTATGGATGTCTAGTGGTTATAATGGTTCAAGGACCATGGTTATGGGTTATGGACACCTATTACTTGTAAACTGGATATCTATAGGCTATATTGGTCATGGCTAGTAGTTATAATGGTTCAAGGGCCATCGATATAAGTTATAGACATGTATTGGTTAGAATGATTCAATGGCCTTGGTTATGGGTTATGGACACCTATTACTTGTACAATGCATATCTATAGGCTATTGCGCATGGCTAGTAGTTATAATGGTTGAAGGGCCATCGATATGAGTTATGGACATCTAGTGGTTATAATGGTTCAAGGGCCATGGTTATGGGTTATGGACACCTATTACTTGTAAAATGGATATGTGTAGGCTATTGGTCATGGCTAGTAGTTATAATGGTTCAAGGGCCATCGATATGAGTTATGGACATGTAGTGGTTATAGGCTATTAATTATAGGCTATTAATTATGCATATCTATAGGCTATTAATTATGGCTAGTAGTTATAATGGTTCAAGGGCCATCGGTATGAGTTATGGACATCTCGTGGTTATCAAGGGCCATGGTTATGGATTATGGACACCTATACTTGTAAAATGGATACGTATAGGCTATTGGTCATGGGTAGTAGTTATAATGGTTCAAGGGCCATCAGTATCAGTTATGGATATCTAGTGGTTATAATGGTTCAAGGACCATGGTTATGGGTTATGGACACCTATTACTTGTAAACTGGATATCTATAGGCTATATTGGTCATGGCTAGTAGTTATAATGGTTCAAGGGCCATCAATATAAGTTATAGACATGTATTGGTTAGAATGATTCAATGGCCTTGGTTATGGGTTATGGACACCTGTTACTTGTACAATGCATATCTATAGGCTATTGCGCATGGCTAGTAGTTATAATGGTTCAAGGGCCATCGATATGAGTTATGGACATCTAGTGGTTATAATGTTTCAAGGGCCATTGTTATGGGTTATGGACACCTATTACTTGTAAAACGGATATGTATAGGCTATTGGTCATGGCCAGTAGTTATAATGGTTCAAGGGCCATCAATATCAGTTATGGACATCTAGTGGTTATAATGGTTCAAGGACCATGGTTATGGGTTATGGATACCTGTTACTTGTAAAATGGATATCTATAGGCTATTGGTCATGGCTAGTAGTTATAATGGTTCAAGGGTCATGGATATGAGTTATGGACATATAGTGGTTATAATGGTTCAATGGCCTTGGTTATGGGTTATGGACACCTATTACTTGTAAAATGGATATCTATAGGCTATTGGTCATGGCTTCTAATTATAATGGTTCAAGGGCCATCAGTATTAGTTACAGACATCTAGTGGTTATAATGGTTCAAGGACCATGGTTATGGGTTATGGACGCCTATACTTGTAAAATGGATACGTATAGGCTATTGGTCATGGGTAGTAGTTATAATGGTTCAAGGGCCATCAGTATCAGTTATGGATATCTAGTGGTTATAATGGTTCAAGGACCATGGTTATGGGTTATGGACACCTATTACTTGTAAACTGGATATCTATAGGCTATATTGGTCATGGCTAGTAGTTATAATGGTTCAAGGGCCATCGATATAAGTTATAGACATGTATTGGTTAGAATGATTCAATGGCCTTGGTTATGGGTTATGGACACCTATTACTTGTACAATGCATATCTATAGGCTATTGCGCATGGCTAGTAGTTATAATGGTTCAAGGGCCATCGATATGAGTTATGGACATCTAGTGGTTATAATGTTTCAAGGGCCATTGTTATGGGTTATGGACACCTATTACTTGTAAAATGGATATGTGTAGGCTATTGGTCATGGCTAGTAGTTATAATGGTTCAAGGGCTATCGATATGAGTTATGGACATGTAGTGGTTATAATGGTTCAATGGCCTTGGTTATGGGTTTTGGACACCTATTACTTGTAAAATGCATATCTATAGGCTATTGGTCATGGCTAGTAGTTATAATGGTTCACGGGCCATCGATATGAGTTATGGACATGTAGTGGTTATAATGATTCAAGGGCCATGGTTATGGTTTATGGACACCTATTACTTGTAAAATGGATATCTATAGGCTATTGGTCATGGCTAGTAGTTATAATGGTTCAAGGGCCATCAGTATCAGTTATGGACATCTAGTGGTTATAATGTTTCACGGACCATGGTTATGGGGTATGCACACCTATTACTTGTAAAATGGATATCTATAGGCTATTGGTCATGGCTAGTAGTTATAATGGTTCAAGGGTCATCGATATGAGTTATGGACATATAGTGGTTATAATGGTTCAATGGCCTTGGTTATGGGTTATGGACACCTATTACTCGTAAAATGGATATCTATAGGCTATTGGTCATGGCTTCTAGTTATAATGGTTCAAGGGCCATCAGTATCAGTTATAGACATCTAGTGGTTATAATGGTTCAAGGACCATGGTTATGGGTTATGGACACCTATTACTTGTAAAATGGATATGTGTAGGCTATTGGTCATGGCTAGTAGTTATAATGGTTCAAGGGCCATCGATATGAGTTATGGACATCTAGTGGTTATAATGGTTCAAGGGCCATGGTTATGGGTTATGGACACCTATTACTTGTAAAATGGATATGTGTAGGCTATTGGTCATGGCTAGTAGTTATAATGGTTCAAGGGCCATCGATATGAGTTATGGACATGTAGTGGTTATAGGCTATTAATTATAGGCTATTAATTATGCATATCTATAGGCTATTAATTATGGCTAGTAGTTATAATGGTTCAAGGGCCATCGGTATGAGTTATGGACATCTCGTGGTTATCAAGGGCCATGGTTATGGGTTATGGACACCTATACTTGTAAAATGGATACGTATAGGCTATTGGTCATGGGTAGTAGTTATAATGGTTCAAGGGCCATCAGTATCAGTTATGGATGTCTAGTGGTTATAATGGTTCAAGGACCATGGTTATGGGTTATGGACACCTATTACTTGTAAACTGGATATCTATAGGCTATATTGGTCATGGCTAGTAGTTATAATGGTTCAAGGGCCATCGATATAAGTTATAGACATGTATTGGTTAGAATGATTCAATGGCCTTGGTTATGGGTTATGGACACCTATTACTTGTACAATGCATATCTATAGGCTATTGCGCATGGCTAGTAGTTATAATGGTTGAAGGGCCATCGATATGAGTTATGGACATCTAGTGGTTATAATGGTTCAAGGGCCATGGTTATGGGTTATGGACACCTATTACTTGTAAAATGGATATGTGTAGGCTATTGGTCATGGCTAGTAGTTATAATGGTTCAAGGGCCATCGATATGAGTTATGGACATGTAGTGGTTATAGGCTATTAATTATAGGCTATTAATTATGCATATCTATAGGCTATTAATTATGGCTAGTAGTTATAATGGTTCAAGGGCCATCGGTATGAGTTATGGACATCTCGTGGTTATCAAGGGCCATGGTTATGGATTATGGACACCTATACTTGTAAAATGGATACGTATAGGCTATTGGTCATGGGTAGTAGTTATAATGGTTCAAGGGCCATCAGTATCAGTTATGGATATCTAGTGGTTATAATGGTTCAAGGACCATGGTTATGGGTTATGGACACCTATTACTTGTAAACTGGATATCTATAGGCTATATTGGTCATGGCTAGTAGTTATAATGGTTCAAGGGCCATCAATATAAGTTATAGACATGTATTGGTTAGAATGATTCAATGGCCTTGGTTATGGGTTATGGACACCTGTTACTTGTACAATGCATATCTATAGGCTATTGCGCATGGCTAGTAGTTATAATGGTTCAAGGGCCATCGATATGAGTTATGGACATCTAGTGGTTATAATGTTTCAAGGGCCATTGTTATGGGTTATGGACACCTATTACTTGTAAAACGGATATGTATAGGCTATTGGTCATGGCCAGTAGTTATAATGGTTCAAGGGCCATCAATATCAGTTATGGACATCTAGTGGTTATAATGGTTCAAGGACCATGGTTATGGGTTATGGATACCTGTTACTTGTAAAATGGATATCTATAGGCTATTGGTCATGGCTAGTAGTTATAATGGTTCAAGGGTCATGGATATGAGTTATGGACATATAGTGGTTATAATGGTTCAATGGCCTTGGTTATGGGTTATGGACACCTATTACTTGTAAAATGGATATCTATAGGCTATTCGTCATGGCTTCTAATTATAATGGTTCAAGGGCCATCAGTATCAGTTACAGACATTTAGTGGTTATAATTGTTCAATGGCCTTGGTTATGGGTTATGGACACCTATTACTTCTACAATGCTTATCTATAGGCTATTGCGCATGGCTAGTAGTTATAATGGTTCAAGGGCCATTGATATGAGTTATGGACATCTAGTGGTTAATGGTTATGGGTTATGGACACCTATTACTTGTAAAATGGATATGTATAGGCTATTGGTCATGGCCAGTAGTTATAATGGTTCAAGGGCCATCAATATTAGTTATGGACATCTAGTGGTTATATTGGTTCAAGGACCATGGTTATGGGTTATGGACACCTATTACTTGTAAAATGGATATCTATAAGCTATTGGTCATGGCTAGTAGTTATAATGGTTAAAGGGTCATCGATATGAGTTATGGACATATAGTGGTTGTAATGGTTCAATGGCCTTGGTTATGGGTTATGGACACCTATTACTTGTAAAATGGATATCTATAGGCTATTGGTCATGGCTTCTAATTATAATGGTTCAAGGGCCATCAGTATTAGTTACAGACATCTAGTGGTTATAATGGTTCAAGGACCATGGTTATGGGTTATGGACGCCTATACTTGTAAAATGGATACGTATAGGCTATTGGTCATGGGTAGTAGTTATAATGGTTCAAGGGCCATCAGTATCAGTTATGGATATCTAGTGGTTATAATGGTTCAAGGACCATGGTTATGGGTTATGGACACCTATTACTTGTAAACTGGATATCTATAGGCTATATTGGTCATGGCTAGTAGTTATAATGGTTCAAGGGCCATCGATATAAGTTATAGACATGTATTGGTTAGAATGATTCAATGGCCTTGGTTATGGGTTATGGACACCTATTACTTGTACAATGCATATCTATAGGCTATTGCGCATGGCTAGTAGTTATAATGGTTCAAGGGCCATCGATATGAGTTATGGACATCTAGTGGTTATAATGTTTCAAGGGCCATTGTTATGGGTTGTGGACACCTATTACTTGTAAAATGGATATGTGTAGGCTATTGGTCATGGCTAGTAGTTATAATGGTTCAAGGGCTATCGATATGAGTTATGGACATGTAGTGGTTATAATGGTTCAATGGCCTTGGTTATGGGTTTTGGACACCTATTACTTGTAAAATGCATATCTATAGGCTATTGGTCATGGCTAGTAGTTATAATGGTTCACGGGCCATCGATATGAGTTATGGACATGTAGTGGTTATAATGATTCAAGGGCCATGGTTATGGTTTATGGACACCTATTACTTGTAAAATGGATATCTATAGGCTATTGGTCATGGCTAGTAGTTATAATGGTTCAAGGGCCATCAGTATCAGTTATGGACATCTAGTGGTTATAATGTTTCACGGACCATGGTTATGGGGTATGCACACCTATTACTTGTAAAATGGATATCTATAGGCTATTGGTCATGGCTAGTAGTTATAATGGTTCAAGGGTCATCGATATGAGTTATGGACATATAGTGGTTATAATGGTTCAATGGCCTTGGTTATGGGTTATGGACACCTATTACTCGTAAAATGGATATCTATAGGCTATTGGTCATGGCTTCTAGTTATAATGGTTCAAGGGCCATCAGTATCAGTTATAGACATCTAGTGGTTATAATGGTTCAAGGACCATGGTTATGGGTTATGGACACCTATTACTTGTAAAATGGATGTGTGTAGGCTATTGGTCATGGCTAGTAGTTATAATGGTTCAAGGGCCATCGATATGAGTTATGGACATCTAGTGGTTATAATGGTTCAAGGGCCATGGTTATGGGTTATGGACACCTATTACTTGTAAAATGGATATGTGTAGGCTATTGGTCATGGCTAGTAGTTATAATGGTTCAAGGGCCATCGATATGAGTTATGGACATGTAGTGGTTATAGGCTATTAATTATAGGCTATTAATTATGCATATCTATAGGCTATTAATTATGGCTAGTAGTTATAATGGTTCAAGGGCCATCGGTATGAGTTATGGACATCTCGTGGTTATCAAGGGCCATGGTTATGGGTTATGGACACCTATACTTGTAAAATGGATACGTATAGGCTATTGGTCATGGGTAGTAGTTATAATGGTTCAAGGGCCATCAGTATCAGTTATGGATGTCTTGTGGTTATAATGGTTCAAGGACCATGGTTATGGGTTATGGACACCTATTACTTGTAAACTGGATATCTATAGGCTATATTGGTCATGGCTAGTAGTTATAATGGTTCAAGGGCCATCAATATAAGTTATAGACATGTATTGGTTAGAATGATTCAATGGCCTTGGTTATGGGTTATGGACACCTGTTACTTGTACAATGCATATCTATAGGCTATTGCGCATGGCTAGTAGTTATAATGGTTCAAGGGCCATCGATATGAGTTATGGACATCTAGTGGTTATAATGTTTCAAGGGCCATTGTTATGGGTTATGGACACCTATTACTTGTAAAACGGATATGTATAGGCTATTGGTCATGGCCAGTAGTTATAATGGTTCAAGGGCCATCAATATCAGTTATGGACATCTAGTGGTTATAATGGTTCAAGGACCATGGTTATGGGTTATGGATACCTGTTACTTGTAAAATGGATATCTATAGGCTATTGGTCATGGCTAGTAGTTATAATGGTTCAAGGGTCATGGATATGAGTTATGGACATATAGTGGTTATAATGGTTCAATGGCCTTGGTTATGGGTTATGGACACCTATTACTTGTAAAATGGATATCTATAGGCTATTCGTCATGGCTTCTAATTATAATGGTTCAAGGGCCATCAGTATCAGTTACAGACATTTAGTGGTTATAATTGTTCAATGGCCTTGGTTATGGGTTATGGACACCTATTACATCTACAATGCATATCTATAGGCTATTGCGCATGGCTAGTAGTTATAATGGTTCAAGGGCCATTGATATGAGTTATGGACATCTAGTGGTTAATGGTTATGGGTTATGGACACCTATTACTTGTAAAATGGATATGTATAGGCTATTGGTCATGGCCAGTAGTTATAATGGTTCAAGGGCCATCAATATCAGTTATGGACATCTAGTGGTTATATTGGTTCAAGGACCATGGTTATGGGTTATGGACACCTATTGCTTGTAAAATGGATATCTATAAGCTATTGGTCATGGCTAGTAGTTATAATGGTTAAAGGGTCATCGATATGAGTTATGGACATATAGTGGTTGTAATGGTTCAATGGCCTTGGTTATGGGTTATGGACACCTATTACTTGTAAAATGGATATCTATAGGCTATTGGTCATGGCTTCTAATTATAATGGTTCAAGGGCCATCAGTATTAGTTACAGACATCTAGTGGTTATAATGGTTCAAGGACCATGGTTATGGGTTATGGACGCCTATACTTGTAAAATGGATACGTATAGGCTATTGGTCATGGGTAGTAGTTATAATGGTTCAAGGGCCATCAGTATCAATTATGGATATCTAGTGGTTATAATGGTTCAAGGACCATGGTTATGGGTTATGGACACCTATTACTTGTAAACTGGATATCTATAGGCTATATTGGTCATGGCTAGTAGTTATAATGGTTCAAGGGCCATCGATATAAGTTATAGACATGTATTGGTTAGAATGATTCAATGGCCTTGGTTATGGGTTATGGACACCTATTACTTGTACAATGCATATCTATAGGCTATTGCGCATGGCTAGTAGTTATAGTGGTTCAAGGGCCATCGATATGAGTTATGGACATCTAGTGGTTATAATGTTTCAAGGGCCATTGTTATGGGTTATGGACACGTATTACTTGTAAAATGGATATGTGTAGGCTATTGGTCATGGCTAGTAGTTATAATGGTTCAAGGGCCATCGATATGAGTTATGGACATGTAGTGGTTATAATGGTTCAATGGCCTTGGATATGGGTTTTGGACACCTATTACTTGTAAAATGCATATCTATAGGCTATTGGTCATGGCTAGTAGTTATAATGGTTCATGGGCCATCGATATGAGTTATGGACATGTAGTGGTTATAATGATTCAAGGGCCATGGTTATGGTTTATGGACACCTATTACTTGTAAAATGGATATCTATAGGCTATTGGTCATGGCTAGTAGTTATAATGGTTCAAGGGCCATCAGTATCAGTTATGGACATCTAGTGGTTATAATATTTCACGGACCATGGTTATGGGGTATGGACACCTATTACTTGTAAAATGGATATCTATAGGCTATTGGTCATGGCTAGTAGTTATAATGGTTCAAGGGTCATCGATATAAGTTATGGACATATAGTGGTTATAATGGTTCAATGGCCTTGGTTATGGGTTATGGACACCTATTACTCGTAAAATGGATATCTATAGGCTATTGGTCATGGCTTCTAGTTATAATGGTTCAAGGGCCATCAGTATCAGTTATAGACATCTAGTGGTTATAATGGTTCAAGGACCGTGGTTATGGGTTATGGACACCTATTACTTGTAAAATGGATATGTGTAGGCTATTGGTCATGGCTAGTAGTTATAATGGTTCAAGGGCCATCGATATGAGTTATGGACATCTAGTGGTTATAATGGTTCAAGGGCCATGGTTATGGGTTATGGACACCTATTACTTGTAAAATGGATATGTGTAGGCTATTGGTCATGGCTAGTAGTTATAATGGTTCAAGGGCCATCGATATGAGTTATGGACATGTAGTGGTTATAGGCTATTAATTATAGGCTATTAATTATGCATATCTATAGGCTATTAATTATGGCTAGTAGTTATAATGGTTCAAGGGCCATCGGTATGAGTTATGGACATCTCGTGGTTATCAAGGGCCATGGTTATGGGTTATGGACACCTATACTTGTAAAATGGATATGTATAGGCTATTGGTCATGGGTAGTAGTTATAATGGTTCAAGGGCCATCAGTATCAGTTATGGATGTCTTGTGGTTATAATGGTTCAAGGACCATGGTTATGGGTTATGGACACCTATTACTTGTAAACTGGATATCTATAGGCTATATTGGTCATGGCTAGTAGTTATAATGGTTCAAGGGCCATCAATATAAGTTATAGACATGTATTGGTTAGAATGATTCAATGGCCTTGGTTATGGGTTATGGACACCTGTTACTTGTACAATGCATATCTATAGGCTATTGCGCATGGCTAGTAGTTATAATGGTTCAAGGGCCATCGATATGAGTTATGGACATCTAGTGGTTATAATGTTTCAAGGGCCATTGTTATGGGTTATGGACACCTATTACTTGTAAAATGGATATGTGTAGCCTATTGGTCATGGCTAGTAGTTATAATGGTTCAAGGGCCATCGATATGAGTTATGGACATGTAGTGGTTATAAGGGTTCGATGGCCTTGGTTATGGGTTTTGGACACCTATTACTTGTAAAATGCATATCTATAGGCTATTGGTCATGGCTAGTAGTTATAATGGTTTACGGGCCATCGATATGAGTTATGGACATGTAGTGGTTATAATGGTTCAATGGCCTTGGTTATGGGTTTTGGACACCTATTACTTGTAAAATGCATATCTATAGGCTATTGGTCATGGCTAGTAGTTATAATGGTTTACGGGCCATCGATATGAGTTATGGACATGTAGTGGTTATAGGCTATTAATTATAGGCTATTAATTATGCATATCTATAGGCTATTAATTATGGCTAGTAGTTATAATGGTTCAAGGGCCATCGGTATGAGTTATGGACATCTCGTGGTTATCAAGGGCCATGGTTATGGGTTATGGACACCTATACTTGTAAAATGGATATGTATAGGCTATTGGTCATGGGTGGTAGTTATAATGGTTCAAGGGCCATCAGTATCAGTTATGGATGTCTTGTGGTTATAATGGTTCAAGGACCATGGTTATGGGTTATGGACACCTATTACTTGTAAACTGGATATCTATAGGCTATATTGGTCATGGCTAGTAGTTATAATGGTTCAAGGGCCATCAATATAAGTTATAGACATGTATTGGTTAGAATGATTCAATGGCCTTGGTTATGGGTTATGGACACCTGTTACTTGTACAATGCATATCTATAGGCTATTGCGCATGGCTAGTAGTTATAATGGTTCAAGGGCCATCGATATGAGTTATGGACATCTAGTGGTTATAATGTTTCAAGGGCCATTGTTATGGGTTATGGACACCTATTACTTGTAAAACGGATATGTATAGGCTATTGGTCATGGCCAGTAGTTATAATGGTTCAAGGGCCATCAATATCAGTTATGGACATCTAGTGGTTATAATGGTTCAAGGACCATGGTTATGGGTTATGGATACCTATTACTTGTAAAATGGATATCTATAGGCTATTGGTCATGGCTAGTAGTTATAATGGTTCAAGGGTCATGGATATGAGTTATGGACATATAGTGGTTATAATGGTTCAATGGCCTTGGTTATGGGTTATGGACACCTATTACTTGTAAAATGGATATCTATAGGCTATTCGTCATGGCTTCTAATTATAATGGTTCAAGGGCCATCAGTATCAGTTACAGACATTTAATGGTTATAATTGTTCAATGGCCTTGGTTATGGGTTATGGACACCTATTACATCTACAATGCATATCTATAGGCTATTGCGCATGGCTAGTAGTTATAATGGTTCAAGGGCCATTGATATGAGTTATGGACATCTAGTGGTTAATGGTTATGGGTTATGGACACCTATTACTTGTAAAATGGATATGTATAGGCTATTGGTCATGGCCAGTAGTTATAATGGTTCAAGGGCCATCAATATCAGTTATGGACATCTAGTGGTTATATTGGTTCAAGGACCATGGTTATGGGTTATGGACACCTATTACTTGTAAAATGGATATCTATAAGCTATTGGTCATGGCTAGTAGTTATAATGGTTAAAGGGTCATCGATATGAGTTATGGACATATAGTGGTTGTAATGGTTCAATGGCCTTGGTTATGGGTTATGGACACCTATTACTTGTAAAATGGATATCTATAGGCTATTGGTCATGGCTTCTAATTATAATGGTTCAAGGGCCATCAGTATTAGTTACAGACATCTAGTGGTTATAATGGTTCAAGGACCATGGTTATGGGTTATGGACGCCTATACTTGTAAAATGGATACGTATAGGCTATTGGTCATGGGTAGTAGTTATAATGGTTCAAGGGCCATCAGTATCAATTATGGATATCTAGTGGTTATAATGGTTCAAGGACCATGGTTATGGGTTATGGACACCTATTACTTGTAAACTGGATATCTATAGGCTATATTGGTCATGGCTAGTAGTTATAATGGTTCAAGGGCCATCGATATAAGTTATAGACATGTATTGGTTAGAATGATTCAATGGCCTTGGTTATGGGTTATGGACACCTATTACTTGTACAATGCATATCTATAGGCTATTGCGCATGGCTAGTAGTTATAATGGTTCAAGGGCCATCGATATGAGTTATGGACATCTAGTGGTCATAATGTTTCAAGGGCCATTGTTATGGGTTATGGACACGTATTACTAGTAAAATGGATATGTGTAGGCTATTGGTCATGGCTAGTAGTTATAATGGTTCAAGGGCCATCGATATGAGTTATGGACATGTAGTGGTTATAATGGTTCAATGGCCTTGGATATGGGTTTTGGACACCTATTACTTGTAAAATGCATATCTATAGGCTATTGGTCATGGCTTCTAGTTATAATGGTTCAAGGGCCATCAGTATCAGTTATAGACATCTAGTGGTTATAATGGTTCAAGGACCATGGTTATGGGTTATGGACACCTATTACTTGTAAAATGGATATGTGTAGGCTATTGGTCATGGCTAGTAGTTATAATGGTTCAAGGGCCATCGATATGAGTTATGGACATCTAGTGGTTATAATGGTTCAAGGGCCATGGTTATGGGTTATGGACACCTATTACTTGTAAAATGGATATGTGTAGGCTATTGGTCATGGCTAGTAGTTATAATGGTTCAAGGGCCATCGATATGAGTTATGGACATGTAGTGGTTATAGGCTATTAATTATAGGCTATTAATTATGCATATCTATAGGCTATTAATTATGGCTAGTAGTTATAATGGTTCAAGGGCCATCGGTATGAGTTATGGACATCTCGTGGTTATCAAGGGCCATGGTTATGGGTTATGGACACATATACTTGTAAAATGGATACGTATAGGCTATTGGTCATGGGTAGTAGTTATAATGGTTCAAGGGCCATCAGTATCAGTTATGGATGTCTAGTGGTTATAATGGTTCAAGGACCATGGTTATGGGTTATGGACACCTATTACTTGTAAACTGGATATCTATAGGCCATATTGGTCATGGCTAGTAGTTATAATGGTTCAAGGGCCATCGATATCAGTTATAGACATGTATTGGTTAGAATGATTCAATGGCCTTGGTTATGGGTTATGGACACCTATTACTTGTACAATGCATATCTATAGGCAATTGCGCATGGCTAGTACTTATAATGGTTCAAGGGCCATCGATATGAGTTATGGACATCTAGTGGTTATAATGGTTCAAGGGCCATGGTTATGGGTTATGGACACCTATTACTTGTAAAATGGATATGCGTAGGCTATTGGTCATGGCTAGTAGTTATAATGGTTCAAGGGCCATCGATATGAGTTATGGACATGTAGTGGTTATAGGCTATTAATTATAGGCTATTAATTATGCATATCTATAGGCTATTAATTATGGCTAGTATTATAATGGTTCAAGGGCCATCGGTATGAGTTATGGACATCTCTTGGTTATCAAGGGCCATGGTTATGGGTTATGGACACCTATAGTTGTAAAATGGATACGTATAGGCTATTGGTCATGGGTAGTAGTTATAATGGTTCAAGGGCCATCAGTATCAGTTATGGATATCTAGTGGTTATAATGGTTCAAGGACCATGGTTATGGGTTATGGACACCTATTACTTGTAAACTGGATATCTATAGGCTATATTGGTCATGGCTAGTAGTTATAATGGTTCAAGGGCCATCGATATAAGTTATAGACATGTATTGGTTAGAATGATTCAATGGCCTTGGTTATGGGTTATGGACACCTATTACTTGTACAATGCATATCTATAGGCTATTGCGCATGGCTAGTAGTTATAATGGTTCAAGGGCCATCGATATGAGTTATGGACATCTAGTGGTTATAATGTTTCAAGGGCCATTGTTATGGGTTATGGACACCTATTACTTGTAAAACGGATATGTATAGGCTATTGGTCATGGCCAGTAGTTATAATGGTTCAAGGGCCATCAATATCAGTTATGGACATCTAGTGGTTATAATGGTTCAAGGACCATGGTTATGGGTTATGGATACCTGTTACTTGTAAAATGGATATCTATAGGCTATTGGTCATGGCTAGTAGTTATAATGGTTCAAGGGTCATGGATATGAGTTATGGACATATAGTGGTTATAATGGTTCAATGGCCTTGGTTATGGGTTATGGACACCTATTACTTGTAAAATGGATATCTATAGGCTATTCGTCATGGCTTCTAATTATAATGGTCCAAGGGCCATCAGTACCAGTTACAGACATTTAGTGGTTATAATTGTTCAATGGCCTTGGTTATGGGTTATGGACACCTATTACTTCTACAATGCATATCTATAGGCTATTGCGCATGGCTAGTAGTTATAATGGTTCAAGGGCCATTGATATGAGTTATGGACATCTAGTGGTTAATGGTTATGGGTTATGTACACCTATTACTTGTAAAATGGATATGTATAGGCTATTGGTCATGGCCAGTAGTTATAATGGTTAAAGGGCCATCAACATCAGTTATGGACATCTAGTGGTTATATTGGTTCAAGGACCATGGTTATGGGTTATGGACACCTATTACTTGTAAAATGGATATCTATAAGCTATTGGTCATGGCTAGTAGTTATAATGGTTAAAGGGTCATCGATATGAGTTATGGACATATAGTGGTTGTAATGGTTCAATGGCCTTGGTTATGGGTTATGGACACCTATTACTTGTAAAATGGATATCTATAGGCTATTGGTCATGGCTTCTAATTATAATGGTTCAAGGGCCATCAGTATTAGTTACAGACATCTAGTGGTTATAATGGTTCAAGGACCATGGTTATGGGTTATGGACGCCTATACTTGTAAAATGGATACGTATAGGCTATTGGTCATGGGTAGTAGTTATAATGGTTCAAGGGCCATCAGTATCAGTTATGGATATCTAGTGGTTATAATGGTTCAAGGACCATGGTTATGGGTTATGGACACCTATTAAGCTTGTAAACTGGATATCTATAGGCTATATTGGTCATGGCTAGTAGTTATAATGGTTCAAGGGCCATCGATATAAGTTATAGACATGTATTGGTTAGTGTTAGGTCACAACAACCCTGGTTTATAATGTTAATTGATAGAATATTATACTTAGAGAAATATTAGAGTGATAACACAAGAATATAGTCAATGTATAAATCCACTAAGTGTGGCTTGTTGCGGAATAACAAGACCACTGATCAATTACAAAAGATGTGAATGTGTAAAGTAAATTGGTGAGTACTCCTTTGCAAGATGATCTCTATTTATAATGTTATAGAGATCTTACATAATGAGCAAAGGAGTAACCGAAGGACTAAGCAAGGAAAATGACTAAGATCAAGGGATTTGATCTTAGTCCGTTACTATACTGAGTATCACTCAGTCCTTCTACTCAGTATCACTATCTGATACTGAGTACTGATACTGAGTTCCAATACTGATCACTCAGTATCAGACCTAAACTTAGCTATATTATTCTACATATAAGTCAAAGCTAGTCTAGGTTGTTTTGTTATCTTAAGATCCAAAGGGGTAAGGCTTTTTGCCTTAACAATCTCCCCCTATCTAATGATAACAAAACAGTTACAAAAAAAAATAAGCTACAGGCTGCAAAGTCTTCTTCTTTAGTCTTTGTTGATCGATTCAAACTCGTAGAAGACTTCTTTCTTCACATGGATGAACTCTTCTCTTTTCTTCAGTTCATCTTGCCTGTTGTTTAGTACAGCAACTATCTTTTTTCTAAACCAAGCATCTACTTTCTTGGTTATCATCCATTTAAGGCCCACCAAATGGCTGATAGGAGCTTTTGCCAAATCCGCTTCAGTAATGAAGCATTCCCTGTCATCTGAGTCAGTATACATGTATCCAGATGTTGGATATATGGTACTCTTTTGATCCTGAAAAATGAGATTAGGGGGAACAGTATATGTGGGAATTATTCTGAAAGTATTAAGACACTCAGGTTTGTTGTTCCTCATAGCTTCAGTCATCACAATGAGTGCCCTGTATTCTGCTGCATAAAGAATGCCTTTTTCATAGCATATAGCAGATACTGCCCAGATTTCATCCATCATTACTTGGGCTTCAGAAGATCTTGAGGGCATTTCCTTGATCAGTCTAGCAATTTTTATCCAATCATGAAGTCCCATATTTTGAATGTCATGGAGGAGAAACTTCATTGGAGGACTGACTGGCCCAGTACAAGTTGCAACAATTGATTTATCAACAGTTTTGACCTTTATTTTGTTGACAAACTCATTTAGCCAGTATATGTCTCTTACAGTTAAAAATGCTTTCTTCCTCAGCATACTCATCCTTGTTTCCCTATATCTTGTTCTTTGTGCCACAATGTTCCAATACTGTTCAAGTAATTCATCTCCAGTTCTTCTTACAGTATGAGATCTTCTTGGAACATCTTCAGACTCAGATTCAGGTTCTTCCTTAACAGGGAAGAACTTTTGGGCCTCAATCTCATCCTCAGCTTCACTCTTTCCCTTAGTAAACTGAGCAGATCTTCTAGGTCTTGAGATCAGAGGAGCTGGATCTTGTTCTTCACTAGATTCTGAGGACATAACCACATTTGTCATTCTTCTGGTTATTGGTCTTCTAGGAATTCTAGAAGGTCCTTCAGCTTGAGATGAGATAGATTTTCTTGTATGCTCTTCATCATCTGAGAATGATGATGAAGAGGTTTCTTTATTTGCTGCATCCAATGCAAAGTTTAAAAAATCTTCTGATTCCACTGGATGTTCTTCATCTTCATCATCAGCAATGGGCCACACAAAAGGTCTATAGACCACAATTTGTAAGTTATTTTCTTCTAGAGCAGGTGGCTCAGTATAAGCTTGCTGTGGTTGGTCAGTATGAGTCAACCCCTGAGCAGATGGCTCAAGAGGGTCTTGAACTTGTAATGCTGACCTAGTTCTTTGTCTTCTTCTCTCATACTGAATCCGAATTGGCTCAGTATGAGGGCTTTGCTGATGTTGTTGTTCTTGTTGTGGAGGTTGATCTTCATTCAATCTTCTTCTTTTCTCCCCCTGAGCAGATGGCTCAGTTTGATCAACCTCAGTATCTCTTTGTCTCTTCTCCCCCTTTTTGTTATCATTTGATGAGGAGGGAAGAGGATCAGTATCACCACCCATGTCCCCTTCAGGTTGTTCAAGAGTAGGGGAGGGCATGGGCTCAGTTGCAGCATCAGTATCACCAGCACCTCCTTCTCCTTCTCCTTCTTCATTGTGATGACCATGTGAACCTGGTGGAGTTCGTGGAGGCTGCTGTGGTTGTTGAAGGAGTGATACTGACTGTTTTATTAAGTCAATATCACCACTCATCTTGTCCATTCTGGCTAGTATTACATTTTGAGTTTGTTGGATGGCCAGAATGTGCTGCATGATTGCTTGCAGAGTCACTTGGTCTGCTGCAGTTTGAGATGCCTGAATACCCTGCACAGATGGTGCTAAAGAAAAAATATAAAACTGGTTAGAATGAAAGGTTTATCAAATAGAATTGTGGTGTTGTTTAATTCTACAATCATATAAACAGAGTTTGTGAAGTCTGTATTTCATCTGGTATTGGATGAAATATTGTGGACTTGTGCATAGCATGTGTAAGAAGATTTTAGTAAAGGTGAGTGTGAAAATTGAAGTAGCTCAGTATATGATAAGTCACATTTACTAAAAGGTTTGGGTGTGGGAATTCGAAGCCTGGGATGTGCTTCTTGTTATTTTCAATGTTTATCACTCGGTATGAGAGTGATAACAGAAATGTGGCTAAACCCCATTGGATATTTTTGGATTTTGTGGCTTAAGGGTTTGGGATCATTTCTTGAATGATGCTACCCAACTCAAAAATAAGTTGGACATTATTCAAGCAGCACCAGTGGGTGTCAGTATGACATCAACCACCATTGTCTCTTTAAATGTTGAGACAACTGTAGACTGACAATGATCAATTTAGTGTGCTCAGTATATGAATTTTGCATAGCAGCAGTGGGCTAGCTATGTTGGCCATAAGAGGATATATATTTGAAAGATCGTTTGAGACTTTGGTCAGTATTGAGTTGGTACTGGCCAATACTTAGTCTCTATTTGGGAATGAAATATATATATATATATAAGTTTAAGGCGTTTTAGAAATTCATACCTGAGACTCTGTCAGATTCCCTTCGAGCATCTGCAGAGGTCGGTGCAGGATCATGTGTTTGTTGATGTGTAGCACCAACATCTTCAATACCGACCCCTCTGTCATGCTGAGCACCTTCCAGTGCAGTTTGTGCATATTGAATCTCCACATCAAGAGGAACATGAGGTTCCTCAATTGGTTGAGCAGGTGGAGCTTGTTCTGGACCTGGAAGGTCAGCGGTGGCTGCAATAAAGCTTTGGGCTTGAATAGATGCAGTTAATGATGGAACATTTGCAGGCTGCACCTCCTCAGATGATAAGTTGCCCATAATGATAGGAGAGACATTCCTCCTTCTTCTTTGAAGGACCAGGGGTGTGTCTTCTGAGGACTCGGTATCAAGAGTTGTTGCAATATGAGGAGCATCAGGAACCTGTGCAGGTGGAGAGATATGTTGTAGAGTCGGTTCTTGAACTTGTGGAACATCCTGCATCTCAATATCTTGACCTGCCTGTGCTCCATTTCCACTATTATCATCATCATCATCATTGTCTGACTCAGTATCAGACATATCTTCTTCATCATTTATATGTTCTTGAACAATGGCCCACATAGGAGGACTTAGAAGAGGTTCTCCTTCTCTTGGTCTGTAAAAGAAAATCTTCTCACTGAGTGGAGGAAGATCAACTCTTGGACTGTGAAAATCATCATAAATCTGTGTGGGCATTGAGTGTTGAAAGATGAGTGATAGAAATCTGCAGAAAGGGACATTGCATTCCCTTGTGTTTGCTCGGACCAAAGTAGCTAATTCATTGAAGATTAGGCGAGCAAAATCAATGTTTCTTCCATAGTACAGAGCATGTACTATTTGCATCCCAAATTCGTTTATTTGGTCCAAAGCTCCCGTCTTGTGGGTCATACATCGAATTATTGTTGTGATAAGAATACCCCACATAGGACCAAATTCATTTCTTTTGATTGTGCCCGTTGTTCCTCTTCGACCCAGAAAAGGCAGTACAGAGCGTGCCTCTGATCGATCAACAAATGGGTCATACTGAGCTTGGGCGGGAAGTCTCAGTGCTTCACGAATGATTGCAGTAGAAACAAATGCCCTTCTTTGATATCTAATTACCCACCCAGCAATCATATCTGGAGAATCGAGTGTAGCAGAGTACCAAAACTCGCATAGCATTTCTGGGTAAATTGCTCGAGGAGACAAGGTCAGTGCATGAGCAATTGGGCAATTTTTCAGAAAAGTCACAATGTTTGTGAACTCTGGGCATGCCCAGGCTTGAGGAATATTGAAATTTGCTGTGATGTTGTTCCTCGCAAACCTGGGTACTTCATTATTTCGGAATTGGATTTCCGATTGAACTTCTGGAGCAACAAAAGTGTAATTCGCCATCTGTAATTTTGATTTGAAAGAATTTGCTTGCTAAGAGAAAGTGAAATCGTTAATCGCAGAGAGAATTGAAGATGAAAGAAAGAAATAACAGTTAAAAAATTTGAAGTAAAAATAAACGGTTATTTATAGGAGATTTGAAAGATAATTAAGGTATTGGGAAGTAAAAACGGCTGATTTGACTGCCTTATCCTCTGCCAACGGTAACTTTCTTATTAAGAAAGGTTACCGTTTGAGCAGTATGAGGATTAAGCTCGGTGTAAGAGCCGTCATACCCCAATACCGAGTAAAAAAAAATTTAATTAAAAAAAATTTTTAAAAATATAAAAACAATTAATTTACTCTTGAAATTAATAAAAAAAAATAAAAATTTTAAATTTTAATGATAACAGACAAGTGATACTGAGTGGTCAGTATCAACAGGAGTGATACTGAGTGCTCAGTTTTAAAGAAATTTAATAAAGATTAAGGATTCAACATACCTAATTGCCCTAGTAGATATATAAACCTTTCCTCAGGAAGAGGTTTAGTAAATACATCAGCCAATTGTTCATTTGTGGGTACATAATCTACTTCAACCTTACCTTTTTCCACATTATCTCGAATAAAGTGGTGTCTGATATCAATGTGCTTGGTTTTGGAGTGATAGACTGGGTTCTCTGTGATAGCAATAGCACTCTTGTTATCACAATGAATAGGAGTCTTATGAAAGTTGAACCCATAGTCTAAGAGTTGATACTGCATCCATAATAATTGAGCACAACAACTTCCTGCAGCAACATATTCTGCTTCTGCTGTGGAAGTTGCTACCGAATTTTGTTTCTTGGATGACCAGCCAACTAATCTTCCACCTAGGAATTGACATCCTCCACTTGTGCTTTTTCTGTCCAATCTACAACCTGCAAAATCTGCATCTGTGTACCCTTCAAGGTCAAAGTTTGAGTCTTTGGGATACCAAAGACCCAGGTTAGGAGTACCTGTAAGATATCTAAAGATGCGCTTAACTGCTTTCATGTGTGATTCTTTACGATCAGCCTGATACCGAGCACACAAACATGTGGCAAACATGATATCAGGCCTACTAGCAGTTAAGTAAAGTAAGGAACCAATCATACCTCGGTATGTGGATTGACATACTGGTTTACCAGTTTCATCCTTACTTATCTTATCCTGAGTACCCATAGGAGTGTGCATGGAAGATAAATTTTCAAAGTTGTATTTCTTTAACATGTCATGCACATACTTACTTTGATTTATAAAAGTGCCATCAGGCTTTTGTTCAACTTGTAAACCAAGAAAGTAAGTAAGTTCTCCCATCATACTCATCTGATACTGAGTTGACATTATCTTAGCAAACCAGTCACACATTGACTTGTCAGTGGAACCAAAGATAATGTCATCTACATATATCTGAATGAGTAAGATGTCAGAACCTTTCCTTTTTGAAAATAATGTTTTATCAATTTTACCTCTTGTAAACTTATTTTCAATAAGATACTCAGACAAGGTGTCATACCAGGCTCTTGGAGCTTGTTTGAGCCCATATAGAGCTTTATCAAGCTTGAAAACATAATGAGGAAATTTGGGATCAACAAAACCTGGAGGTTGTTTAACATAAACTTCTTCTTGTAGTTTTCCATTTAGAAAAGCACTTTTGACATCCATCTGATAAACTTTGAAATTCTTAAAGGCTGCATATGCAAGATACAACCTAATAGCTTCAATTCTTGCAACTGGTGCAAAAGTTTCATCATAGTCAATGCCTTCTTCTTGCCTGTAACCTTGAGCAACTAACCTTGCTTTGTTTCTGATGACAACACCATCCTTGTCCATCTTGTTTCTAAACACCCACTTAGTACCAATAATAGTTTTGCCAGAAGGAGGTGGTACTAAGTTCCAAACTTTGTTTCTTTCAAACTCTGTGAGCTCTTCTTGCATAGCCTCTACCCAATCTTCATCTAATAAAGCTTCATCAGCTTTCTTTGGTTCAATGGTAGATAGAAAACTTGAGAAAAAACAAAAGTTTGCAGTTGCTTGGGTTGGAAATTCTAATTTTCTTCTTGTTTGGACACCTTCTTCAATAGGACCAATAATGTTTGAGTGTGGATGGTCTCTGTGTTCCCTTAAATTGTTTCCTAGGGGAGCATTTGAAATAGGATCAACAATATCTTGTTGATTTGGTGTGTTGTCTGTCTGATACTGAGTGGAATTCTGATCAGTATTAGACAGTGTAGGTTGCTGTTCATCTTCATTTTGCAGAGTTGATGTGGATTCTTGCGAAGTGTTGGATGTTTCACCTTCTTCATAAATAGAGTGGTTCAGATCATTAGTTGGAAACTCAGTATGGAGGTTCTCTGATATGGGAACCTCAGTATTAGTCTCATTTGAGTGATACTGAGTTTGAACTTGATCAGTTTCATTAAACTTATTAGGAATAAAGTGTGGATGAAACTTAGGCTGTTCAGCAATGGAGTGTTCTGGATTGCATAGAATATCTATGCCACTTATGTCTTCAATTGCTGAGGTAGAATGCTCATTCTGATCTTCATCGAATGTGACATGAATGGATTCTACAATCATCTTGGTTGAGATGATATACACTCTGAAAGCTTTGGAGTGTGGAGAGTAGCCCATGAACACACCTTCATTTGCTTTGGGAGCAAATTTATTGAGATTTTGTTTTGTACTGAGTACAAAACATTTACTCCCAAAGATGTGGAAATATTCCACATTAGGAATCTTGCCATTGTATAACTCATATGGAGTCTTCAGATGTCTTTGGACTATAGTGGCTCTATTCTGAGTGAAGTTTGCACAGTTTACAGCTTCAGCCCAGAAACTCAGTGCCAGTCCAGCATGGCATAATAAAGTTCTTGCAGCTTCAATCAGTGTTCTGTTCTTTCTTTCTACAACACCATTTTGTTGGGGTGTGTAGGCTGCAGAGAAGTTTTGAATGATTCCTTTTTCTTCACAGAAATCTGCTAATACTGAGTTCTTAAACTCAGTACCATGGTCACTTCTAAGTTGCTTGACCTTGTTGCCTTTTTGAAGTTCCTCTCTTTTTATAAAGGCAATGATTTCTGTTGTTGCATCTGACTTAGTCTTGAGGAAGATGACCCAAGTATATCTTGAAAATTCATCAACTAAGACTAGAGTATAGATCTTTTTGGCCAAAGATGGTGTGCTGATGGGGCCAAAAAGATCCATATGTATCATAGTAAGAGGTTCATTGATGGAATGATTGACTTTAGATTTGAATGAACTCTTCTTCTGCTTGCCCATTTCACATGCTGAGCATAACTTATCTTTTGAATAAGTAATTGTGGGCAATCCTCTCACCAGTTTCTTCATACTGAGCTCGTTGATATTTCTAAAATTGATGTGAGAGAGTTTCTTGTGCCATAGCCAATGTAATTCTGGCTTGACTTTAGAAAGCAGGCATACTCGAATAGTTGGGTCTATTTCAGATAGGTTGACCACATATACGTCTTTTTCTCTTCTAGCAATGAGTACAGGCTGCCCTTTATCATTGTAGATGATTCCTGCAACCTTTCTGAATCGAGCTTCATTGTCATCATCACACATCTGGCTGATACTGAGCAGATTGTGTTTTAAACCCTCTACATAGGCAACTCTTTTAAAAGTTATGTTGCCTGCCTTGATCACACCATAACCTCTTGTCTTTCCCACCGAGTCATCTCCAAACTTGACAGAAGGACCCTTCTCTGGAGTATAATTAAGAAGGTATTCCATACTGCCTGTCATGTGTCTTGAGCAGCCACTATCTAAGTACCACTTTCTGTCACCCTGCACAAGACACAAAATAAGAGTTAGTTCCTTTTAGGAACCCATTTTTGAATGGGACCTTTGGTGGGATAAACACAATTTGACTTGATCTCTTTATGTGGAGAGGTCGGTATCACTTCAGGGGTAACTTTAGAAGTTTTCTTTGGTGATACTGACTTAGTTTCTCTCCTTTTCTTTGGTACTGAGTACCTAGGACTTGAGAGATCAGTCCAGCATTCATCTCCCTTATGACCAGTATGATGACATCTATAACATTTCCTAGGTCTATTTCTAAACATATTTTCATATGGTATTTTAGAAAAATGTTTCACTTTTGGTAGGTCAGTATGAACGAGTTTTGCAAATTGTTTACTTAAAGATTTGACCTGATCACCAAGTGTTTTTAAAACATTAATTTTGTTATTTCTAATAGATGTATTAACATTGTTTTTAACTGGTTTAGGAGATGGAGGATCTGGTTGCTTATTTTTATTTGGCAGAGAAGTTTTTCTAATTTTATTAGTGGTAGACTTCTTGTCTTTGCCAACCAAAGACCTAGTTGAAGTTGTCTTTTGTTTATCATGTTTTGAAGGAACAACTTTAACAGGTTCTTTAGATGTCTCAGTATATAAAGTTTCTGTTCCTGCAACTTCTGTATTTGATGAAACATGTGAGATAGAAGTTGTTTTATTATCATTATATAATTCAAAAGTTGTTGTATTAAATAATAATTCAAAAGGTGGAACAGCAGAAGTGTCATACTGAACTATTGGTAGCTCGGTATCAGAAATTTCTGTTATTTGAAATTCAATTCTGAGTTCTTGTAGCTCAGTATAGCACTTTGAGCAGATGGAAGGACCAATAGGTTTTTCTAAAACTTCATTTTCTTCATCATCTGACTCAGTTTGACATCCAACTTCACATAAAGTTTTAGCTTTTACAAAATTAATAGGGTTCATAGTAGAAAACTCTTCAAATAAATCAGCAAAATTGTTCCTGTTTTTAAATTGAGGATCAACACCAAGTGCAGCCCTCACATTTTCTGGAAATTGTTCATTTAAACATTTATTTAATTTATTGAAGCATTTCCCCAAGATTTACACTGTTTTTCAAATTTCTCTTTTTCAAGTTTGTGTAAATGAGCTTTATCAGCTAATCTTTGGTTAATGTCTTTTAAATCTGAAAAATTTAGTTCTAAATCTTTATATTTTGCTAATTTATCCAAGTTTTCATTATTTACCCTTTCAAGTTCTTTAATTGTTAATTTTAAAGCTTTTTCTTTTTGTACAGAAGTTTTAAGATCAACAAGCATATACTCAAAAATCTTGGTTTTTTCATTCACTGAATAAGTTTGAAAGGAACATACCTTGTACAACTGAGTGGAATCCCAATCAGTATGAACACTCATCCTCTCAGCCTCTTTGATATCCTTTTCAAAGGAACTCTTCAAATCATCTTCAGTGAAAGCCATAAAGGCTTTATTCTCAATCTCTTCTTCATCATCACTTAACTCTTCATCCATCCAGGCTTCTGAGTAAAGTGCTTGATGAGGTGCTACATTTCCTTCTGCCCTCTTTCCCTTGCTCCAATTCTTCAGCTTGACATATTTGTCTCTATATCTTTTTGCTCGGTATGCAATCTTGTCATTTTGGTCAGTCTCAGAAGACTTGGTATGACAATTTGCAGCAATATGTCCAGGCTTTCCACACCTATAGCACAGACCTGATCTTGGGTCAGTATTAGAAGAGCTAACACCAAGCCTCTTCTTCTTCAACTGATCCAGCTTCATAGACATGAGAGCCATTTGAGTTTCAAGCTCTTCTGCCTCAGCATCAGCAAGATCAACTTCTGGTTCATCTGGCTCAGTCACAGTATAAGCCTGTTGCACAACTAGAGCCATACCAGTGGAAGACTTGTCAGTTTTCTTCCAGTTGATCAGTCTTGCAGCATTATTCTCCTCATGATTCAGCATTAAACCATACAAAGTTTGAAGAGTGTATGACTCAATGTTGTTAGCAGCATTGACAGAGTTTGTCATGTCAAGAAATTGTTGAGGAAGACTATCCAGGAACTTTTGAACAAGCTCTCCTTCCTCTTTCACAATGCCTACACTGATTAAATCATGGATAACAGTATTGAACCTGTTATAGAGAGTGGTGATGTCTTCATTTGGAGTTGAAAAGAAATTTTCATATTTCCTTCTCATGTTGCTTTTTCTTTGCAACTTCACCTTTGCTGTACCTTCATAGGTGACTGATAGGCTATCCCACATAGCCTTTGCTGTTGGCAATTTCATAATTGCATTAAGTATTTCTTTTGTAACAGCATTACCAATCACCCCTTTAGCTCTGGAGTCTAAAGCATACAACTGACGGTCAGTATCAGTCCAGTTGTGCTTTAGTTTAGGTACAGATCTTATGCCCTCAGGAGCATCATCAGTAGCAGCAACCGGTTCCACAGTTTGTGGAATGATGGGACCATCATTTAGCACAGTGAGCATCTCATGGTGAATAGATTCAAGATACCACTGAGCTTTGAGCTTCCATTGATGGAAGTCTTTTCCATCAAAGATGGGTACTCCCTTTCCAGACATAACTGGTGCAATAATTGTAGACATTTTGGATTTTTGAGTGTTGGAGGGATAGATGTAGGAAATGGCTGCCAGGGTTATAGATCGACTAAATAAAAGATTATTTAGCCTGCTCTGATACCAGTTGTTAGGTCACAACAACCCTGGTTTATAATGTTAATTGATAGAATATTATACTTAGAGAAATATTAGAGTGATAACACAAGAATATAGTCAATGTATAAATCCACTAAGTGTGGCTTGTTGCGGAATAACAAGACCACTGATCAATTACAAAAGATGTGAATGTGTAAAGTAAATTGGTGAGTACTCCTTTGCAAGATGATCTCTATTTATAATGTTATAGAGATCTTACATAATGAGCAAAGGAGTAACCAAAGGACTAAGCAAGGAAAATGACTAAGATCAAGGGATTTGATCTTAGTCCGTTACTATACTGAGTATCACTCAGTCCTTCTACTCAGTATCACTATCTGATACTGAGTACTGATACTGAGTTCCAATACTGATCACTAAGTATCAGACCTAAACTTAGCTATATTATTCTACATATAAGTCAAAGCTAGTCTAGGTTGTTTTGTTATCTTAAGATCCAAAGGGGTAAGGCTTTTTGCCTTAACAGTTAGAATGATTCAATGGCCTTGGTTATGGGTTATGGACACCTATTACTTGTACAATGCATATCTATAGGCTATTGCGCATGGCTACTAGTTATAATGGTTCAAGGGCCATCGATATGAGTTATGGACATCTAGTGGTTATAATGTTTCAAGGGCCATTGTTATGGGTTACGGACACCTATTACTTGTAAAATGGATATGTGTAGGCTATTGGTCATGGCTAGTAGTTATAATGGTTCAAGGGCCATCGATATGAGTTATGGACATGTAGTGGTTATAATGGTTCAATGGCCTTGGTTATGGGTTTTGGACACCTATTACTTGTAAAATGCATATCTATAGGCTATTGGTCATGGCTAGTATTTATAATGGTTCACGGGCCATCGATATGAGTTATGGACATGTAGTGGTTATAATGATTCAAGGGCCATGGTTATGGTTTATGGACACCTATTACTTGTAAAATGGATATCTATAGGCTATTGGTCATGGCTAGTAGTTATAATGGTTCAAGGGCCATCAGTATCAGTTATGGACATCTAGTGGTTATAATGTTTCACGGACCATGGTTATGGGGTATGGACACCTATTACTTGTAAAATGGATATCTATAGGCTATTGGTCATGGCTAGTAGTTATAATGGTTCAAGGGTCATCGATATGAGTTATGGACATATAGTGGTTATAATGGTTCAATGGCCTTGGTTATGGGTTATGGACACCTATTACTCGTAAAATGGATATCTATAGGCTATTGGTCATGGCTTCTAGTTATAATGGTTCAAGGGCCATCAGTATCAGTTATAGACATCTAGTGGTTATAATGGTTCAAGGACCATGGTTATGGGTTATGGACACCTATTACTTGTAAAATGGATATGTGTAGGCTATTGGTCATGGCTAGTAGTTATAATGGTTCAAGGGCCATCGATATGAGTTATGGACATCTAGTGGTTATAATGGTTCAAGGGCCATGGTTATGGGTTATGGACACCTATTACTTGTAAAATGGATATGTGTAGGCTATTGGTCATGGCTAGTAGTTATAATGGTTCAAGGGCCATCGATATGAGTTATGGACATGTAGTGGTTATAGGCTATTAATTATAGGCTATTAATTATGCATATCTATAGGCTATTAATTATGGCTAGTAGTTATAATGGTTCAAGGGCCATCGGTATGAGTTATGGACATCTCGTGGTTATCAAGGGCCATGGATATGGGTTATGGACACCTATACTTGTAAAATGGATACGTATAGGCTATTGGTCATGGGTAGTAGTTATAATGGTTCAAGGGCCATCAGTATCAGTTATGGATGTCTAGTGGTTATAATGGTTCAAGGACCATGGTTATGGGTTATGGACACCTATTACTTGGAAACTGGATATCTATAGGCTATATTGGTCATGGCTAGTAGTTATAATGGTTCAAGGGCCATCGATATAAGTTATAGACATGTATTGGTTAGAATGATTCAATGGCCTTGGTTATGGGTTATGGACACCTATTACTTGTACAATGCATATCTATAGGCTATTGCGCATGGCTAGTAGTTATAATGGTTTAAGGGCCATCGATATGAGTTATGGACATCTAGTGGTTATAATGGTTCAAGGGCCATGGTTATGGGTTATGGACACCTATTACTTGTAAAATGGATATGTGTAGGCTATTGGTCATGGCTAGTAGTTATAATGGTTCAAGGGCCATCGATATGAGTTATGGACATGTAGTGGTTATAGGCTATTAATTATAGGCTATTAATTATGCATATCTATAGGCTATTAATTATGGCTAGTAGTTATAATGGTTCAAGGGCCATCGGTATGAGTTATGGACATCTCGTGGTTATCAAGGGCCATGGATATGGGTTATGGACACCTATACTTGTAAAATGGATACGTATAGGCTATTGGTCATGGGTAGTAGTTATAATGGTTCAAGGGCCATCAGTATCAGTTATGGATGTCTAGTGGTTATAATGGTTCAAGGACCATGGTTATGGGTTATGGACACCTATTACTTGGAAACTGGATATCTATAGGCTATATTGGTCATGGCTAGTAGTTATAATGGTTCAAGGGCCATCGATATAAGTTATAGACATGTATTGGTTAGAATGATTCAATGGCCTTGGTTATGGGTTATGGACACCTATTACTTGTACAATGCATATCTATAGGCTATTGCGCATGGCTAGTAGTTATAATGGTTTAAGGGCCATCGATATGAGTTATGGACATCTAGTGGTTATAATGGTTCAAGGGCCATGGTTATGGGTTATGGACACCTATTACTTGTAAAATGGATATGTGTAGGCTATTGGTCATGGCTAGTAGTTATAATGGTTCAAGGGCCATCGATATGAGTTATGGACATGTAGTGGTTATAGGCTATTAATTATAGGCTATTAATTATGCATATCTATAGGCTATTAATTATGGCTAGTAGTTATAATGGTTCAAGGGCCATCGGTATGAGTTATGGACATCTCGTGGTTATCAAGGGCCATGGATATGGGTTATGGACACCTATACTTGTAAAATGGATACGTATAGGCTATTGGTCATGGGTAGTAGTTATAATGGTTCAAGGGCCATCAGTATCAGTTATGGATGTCTAGTGGTTATAATGGTTCAAGGACCATGGTTATGGGTTATGGACACCTATTACTTGTAAACTGGATATCTATAGGCTATATTGGTCATGGCTAGTAGTTATAATGGTTCAAGGGCCATCGATATAAGTTATAGACATGTATTGGTTAGAATGATTCAATGGCCTTGGTTATGGGTTATGGACACCTATTACTTGTACAATGCATATCTATAGGCTATTGCGCATGGCTAGTAGTTATAATGGTTCAAGGGCCATCGATATGAGTTATGGACATCTAGTGGTTATAATGGTTCAAGGGCCATGGTTATGGGTTATGGACACCTATTACTTGTAAAATGGATATGTGTAGGCTATTGGTCATGGCTAGTAGTTATAATGGTTCAAGGGCCATCGATATGAGTTATGGACATGTAGTGGTTATAGGCTATTAATTATAGGCTATTAATTATTCATATCTATAGGCTATTAATTATGGCTAGTAGTTATAATGGTTCAAGGGCCATCGGTATGAGTTATGGACATCTCGTGGTTATCAAGGGCCATGGTTATGGGTTATGGACACCTATACTTGTAAAATGGATACGTATAGGCTATTGGTCATGGGTAGTAGTTATAATGGTTCAAGGGCCATCAGTATCAGTTATGGATATCTAGTGGTTATAATGGTTCAAGGACCATGGTTATGGGTTATGGACACCTATTACTTGTAAACTGGATATCTATAGGCTATATTGGTCATGGCTAGTAGTTATAATGGTTCAAGGGCCATCGATATAAGTTATAGACATGTATTGGTTAGAATGATTCAATGGCCTTGGTTATGGGTTATGGACACCTATTACTTGTACAATGCATATCTATAGGCTATTGCGCATGGCTAGTAGTTATAATGGTTCAAGGGCCATCGATATGAGTTATGGACATCTAGTGGTTATAATGTTTCAAGCGCCATTGTTATGGGTTATGGACACCTATTACTTGTAAAACGGATATGTATAGGCTATTGGTCATGGCCAGTAGTTATAATGGTTCAAGGGCCATCAATATCAGTTATGGACATCTAGTGGTTATAATGGTTCAAGGACCATGGTTATGGGTTATGGATACCTGTTACTTGTAAAATGGATATCTATAGGCTATTGGTCATGGCTAGTAGTTATAATGGTTCAAGGGTCATGGATATGAGTTATGGACATATAGTGGTTATAATGGTTCAATGGCCTTGGTTATGGGTTATGGACACCTATTACTTGTAAAATGGATATCTATAGGCTATTCGTCATGGCTTCTAATTATAATGGTTCAAGGGCCATCAGTATCAGTTACAGACATTTAGGCTATTGCGCATGGCTAGTAGTTATAATGGTTCAAGGGCCATTGATATGAGTTATGGACATCTAGTGGTTAATGGTTATGGGTTATGGACACCTATTACTTGTAAAATGGATATGTATAGGCTATTGGTCATGGCCAGTAGTTATAATGGTTCAAGGGCCATCAATATCAGTTATGGACATCTAGTGGTTATATTGGTTCAAGGACCATGGTTATGGGTTATGGACACCTATTACTTGTAAAACGGATATCTATAAGCTATTGGTCATGGCTAGTAGTTATAATGGTTAAAGGGTCATCGATATCAGTTATGGACATATAGTGGTTGTAATGGTTCAATGGCCTTGGTTATGGGTTATGGACACCTATTACTTGTAAAATGGATATCTATAGGCTATTGGTCATGGCTTCTAATTATAATGGTTCAAGGGCCATCAGTATTAGTTACAGACATCTAGTGGTTATAATGGTTCAAGGACCATGGTTATGGGTTATGGACGCCTATTACTTGTAAAATGGATATCTATGGCTAGTAGTTATAATGGTTCAGGGGCCGTCAGTATCAGTTACGGACATTTAGTGGTTATAATGGTTCAAGGACCATGGTTATGGGTTATGGACACCTATTACTTGTAAAATGGATATCTGTAGGCTATTGGTCATGGCTAGTAGTTATAATGGTTCAAGGGTCATCGACATGAGTTATGGACATATAGTGGTTATAATGGTTCAATGGCCTTGGTTATGGGTTATGGACACCTAGTACTTGTAAAATGGATATCTATAGGCTATTGGTCATGGCTAGTAGTTATAATGGTTCAAGGGCCATCAGTATCAGTTATGGACATCTAGTGGTTATAATGGTTATAGGGACCATGGTTATGGGTTATGGACACCTATTACTTGTGAAATGAATATCTGTAGGCTATTGGTCATGGCTAGTAGTTATAATCGTTCAAGGGTCATCGATATGAGTTATAGACATATAGTGGTTATAATGGTTCAATGGCCTTGGTTATGGGTTATGGACACCTATTACTTGTAAAGTGCATACCCATAGGCTATTGGTCATGGCTAGTAGTTATAACTGTTCAAGGGCCATCGGTATGAGCTATGGACATCTAGTGGTTATAATGGTTCACGGGCCATGGTTATGGGTTATGGACACCTATTACTTGTAAAATGGATATCGATAAGCTATTGGTCATGGCTAGTAGTAATAATGGTTCAAGGGCCATTGGTATGAGTTATGGACATCTAGTGGTTATAATAGTTCAAGGGCCATGGTTATGGGTTATGGACACCTATTACTTGTAAAATGGATATGTATAAGCTATTGGTCATGGCTAGTAGTAATAATGGTTCAAGGGCCATCGGTATGAGTTATGGACATCTAGTGGTTATAATGGTTCAAGGGCCATGGTTATGGGTTATAGACACCTATTAGTTGTAAAATGGATATGTATAGGCTATTGGTCATGGCCAGTAGTTATAATGGTTCAAGGGCCATCAATATCAGTTATGGACATCTAGTGGTTATAATGGTTCAAGGACCATGGTTATGGGTTATGGACACCTATTACTTGTAAAATGGATATCTATAGGCCATTGATCATGGCTAGTAGTTATAATGGTTCAAGGGCCATTGATATGAGTTATGGAGATGTACTGGTTATAATGGTGCAACGGCCTTGGTTATGGGTTATGGACACCTATTACTTGTAAAATGGATATCTATAGGCTATCGGTCATGGCTACTAGTTACAATGGTTCAAGGGCCATCAGTATCAATTATGGACATCATGTGGTTATAATGGTTCAAGAACCATGGTTATGGGTTATGGACACCTATTACTTGTAAAATGGATATCTGTAGGCTATTGTACATGGCAAGTAGTTATAATGGTTCAAGGGCCATCAATATCAGTTATGGACATCTAGTGGTTATAATGGTTCAAGGACCATGGTTATGGGTTATGGACACCTATTACTTGTAAAATGGATATCTATAGGCCATTGATCATGGCTAGTAGTTATAATGGTTCAAGGGCAATTGATATGAGTTATGGAGATGTACTGGTTATAATGGTGCAACGGCCTTGGTTATGGGTTATGGACACCTATTACTTGTAAAATGGATATCTATAGGCTATCGGTCATGGCTACTAGTTACAATGGTTCAAGGGCCATCAGTATCAATTATGGACATCATGTGGTTATAATGGTTCAAGAACCATGGTTATGGGTTATGGACACCTATTACTTGTAAAATGGATATCTGTAGGCTATTGTACATGGCAAGTAGTAATAATGGTTCAAGGGCCATTGGTATGAGTTATGGACATCTAGTGGTTATAATAGTTCAAGGGCCATGGTTATGGGTTATGGACACCTATTACTTGTAAAATGGATATGTATAGGCTATTGGTCATGGCCAGTAGTTATAATCGTTCAAGGGCCATCAATATAAGTTATGGACATTTAGTGGTTATAATGGTTCAAGGACCATGGTTATGGGTTATGGACACCTATTACTTGTAAAATGGATTTCTGTAGGCTATTGGTCATGGCTAGTAGTTATAATGGTTCAAGGGTCAGCGAAATGAGTTATGGACATATAGTGGTTATAATGGTTCAATGGCCTTGGTTATGGGTTATGGACACCTAGTACTTGTAAAATGGATATCTATAGGCTATTGGTCATGGCTAGTAGTTATAATGGTTCAAGGGTCATCGATATGAGTTATGGACATATAGTGGTTATAATGGTTCAATGGCCTTGGTTATGGGTTATGGACACCTAGTACTTGTAAAATGGATATCTATAGGCTATTGGTCATGGCTAGTAGTTATAATGGTTCAAGGGCCATCGATATGAGTTATGGACATGTAGTGGTTATAATGGTTCAATGGCCTTGGTGGGGTTTTGGACACCTATTACTTGTAAATTTCATACCTATAGGCTATTGGTCATGGCTAGTAGTTATAACTTTTCAAGGGCCATCGGTATGAGCTATGGACATCTAGTGGTTATAATGGTTCACGGGCCATGGTTATGGGTTATGGACACCTATTACTTGTAAAATGGATATCGATAAGCTATTGGTCATGGCTAGTAGTAATAATGGTTCAAGGGCCATTGGTATGAGTTATGGACATCTAGTGGTTATAATAGTTCAAGGGCCATGGTTATGGGTTATGGACACCTAGTACTTGTAAAATGGATATCTATAGGCTATTGGTCATGGCTAGTAGTTATAATGGTTCAAGGGCCATCGATATGAGTTATGGACATGTAGTGGTTATAATGGTTCAATGGCCTTGGTGCGCTTTTGGACACCTATTACTTGTAAAGTGCATACCTATAGGCTATTGGTCATGGCTAGTAGTTATAACTGTTCAAGGGCCATCGGTATGAGCTATGGACATCTAGTGGTTATAATGGTTCACGGGCCATGGTTATGGGTTATGGACACCTATTACTTGTAAAATGGATATCGATAAGCTATTGGGCATGGGTAGTAGTAATAATGGTTCAAGGGCCATTGGTATGAGTTACGGACATCTAGTGGTTATAATAGTTCAAGGGCCATGGTTATGGGTTATGGACACCTATTACTTGTAAAATGGATATTTATAGGCTATTGGTCATGGCCAGTAGTTATAATCGTTCAAGGGCCATCAATATAAGTTATGGACATCTAGTGGTTATAATGGTTCAAGGACCATGGTTATGGGTTATGGACACCTATTACTTGTAAAATGGATTTCTGTAGGCTATTGGTCATGGCTAGTAGTTATAATGGTTCAAGGGTCATCGAAATGAGTTATGGACATATAGTGGTTATAATGGTTCAATGGCCTTGGTTATGGGTTATGGACACCTAGTACTTGTAAAATGGATATCTATAGGCTATTGGTCATGGCTAGTAGTTATAATGGTTCAAGGGCCATCGATATGAGTTATGGACATGTAGTGGTTATAATGGTTCAATGGCCTTGGTGGGGTTTTGGACACCTATTACTTGTAAAGTGCATACCTATAGGCTATTGGTCATAGCTAGTAGTTATAACTGTTCAAGTGCCATCGGTATGAGCTATGGACATCTAGTGGTTATAATGGTTCACGGGCCATGGTTATGGGTTATGGACACCTATTACTTGTAAAATGGATATCGATAAGCTATTGGTCATGGCTAGTAGTAATAATGGTTCAAGGGCCATTGGTATGAGTTATGGACATCTAGTGGTTATAATAGTTCAAGGGCCATGGTTATGGGTTATGGACACCTATTACTTGTAAAATGGATATGTATAGGCTATTGGTCATGGCCAGTAGTTATAATGGTTCAAGGGCCATCAATATAAGTTATGGACATCTAGTGGTTATAATGGTTCAAGGACCATGGTAATGGGTTATGGACACCTATTACTTGTAAAATGGATATCTATAGGCTATTGATCATGGCTAGTAGTTATAATGGTTCAAGGGCCATTGATATGAGTTATGGAGATGTACTGGTTATAATGGTACAACGGCCTTGGTTATGGGTTATGGACACCTATTACTTGTAAAATGGATATCTATAGGCTATCGGTCTTGGCTACTAGTTACAATGGTTCAAGGGCCATCAGTATCAGTTATGGACATCATGTGGTTATAATGGTTCAAGAACCATGGTTATGGGTTATGGACACCTATTACTTGTAAAATGGATATCTGCAGGCTATTGTACATGGCAGGTAGTTATAATGGTTCAAGGGCCATCAGAATCAGTTATGGGCATCTAATGGTTATAATGGTTCACGGACCATGGTTATGGGTTATGGACACCTATTACTTGTAAAATGGATATCTATAGGCTATTGGTCATGGCTAGTAATTATAACGGTCCAAGGGCCGTCAGTATCAGTTATGGACATTTAGTGGTTATAATGGTTCAAGGACCATGGTTATGGGTTATGGACACCTATTACTTGTAAAATGGATATCTTTAGGCTATTGGTCATGGCTAGTAGTTATAATGGTTCAAGGGTCATCGATATGAGTTATGGACATATAGTGGTTATAATGGTTCAATGGCCTTGGTTATGGGTTATGGACACCTAGTACTTGTAAAATGGATATCTATAGGCTATTGGTCATGGCTAGTAGTTATAATGGTTCAAGGGCCATCGATATGAGTTATGGACATGTAGTGGTTATAATGGTTCAATGGCCTTGGTGGGGTTTTGGACACCTATTACTTGTAAATTTCATACCTATAGGCTATTGGTCATGGCTAGTAGTTATGACTTTTCAAGGGCCATCGGTATGAGCTATGGACATCTAGTGGTTATAATGGTTCACGGGCCATGGTTATGGGTTATGGACACCTATTACTTGTAAAATGGATATCGATAAGCTATTGGTCATGGCTAGTAGTAATAATGGTTCAAGGGCCATTGGTATGAGTTATGGACATCTAGTGGTTATAATAGTTCAAGGGCCATGGTTATGGGTTATGGACACCTAGTACTTGTAAAATGGATATCTATAGGCTATTGGTCATGGCTAGTAGTTATAATGGTTCAAGGGCCATCGATATGAGTTATGGACATGTAGTGGTTATAATGGTTCAATGGCCTTGGTGCGGTTTTGGACACCTATTACTTGTAAAGTGCATACCTATAGGCTATTGGTCATGGCTAGTAGTTATAACTGTTCAAGGGCCATCGGTATGAGCTATGGACATCTAGTGGTTATAATGGTTCACGGGCCATGGTTATGGGTTATGGACATCTATTACTTGTAAAATGGATATCGATAAGCTATTGGGCATGGGTAGTAGTGATAATGGTTCAAGGGCCATTGGTATGAGTTATGGACATCTAGTGGTTATAATAGTTCAAGGGCCATGGTTATGGGTTATGGACACCTATTACTTGTAAAATGGATATGTATAGGCTATTGGTCATGGCCAGTAGTTATAATCGTTCAAGGCCCATCAATATAAGTTATGGACATCTAGTGGTTATAATGGTTCAAGGACCATGGTTATGGGTTATGGACACCTATTACTTGTAAAATGGATTTCTGTAGGCTATTGGTCATGGCTAGTAGTTATAATGGTTGAAGGGTCATCGAAATGAGTTATGGACATATAGTGGTTATAATGGTTCAATGGCCTTGGTTATGGGTTATGGACACCTAGTACTTGTAAAATGGATATCTATAGGCTATTGGTCATGGCTAGTAGTTATAATGGTTCAAGGGCCATCGATATGAGTTATGGACATGTAGTGGTTATAATGGTTCAATGGCCTTGGTGGGGTTTTGGACACCTATTACTTGTAAAGTGCATACCTATAGGCTATTGGTCATGGCTAGTAGTTATAACTGTTCAAGGGCCATCGGTATGAGCTATGGACATCTAGTGGTTATAATGGTTCACGGGCCATGGTTATGGGTTATGGACACCTATTACTTGTAAAATGGATATCGATAAGCTATTGGTCATGGCTAGTAGTAATAATGGTTCAAGGGCCATTGGTATGAGTTATGGACATCTAGTGCTTATAATAGTTCAAGGGCCATGGTTATGGGTTATGGACACCTATTACTTGTAAAATGGATATGTATAGGCTATTGGTCATGGCCAGTAGTTATAATGGTTCAAGGGCCATCAATATAAGTTATGGACATCTAGTGGTTATAATGGTTCAAGGACCATGGTTATGGGTTATGGACACCTATTACTTGTAAAATGGATATCTATAGGCTATTGATCATGGCTAGTAGTTATAATGGTTCAAGGGCCATTGATATGAGTTATAGAGATGTACTGGTTATAATGGTACAACGGCCTTGGTTATGGGTTATGGACACCTATTACTTGTAAAATGGATATCTATAGGCTATCGGTCATGGCTACTAGTTACAATGGTTCAAGGGCCATCAGTATCAGTTATGGACATCATGTGGTTATAATGGTTCAAGAACCATGGTTATGGGTTATGGACACCTATTACTTGTAAAATGGATATCGATAAGCTATTGGTCATGGCTAGTAGTAATAATGGTTCAAGGGCCATTGGTATGAGTTATGGACATCTAGTGGTTATAATAGTTCAAGGGCCATGGTTATGGGTTATGGACACCTAGTACTTGTAAAATGGATATCTATAGGCTATTGGTCATGGCTAGTAGTTATAATGGTTCAAGGGCCATCGATATGAGTTATGGACATGTAGTGGTTATAATGGTTCAATGGCCTTGGTGCGGTTTTGGACACCTATTACTTGTAAAGTGCATACCTATAGGCTATTGGTCATGGCTAGTAGTTATAACTGTTCAAGGGCCATCTGTATGAGCTATGGACATCGAGTGGTTATAATGGTTCACGGGCCATGGTTATGGGTTATGGACACCTATTACTTGTAAAATGGATATCGATAAGCTATTGGGCATGGGTAGTAGTAATAATGGTTCAAGGGCCATTGGTATGAGTTATGGACATCTAGTGGTTATAATAGTTCAAGGGCCATGGTTATGGGTTATGGACACCTATTACTTGTAAAATGGATATGTATAGGCTATTGGTCATGGCCAGTAGTTATAATCGTTCAAGGGCCATCAATATAAGTTATGGACATCTAGTGGTTATAATGGTTCAAGGACCATGGTTATGGGTTATGGACACCTATTACTTGTAAAATGGATTTCTGTAGGCTATTGGTCATGGCTAGTAGTTATAATGGTTCAAGGGTCATCGAAATGAGTTATGGACATATAGTGGTTATAATGGTTCAATGGCCTTGGTTATGGGTTATGGACACCTAGTACTTGTAAAATGGATATCTATAGGCTATTGGTCATGGCTAGTAGTTATAATGGTTCAAGGGCCATCGATATGAGTTATGGACATGTAGTGGTTATAACGGTTCAATGGCCTTGGTGGGGTTTTGGACACCTATTACTTGTAAAGTGCATACCTATAGGCTATTGGTCATGGCTAGTAGTTATAACTGTTCAAGGGCCATCGGTATGAGCTATGGACATCTAGTGGTTATAATGGTTCACGGGCCATGGTTATGGGTTATGGACACCTATTACTTGTAAAATGGATATCGATAAGCTATTGGTCATGGCTAGTAGTAATAATGGTTCAAGGGCCATTGGTATGAGTTATGGACATCTAGTGGTTATAATAGTTCAAGGGCCATGGTTATGGGTTATGGACACCTATTACTTGTAAAATGGATATGTATAGGCTATTGGTCATGGCCACTAGTTATAATGGTTCAAGGGCCATCAATATAAGTTATGGACATCTAGTGGTTATAATGGTTCAAGGACCATGGTTATGGGTTATGGACACCTATTACTTGTAAAATGGATATCTATAGGCTATTGATCATGGCTAGTAGTTATAATGGTTCAAGGGCCATTGATATGAGTTATAGAGATGTACTGGTTATAATGGTACAACGGCCTTGGTTATGGGTTATGGACACCTATTACTTGTAAAATGGATATCTATAGGCTATCGGTCATGGCTACAAGTTACAATGGTTCAAGGGCCATCAGTATCAGTTATGGACATCATGTGGTTATAATGGGTCAAGAACCATGGTTATGGGTTATGGACACCTATTACTTGTAAAATGGATATCTGTAGGCTATTGTACATAGCAGGTAGTTATAATGGTTCAAGGGCCATCAGAATCAGTTATGGGCATCTAATGGTTATAATGGTTCACGGACCATGGTTATGGGTTATGGACACCTATTACTTGTAAAATGGATATCTATAGGCTATTGTACATAGCAGGTAGTTATAATGGTTCAAGGGCCATCAGAATCAGTTATGGGCATCTAATGGTTATAATGGTTCACGGACCATGGTTATGGGTTATGGACACCTATTACTTGTAAAATGGATATCTATAGGCTATTGGTCATGGCTAGTAATTATAATGGTTCAAGGGCCGTCAGTATCAGTTATGGACATTTAGTGGTTATAATGGTTCAAGGACCATGGTTATGGGTTATGGACACCTATTACTTGTAAAATGGATATCTGTAGGCTATTGGTCATGGCTAGTAGTTATAATGGTTCAAGGGTCATCGATATGAGTTATGGACATATAGTGGTTATAATGGTTCAATGGCCTTGGTTATGGGTTATGGACACCTAGTACTTGTAAAATGGATATCTATAGGCTATTGGTCATGGCTAGTAGTTATAATGGTTCAAGGGCCATCGATATGAGTTATGGACATGTAGTGGTTATAATGGTTCAATGGCCTTGGTGCGGTTTTGGACACCTATTACTTGTAAAGTGCATACCTATAGGCTATTGGTCATGGCTAGTAGTTATAACTGTTCAAGGGCCATCGGTATGAGCTATGGACATCGAGTGGTTATAATGGTTCACGGGCCATGGTTATGGGTTATGGACACCTATTACTTGTAAAATGGATATCGATAAGCTATTGGGCATGGGTAGTAGTAATAATGGTTCAAGGGCCATTGGTATGAGTTATGGACATCTAGTGGTTATAATAGTTCAAGGGCCATGGTTATGGGTTATGGACACCTATTACTTGTAAAATGGATATGTATAGGCTATTGGTCATGGCCAGTAGTTATAATCGTTCAAGGGCCATCAATATAAGTTATGGACATCTAGTGGTTATAATGGTTCAAGGACCATGGTTATGGGTTATGGACACCTATTACTTGTAAAATGGATTTCTGTAGGCTATTGGTCATGGCTAGTAGTTATAATGGTTCAAGGGTCATCGAAATGAGTTATGGACATATAGTGGTTATAATGGTTCAATGGCCTTGGTTATGGGTTATGGACACCTAGTACTTGTAAAATGGATATCTATAGGCTATTGGTCATGGCTAGTAGTTATAATGGTTCAAGGGCCATCGATATGAGTTATGGACATGTAGTGGTTATAACGGTTCAATGGCCTTGGTGGGGTTTTGGACACCTATTACTTGTAAAGTGCATACCTATAGGCTATTGGTCATGGCTAGTAGTTATAACTGTTCAAGGGCCATCGGTATGAGCTATGGACATCTAGTGGTTATAATGGTTCACGGGCCATGGTTATGGGTTATGGACACCTATTACTTGTAAAATGGATATCGATAAGCTATTGGTCATGGCTAGTAGTAATAATGGTTCAAGGGCCATTGGTATGAGTTATGGACATCTAGTGGTTATAATAGTTCAAGGGCCATGGTTATGGGTTATGGACACCTATTACTTGTAAAATGGATATGTATAGGCTATTGGTCATGGCCACTAGTTATAATGGTTCAAGGGCCATCAATATAAGTTATGGACATCTAGTGGTTATAATGGTTCAAGGACCATGGTTATGGGTTATGGACACCTATTACTTGTAAAATGGATATCTATAGGCTATTGATCATGGCTAGTAGTTATAATGGTTCAAGGGCCATTGATATGAGTTATAGAGATGTACTGGTTATAATGGTACAACGGCCTTGGTTATGGGTTATGGACACCTATTACTTGTAAAATGGATATCTATAGGCTATCGGTCATGGCTACAAGTTACAATGGTTCAAGGGCCATCAGTATCAGTTATGGACATCATGTGGTTATAATGGGTCAAGAACCATGGTTATGGGTTATGGACACCTATTACTTGTAAAATGGATATCTGTAGGCTATTGTACATAGCAGGTAGTTATAATGGTTCAAGGGCCATCAGAATCAGTTATGGGCATCTAATGGTTATAATGGTTCACGGACCATGGTTATGGGTTATGGACACCTATTACTTGTAAAATGGATATCTATAGGCTATTGGTCATGGCTAGTAATTATAATGGTTCAAGGGCCGTCAGTATCAGTTATGGACATTTAGTGGTTATAATGGTTCAAGGACCATGGTTATGGGTTATGGACACCTATTACTTGTAAAATGGATATCTGTAGGCTATTGGTCATGGCTAGTAGTTATAATGGTTCAAGGGTCATCGATATGAGTTATGGACATATAGTGGTTATAATGGTTCAATGGCCTTGGTTATGTGTTATGGACACCTAGTACTTGTAAAATGGATATCTATAGGCTATTGGTCATGGCTAGTAGTTATAATGGTTCAAGGGCCATCGATATGAGTTATGGACATGTAGTGGTTATAATGGTTCAATGGCCTTGGTGGGGTTTTGGACACCTATTACTTGTAAATTTCATACCTATAGGCTATTGGTCATGGCTAGTAGTTATAACTTTTCAAGGGCCATCGGTATGAGCTATGGACATCTAGTGGTTATAATGGTTCACGGGCCATGGTTATGGGTTATGGACACCTATTACTTGTAAAATGGATATCGATAAGCTATTGGTCATGGCTAGTAGTAATAATGGTTCAAGGGCCATTGGTATGAGTTATGGACATCTAGTGGTTATAATAGTTCAAGGGCCATGGTTATGGGTTATGGACACCTAGTACTTGTAAAATGGATATCTATAGGCTATTGGTCATGGCTAGTAGTTATAATGGTTCAAGGGCCATCGATATGAGTTATGGACATGTAGTGGTTATAATGGTTCAATGGCCTTGGTGCGGTTTTGGACACCTATTACTTGTAAAGTGCATACCTATAGGCTATTGGTCATGGCTAGTAGTTATAACTGTTCAAGGGCCGTCGGTATGAGCTATGGACATCTAGTGGTTATAATGGTTCACGGGCCATGGTTATGGGTTATGGACACCTATTACTTGTAAAATGGATATCGATAAGCTATTGGTCATGGGTAGTAGTAATAATGGTTCAAGGGCCATTGGTATGAGTTATGGACATCTAGTGGTTATAATAGTTCAAGGGCCATGGTTATGGGTTATGGACACCTATTACTTGTAAAATGGATATGTATAGGCTATTGGTCATGGCCAGTAGTTATAATGGTTCAAGGGCCATCAATATAAGTTATGGACATCTAGTGGTTATAATGGTTCAAGGACCATGGTTATGGGTTATTTTTTTTGGAAAAGGGCTAAGCCCGGCAAAACTCAAAGAGAACAAAAAGTTATTTACAAACAAAGACAGGTAAAACTACCATATCTTAAAAGAACTATTTGGCCTCCCAAAACATGCTTTGGGAATAAGACCAACAAAAGAAGCATAACTCTATAACCTATTCCACAAGTAATGCTATAAAAACTTAGGAAAGGAAAACTAATATAACCTAAGACATTACTAAACTTCCATATCTCGGCTTTAGCATCCAAATTGCACTCAATATGATTCTTAGTCTTTAATTTGTGCATTTTGACCTTTGTCTTCAACATGCCACCATGATCCCGAAACAAGATTGACCACCAAAAAATCAAAATTGCCAAAGTAATCTCATAACTATGGACATTCCAACCAAAACAGTTTGAAATAGTGAAAATGCAGGATGTTGACTCAGTGTAAGTCAACATCCTCATAGTATCTCCATCGAAGTATTCCATAGGACACTTCACATATTTTGACTCAAGAAAAGTCAAAATCCCCTTCAAATTACCAACAAAGCTAAACTCCACCACCTTTAACCTTAAATTCCTTAAGCCCATACAAAACTTTGACCACTGGAAAGTCAAGAACAACAAATTCCATCCTTTAAGCAGTTTGGCCCACGGATTAAGACCCAATTTTGACTCAGTGAAAGTCAATATTACATCCATAGTGGCATAACAATGTGTTATACCACTACAATCCTTAGCAATACTTCCACTAAATTTCCACTTCTCCAAGTATTGCATAATCCACCAATTCCAAGCTTTAAAAGTGACACCAAACTGCAACATCAAGTATGGTGTATTAGTTACCCTTTGGGAGTTGGCTATATCACATCTTTGACCGAAACTGTCATGACTATGACCAACTCCTTTAATAAGGGTAACAATCCACCATTTCCAAATCAAAATCCTGCATTTAAAATGCCTGCACAGCTGCCCTAAGAGCTCCCAAACAGCAGCCTTGGAGTATCCATGACTAGAGCAGATAATCTCCAAAATCCAAATGCTAAAAAGTTGACCTGCAAAAAACACAACAAAAGAACTGCAGCTCACATTTGGATTGCACAAAATCAAGTAATTACGACTTTCCTTTATGCAGTGCAGCCCATAGCAGTTGTTGGTATAATGGCCCAACGGGCCAAATCTTCTAAGAAAAATAAAAAAATGCACCAAAATTCCAAAAAAATGTAAACATATGCCCCAAGTCTGTATGAAAAAATCCAGCTTCAAAAAATGGCTGGAAATGACCAGAATGCCCCTCTGCAGCCTTGAAAAAGCATAATTCTCATGAAAACCAACAATTTTCCTGCTGCAGCTTTGCAAAATACCCACACTATCAAAATATCTCCAAAAAAATCCACAAAAAATGTGGAAAATTCCATAAAACCACCAAGAAGCCATATAAAAAATTCTGAAAAATCTGGGCAAAAGACTATAATACCCCTTAGCTACCAAATAACACCAAATACCCATAACCCAGTAATCATAACCAATATCAAGCATCATCAGAAAGATTACCAAGACTAAAATTCCAAACATCTACAGCCTCCATAACTTGAGCTGAGGGTTTAATTTTCAAGCCCATGACCCTCAATCTAACTGAGTCTTGAATGATTCTACAAATTACATCAATATTTCTACTCTTGTTATGAAACATTCTAAGATTCCTCTCCTGCGACAAGAAATAAACTGTGGCAGCCAACACAAGCCTTTGAAGGATACTCCATAAAGACTTATTAACAGGGATTCTTTCCAATTGCATAACCGGATAAGACCATTTATTAGAATTATACTCAAGCCTGCACATACTCTTCATACAATCCCACACAGCCAAAGAGAAATCACACTCAAAAAAGAGATGGTCAACTGTATCCATCTGAATGTTACAGAACACACATTTGTATTCAATATCTCTATTAAACACTGCCAGCTTATCCTGGGTAGTAAGTCTGTTCAAGAAAACCAACCAGAGAATAAAAGCATGCCTAGGGATATTCTGGCTAAACCAAATCCATTTGGACCAAAAAACTTTCTGTCCAGAATCCCTCAAATCTGCCCAAGCAGCAGCCACAGAAAAAGGAATAGGCTTACCAGTACTCGACTTCCAAACAATTTTATCCATACAATCATCATTAAGAGAAGGAGGAGCTATACCAAAGATACCACTATATTTATTATACCAATGTTCCGGTATTCTCCAATCACCCTCATGAACCAAATCAGCAACAGTAGACAAGGCAGAGAAACCCCCATAATTCATATCCCTATTAGAAACAAATTTACATAATGGCCCAAGCTCATGCCAGTTATGAAACCAAGCAGAAGTACCTTTACCATCACCAATTCTAGAAATAATATTATCTCTAAAAATGTCTCTACTTTTCATAATGCACCTCCAGCTCCAACAAGCATTCTGCTGACCCGGAATAGACCAGAAGTTCCTGTTTTTGATCCTCACAGAATTAACCCATTTAACCCATAAGGAATCCTTTCCAACCACAATATTCCAAACATGCTTGGACATAAGAGCAAGATTCCAAGTATGCAACTTTCTAAGCCCAAGACCACCTTGACATTTGGGCATGCATAAACTGTCCCACTTAACCTTAGCTTTACCTCTAGATAACTCACCACTACACCACAAGAAACCCCTTAACAGTCTCTCAATATCATTGAAGATAGACTTGGGAAGGACAAAACTAGAGGCCCAGTACACCTGCATCGAGCTAAGAACAGATTTAATTAGGAGAAGTCTTCCAGCAAAAGACAAAGACTTGTTCTTCCAATCCATAAGCCTGAATTTAACTTTATCTACCAAACCCTTGCAATCCTTAACATACAGCTTAGAAGCAATCAAGGGGATGCCCAAATATCTCACAGGTAACTCCCCAACATTAAAAGGTAAAATTTCAGAGATAGCATCCCTAGTATGACCTCTCACATTACCAAAAAAAGTAGTACTCTTTTCCATACTAGGCACCAACCCAGAAATGGAACTAAATTCATTAAGGGCCCTTTTAATAATAGTAACAGATCTGCTGTCTCCATGGCTAAATAGCAACAAATCATCTGCAAAACAGATATGTGTGATCTTCAAACTATCGCACTTCCAATGGTACTTAAAATTATTATCATCACTGATTTGTCTTTTAATGATCAAGTTCAAGACTTCCATAGCCAAAGTGAACAGGTACGGGGACATAGGATCCCCTTGCCTTAGACCTCTCTTACCTTTAAAAAAACCATGAACCTCACCATTAATACTAATCATATAGGAGGTTGAGGAAATACATTCCATAATAAGATGAACCATCCAATGATTAAAACCAAAAAAGATAAGAGCATCCCTCAAAAAAACCCACTCCACAGAATCATAGGCTTTATTTATATCAACTTTAAAAGCACACCTAGGAGGGCCACAAGATCTATGATAATTTCTCATTAATTCTTGAGATAGCAGAATATTATCACTAATTTGCCTTCCAGGTATAAAAGCAGTCTGATTCTCATCCACCAAATCATCAAGGGCAGGTTTTATCCTATTAGTAATAATCTTACTAATACATTTGTATATGACATTGCAACAGGCAATGGGCCTAAACTCAGAAACATTAGAAGGCACCTTAACTTTAGGGACTAAAGCTATCACAGTAGCATTGATCTCCTTCAACAGGTTCCCAGAGACAAAGAACTGTTTAACAGCTTTACATAAGTCATCACCAACCACACCCCAGACCTCCTTAAAAAACTTGGAGGAAAACCCATCCGGGCCAGGAGCCTTGTCTTCAGCAATATCAAAAACAAAAGCTTTAACTTCATCATCAGTAACAGGCCTAACCATACTAAGACCTTCACTCTCAGAAAGTTTCTTCAGAAATAAATTCTCATGATTAGAAATAGCAGTCACACCTTTAGAGGTCCCAAGAATATCCTTAAAGTAACCAACAAATTGCTCAGCTAATTGGTCACCATGAAAAGAATTACCTTCCATATCATTGATTCTATTAATTTTATTTCTACAAATTCTACCTTTAATAGCTTTATGAAAGTACTTAGTATTCTGATCACCCTCCTTTAACCATTCCACCTTGGCTTTTTGTTTAAGAAACACCTCTTCATCCTTAACATCTTCATTATACTTTCTCAAGGCTTCAACTTCCATGTCTCTAAGAACAGGATCATGAGGGTTATTAACCATATCAGTTTGAATACTTTGTAATCTACCCTTAGAGAGAATAACATTTTCATGTAAATTCCCCTGTTTAATCCTTAAAGCCCTAAGCGGTTTCTTAAGATTTTTCAAATTAGACACAAATTTAAACATCTCAAAGCCCTGCAACTCATGATTCCAATGTTTATTCACAGTAGGAATAAACTCTTTCTTCTTAGCAAGAAAATTGAAGAATTTAAAAGACTTAGGCTTAAACCTCTTAGAAATAGAAATATTCATGACTCCCGGACTATGATCTGAAGACAAAAAAGGAAGAAAAACAGCATTTGCGTCATGAAAATCATTCAAAAAATCATGATTAGCCATAATCCTATCCAATTTCCTCAAAAGATTGTCCTCCTTATTAGGGCTCTTCTTCCAAGTATACCTTAAACCAGAGATGGGGATATCCACCACTTCAATATCAGCAATAAACTCAGCAAAATCAACCATAGGTCTAGACATAATAGAAGAGCCCTTTGAAGATTCATCAGGGTCCAAAGTAGCATTAAAATCCCCCATAATGACCCAAGGCTTGTCTTTAACAGAGGAACTAAACATCCTCAAGTTCCTCCAAGCTTGACTTCTAAACTGCATTTTATGATGGCCATAAACAAAAGAACAGAAAAAACCCTTACCACCATGAATAGGTTTAATGAAACAATTAACAGCTTGAGGATGTTGATCCAGCACCATAATATCCACAATATTAGGATTCCAAGCAATAATAATCCTAGCACCCCCCACACAACAGCTAGAATTAGATAACCATTGCCAAGGACCAAAGACTCTATTACAAACCCAATTAAGGTTCTTATTCTTGACATGAGGTTCAAGAATAGAGCAGAAATCAATATTCTCATCTTTAATAACCTGAGTAACTTCATTTTGACTAGAAGTCTTATTAAGACCCCTAACATTCCAACATATAGACTTAATCATCATAAAACAGTTTTAGATGAAGATGCTTCTCCAAATCCATGATCCACATCCCTATCCTTAACCTGATCATCCTTCATTTCTTGGGCAGTCCCATTATTATCAGACCCCACCTCTTCAAAAATTTCATCAGGGTCTAATCCATAAATAGTGCATTGATCTTTAAACAAGTCAACTTGACCCGTGGTCCAATTTTCAAAAACTTTCAAATCAGGGATGACCCTTTTCTTTAAAACTTTAAAGACTTCCTCTCTTTGATAATCATAAATATGATAACCCTCATTCCACCCATCCTCAAAATCACCATCCTCATCATTTAAAACATCAAACTTATTAGAAGTTGGAATAGCTTTATCACCTTCCGAGACCACCTTCTCTTTATCTTTATTACTACCATGTTGAACCTTACTGCCATTTCTAGTCTGCTTAGTAGACAAAACCTCAGAAGACTTATTATCAGTAATAGGGGTCATGTCATTGGTCTTGGTCTTAACCAGATCATTCATATTAATTCTAACATTTCCCCAGATTTTAGGCCCTTGAACTTGCTTCTCTTTGAAAACCTGTTTTTGAGCAACATTCTTTCCTTTTTTCTCATGATTACCATTACCAAAATTCTGATTAATCTGCTTAGTTTTAGAATTAAAACTAATTCTATCAAAAACACTACCCCTTCTACGGACCTCCTGCTTATTAGCCTTAGCACCATTATTCATGTGACTAATTTTATTCCTTCTTCCCACAGTTAGAAAGCCTTCATTTTCAACAAAATCAACCCCAGCCTGATTCTTTGTCACATCCTCCATACCCTTTTTAGCAGTTTCCTCCTCTGTTCTTGGTCTAATTTTGCAGCTATTATGGTTATGGCCAAAAACTTTGCAAAAAACACAAAGGGGGGGTTTCCACTGATAGGTGACACGTAGAGAAATAACTTTGCCTGGATTTGGACCCTCACCCGGATAACCCAACTCCACTTCATTAGGAAATTCATCTTTAGCATCAACTTCAACTATAACTCTAGCATACCCCATCCTACCCGATCTATTTAAACATCTCTCTTGTGTCATGTTATCCATAACCATAGGTCTTCCAATACAACTAATAATCTTACCAATACCAGCACCATACCACATCTCCAAAGGAATATCATGAACACAAACCCAAATGGAAACTTTAGAGGGTTCAATTTTTTGGAGACAGATGCCAGGTTCCCATTTACTAATTACCAAGGGAACTTAATCAATCAACCAAGTACCATTCTGCAAAACAGTGTTCATACCCTTCTCACTTTTAAATCTAAAAAAGAAAAAGCCAGCCCCATTCTTAGCAACTTCAACAAGGTCATGGGTCCTCCACATCCTTTTCAAACTATAGTCAACTTTCAGAAAATCCATAGAAGTCCCAATAAAATACCCATATAACATCAAAGAAAAGTGAACCTTGCCCTGTTTGAGGTCCTCATTAGACATTAAAGCCATTTTCCTACCATTCTCCAAGATAACTGGTGGAACATAGTCCATTTTCAACTCTGGTTTTTCACTATTTCTCTTAATCATATCAGCAAAAGAAATATTACCACTCTTATTATTATTCCAAACATTAGACTTGACATTCTTAGCAGGAATGAACTTATTCTTATCATTAGTTCCCACAACAGAAACAGGAACAGCAGGGGAAGGACCAACTTTATCAACATTATCAACAGAATTCTCAACTTCCATATCATTAATAGGAATACTATCATTACCAGAGACAAGGGCACCAATAATGTTACTATCCTGTGGTATTGGAACAGAATTACAGATATCAATACTGGGTTTAACACCACTAGCAGAGCTAACACTTGGGGATTTTACAGAGTCACCCTTCTCCACCTGACTTAACCCAACATTAGACTGAGCAGGAGAAACCACAGTATTGTCCCACTGTTCATTAGCCTCCATACTACTATCATTAGCAACATATTCATCATCCTCAGAATCATCATCTTCAATGTAAACAGATTTGGAATGGGGTTCAGATTCATCACTAACCACAGTTTTATCATTACTGCAAAAGGGAGTAGCAGGCCTATCTTTTCTCTTTTTCTCCACTTTAGTTTCCATATCTTGAACACCATCAATAAACTCTCTAACATTACCCCTATACAACTTCCTCATGCTAGCCGGAGAAGGAACAGGAACAGGCTCAGGCTCAGGATAATCAACAACCATCTGCAAAGGGGTGACAAAGCCAAGGCTCTCCACCCTATTTTGCAGAGGTGAAACCGAATCAAGTAAATCAGAGTCCAAATTCCCAGAAGATTTGGACAAAATCCCCAAATCACGCATCATTTTAGTCTGCTTCTTTTTAATCAACTTCTTAACTGATGCAAGCTTGGTATTAGCAGCACTATTAGGTTGTTCCTTCAAAGCAGCAGCTTCAATTTTACGAATATTTTGCTTCACAGACAAAACCACATCGTCCCCCAAAATAGGGTTTCCAGAATTCGGAACAACGGTATTACATTGTTCACGCCCAGAACCACCATCAATCGAGCTATTAACAACAGGAACAGTTGCCCCATCATCAACCCTTGTACTTGTTTGAGGCCGTCGCAATACTTGAGGAACACTAAAGTTCATTTTAAGATTCGAGCTTTCCGGTGGGTCAGGAGGCCGCTCAGGGACGGTAGAACGCACCATACCAAAAACCGAGCAACAAAACAAGCCCTAGATGGAGCCTGCCGGAGAACCACGACGGAGAAATGAACGGAAAAGGAAAACGCCGGTAACACACACTAAATCGCACCTTTAACTGTGTGAAACGAGAGAAAAAGTCATGGTTATGGGTTATCCATCCTTCCATGGTTATGGGTTATGGACACCTATTACTTGTAAAATGGATATCGATAGGCTATTGATCATGGCTAGTAGTTATAATGGTTCAAGGGCCATTGATATGAGTTATGGAGATGTACCGGTTATAATGGTACAACGGTCTTGGTTATGGGTTATGGACACCTATTACTTGTAAAATGGATATCTATAGGCTATCGGTCATGGCTACTAGTTACAATGGTTCAAGGGCCATCAGTATCAGTTATGGACATCATGTGGTTACAATGGTTCAAGAACCATGGTTATGGGTTATGGACACCTATTACTTGTAAAATGGATATCTGTAGGCTATTGAACATGGCAAGTAGTTATAATGGTTCAAGGGCCATCAGAATCAGTTATGGGCATCTAATGGTTATAATGGTTCAAGGACCATGGTTATGGGTTATGGAGACCTATTACTTGTAAAATGGATATCTATAGGCTATTGGTCATGGCTAGTAATTATAATGGTTCAAGGGCCGTCAGTATCAGTTATGGACATTTAGTGGTTATAATGGTTCAAGGACCATGGTTATGGGTTATGGACACCTATTACTTGTAAAATCGATTTCTGTAGGCTATTGGTCATGGCTAGTAGTTATAATGGTTCAAGGGTCATCGATATGAGTTATGGACATATAGTGGTTATAATGGTTCAATGGCCTTGGTTATGGGTTATAGACACCTAGTACTTGTAAAATGGATATCTATAGGCTATTGGTCATGGCTAGTAGTTATAATGGTTCAAGGGCCATCGATATGAGTTATGGACATGTAGTGGTTATAATGGTTCAATGGCCTGGGTGGGGTTTTGGACACCTATTACTTGTAAAGTGCATACCTATAGGCTATTGGTCATGGCTAGTAGTTATAACTGTTCAAGGGCCATCGGTATGAGCTATGGACATCTAGTGGTTATAATGGTTCACGGGCCATGGTTATGGGTTATGGACACGTATTATTTGTAAAATGGGTATCGATAAGCTATTGGTCATGGCTAGTAGTAATAATGGTTCAAGGGCCATTGGTATGAGTTATGGACATCTAGTGGTTATAATAGTTCAAGGGCCATGGTTATGGGTTATGGACACCTATTACTTTTAAAATGGATAAGTATAGGCTATTGGTCATGGCCAGTAGTTATAATGGTTCAAGGGCCATCAATATAAGTTATGGACATCTAGTGGTTATAATGGTTCAAGGGCCATGGTTATGGGTTATGGACACCTATTAATTGTAAAATGGATATCTATAGGCTATTGATCATGGCTAGTAGTTATAATGGTTCAAGGGCCATTGATATGAGTTATGGAGATGTACTGGTTATAATGGTACAACGGCCTTGGTTATGGGTTATGGACACCTATTACTTGTAAAATGGATATGTATAGGCTATCGGTCATGGCCAGTAGTTATAATGGTTCAAGGGCCATCAATATAAGTTATGGACATCTAGTGGTTATAATGGTTCAAGGACCATGGTTATGGGTTATGGACACCTATTACTTGTAAAATGGATATCTATAGGCTATTGATCATGGCTAGTAGTTATAATGGTTCAAGGGCCATTGATATGAGTTATGGAGATGCAATGGTTATAATGGTACAACGGCCTTGGTTATGGGTTATGGACACCTATTACTTGTAAAATGGATATCTATAGGCTATTGGTCATGGCTAGTAATTATAATGGTTCAAGGGCCGTCAGTATCAGTTATGGACATTTAGTGGTTATAATGGTTCAAGGACCATGGTAATGGGTTATGGACACCTATTACTTGTAAAATGGATATCTGTAGGCTATTGGTCATGGCTAGTAGTTATAATGGTTCAAGAGTCATCGATATGAGTTATGGACATATAGTGGTTATAATGGTTCAATGGCCTTGGTTATGGGTTATGGACACCTAGTACTTGTAAAATGGATATCTATAGGCTATTGGTCATGGCTAGTAGTTATAATGGTTCAAGGGCCATCGATATGAGTTATGGACATGTAGTGGTTATAATGGTTCAATGGCCTTGGTGGGGTTTTGGACACCTATTACTTGTAAAGTGCATACCTATAGGCTATTGGTCATGGCTAGTAGTTATAACTGTTCAAGGGCCATCTGTATGAGCTATGGACATCTAGTGGTTATAATGGTTCACGGGCCATGGTTATGGGTTATGGACACCTATTACTTGTAAAATGGATATCGATAAGCAATTGGTCATGGCTAGTAGTAATAATGGTTCAAGGGCCATTGGTATGAGTTATGGACATCTAGTGGTTATAATAGTTCAAGGGCCATGGTTATGGGTTATGGACACCTATTACTTGTAAAATGGATATGTATAAGCTATTGGTCATGGCTATTAGTAATAATGGTTCAAGGGCCATCGGTATGAGTTATGGACATCTAGTGGTTATAATGGTTCTAGGGCCATGGTTATGGGTTATAGACACCTACTACTTGTAAAATGGATATGTATAGGCTATTGGTCATGGCTAGTAGTTATAATGGTTCAAGGGTCATCGAAATGAGTTATGGACATATAGTGGTTATAATGGTTCAATGGCCTTGGTTATGGGTTATGGACACCTAGTACTTGTAAAATGGATATCTATAGGCTATTGGTCATGGCTAGTAGTTAAAATGGTTCAAGGGCCATCGATATGAGTTATGGACATGTAGTGGTTATAATGGTTCAATGGCCTTGGTGGGGTTTTGGACACCTATTACTTGTAAAGTGCATACCTATAGGCTATTGGTCATGGCTAGTAGTTATAACTGTTCAAGGGCCATCGGTATGAGCTATGGACATCTAGTGGTTATAATGGTTCACGGGCCATGGTTATGGTTTATGGACACCTATTACTTGTAAAATGGATATCGATAAGCTATTGGTCATGGCTAGTAGTAATAATGGTTCAAGGGCCATTGGTATGAGTTATGGACATCTAGTGGTTATAATAGTTCAAGGGCCATGGTTATGGGTTATGGACACCTATTACTTGTAAAATGGATGTGTATAGGCTATTGGTCATGGCCAGTAGTTATAATGGTTCAAGGGCCATCAATATAAGTTATGGACATCTAGTGGTTATAATGGTTCAAGGACCATGGTTATGGGTTATGGACACCTATTACTTGTAAAATGGATATCTATAGGCTATTGATCATGGCTAGTAGTTATAATGGTTCAAGGGCCATTGATATGAGTTATGGAGATGTACTGGTTATAATGGTACAACGGCCTTGGTTATGGGTTATGGACACCTATTACTTGTAAAATGGATATCTATAGGCTATCAGTCATGGCTACTAGTTACAATGGTTCAAGGGCCATCAGTATCAGTTATGGACATCATGTGGTTATAATGGTTCAAGAACCATGGTTATGGGTTATGGACACCTATTACTTGTAAAATGGATATCTGTAGGCTATTGTACATGGCAAGTAGTTATAATGGTTCAAGGGCCTTCAGAATCAGTTATGGGCATCTAATGGTTATAATGGTTCAAGGACCATGGTTATGGGTTATGGACACCTATTACTTGTAAAATGGATATCTATAGGCTATCGGTCATGGCTAGTAATTATAATGGTTCAAAGGCCGTCAGTATCAGTTATGGACATTTAGTAGTTATAATGGTTCAAGGACCATGGTTATGGGTTATGGACACCTATTACTTGTAAAATGGATATCTGTAGGCTATTGGTCATGGCTAGTAGTTATAATGGTTCAAGGGTCATCGATATGAGTTATGGACATATAGTGGTTATAATGGTTCAATGGCCTTGGTTATGGGTTATGGACACCTAGTACTTGTAAAATGTATATCTATAGGCTATTGGTCATGGCTAGTAGTTATAATGGTTCAAGGGCCATCGATATGAGTTATGGACATGTAGTGGTTATAATGGTTCAATGGCCTTGGTGGGGTTTTGGACACCTATTACTTGTAAAGTGCATACCTATAGGCTATTGGTCATGGCTAGTAGTTATAACTGTTCAAGGGCCATCTGTATGAGCTATGGACATCTAGTGGTTATAATGGTTCACGGGCCATGGTTATGGGTTATGGACACCTATTACTTGTAAAATGGATATCGATAAGCAATTGGTCATGGCTAGTAGTAATAATGGTTCAAGGGCCATTGGTATGAGTTATGGACATCTAGTGGTTATAATAGTTCAAGGGCCATGGTTATGGGTTATGGACACCTATTACTTGTAAAATGGATATGTATAAGCTATTGGTCATGGCTATTAGTAATAATGGTTCAAGGGCCATCGGTATGAGTTATGGACATCTAGTGGTTATAATGGTTCTAGGGCCATGGTTATGGGTTATAGACACCTATTACTTGTAAAATGGATATGTATAGGCTATTGGTCATGGCTAGTAGTTATAATGGTTCAAGGGTCATCGAAATGAGTTATGGACATATAGTGGTTATAATGGTTTAATGGCCTTGGTTATGGGTTATGGACACCTAGTACTTGTAAAATGGATATCTATAGGCTATTGGTCATGGCTAGTAGTTAAAATGGTTCAAGGGCCATCGATATGAGTTATGGACATGTAGTGGTTATAATGGTTCAATGGCCTTGGTGGGGTTTTGGACACCTATTACTTGTAAAGTGCATACCTATAGGCTATTGGTCATGGCTAGTAGTTATAACTGTTCAAGGGCCATCGGTATGAGCTATGGACATCTAGTGGTTATAATGGTTCACGGGCCATGGTTATGGTTTATGGACACCTATTACTTGTAAAATGGATATCGATAAGCTATTGGTCATGGCTAGTAGTAATAATGGTTCAAGGGCCATTGGTATGAGTTATGGACATCTAGTGGTTATAATAGTTCAAGGGCCATGGTTATGGGTTATGGACACCTATTACTTGTAAAATGGATGTGTATAGGCTATTGGTCATGGCCAGTAGTTATAATGGTTCAAGGGCCATCAATATAAGTTATGGACATCTAGTGGTTATAATGGTTCAAGGACCATGGTTATGGGTTATGGACACCTATTACTTGTAAAATGGATATCTATAGGCTATTGATCATGGCTAGTAGTTATAATGGTTCAAGGGCCATTGATATGAGTTATGGAGATGTACCGGTTATAATGGTACAACGGCCTTGGTTATGGGTTATGGACACCTATTACTTGTAAAATGGATATCTATAGGCTATCGGTCATGGCTACTAGTTACAATGGTTCAAGGGCCATCAGTATCAGTTATGGACATCATGTGGTTATAATGGTTCAAGAACCATGGTTATGGGTTATGGACACCTATTACTTGTAAAATGGATATCTGTAGGCTATTGTACATGGCAAGTAGTTATAATGGTTCAAGGGCCTTCAGAATCAGTTATGGGCATCTAATGGTTATAATGGTTCAAGGACCATGGTTATGGGTTATGGACACCTATTACTTGTAAAATGGATATCTATAGGCTATCGGTCATGGCTAGTAATTATAAAGGTTCAAAGGCCGTCAGTATCAGTTATGGACATTTAGTGGTTATAATGGTTCAAGGACCATGGTTATGGGTTATGGACACCTATTACTTGTAAAATGGATATCTGTAGGCTATTGGTCATGGCTAGTAGTTATAATGGTTCAAGGGTCATCGATATGAGTTATGGACATATAGTGGTTATAATGGTTCAATGGCCTTGGTTATGGGTTATGGACACCTAGTACTTGTAAAATGGATATCTATAGGCTATTGGTCATGGCTAGTAGTTAAAATGGTTCAAGGGCCATTGATATGAGTTATGGACATGTAGTGGTTATAATGGTTCAATGGCCTTGGTGGGGTTTTGGACACCTATTACTTGTAAAGTGCATACCTATAGGCTATTGGTCATGGCTAGTAGTTATAACTGTTCAAGGGCCATCGGTATGAGCTATGGACATCTAGTGGTTATAATGGTTCACGGGCCATGGTTATGGTTTATGGACACCTATTACTTGTAAAATGGATATCGATAAGCTATTGGTCATGGCTAGTAGTAATAATGGTTCAAGGGCCATTGGTATGAGTTATGGACATCTAGTGGTTATAATAGTTCAAGGGCCATGGTTATGGGTTATGGACACCTATTACTTGTAAAATGGATGTGTATAGGCTATTGGTCATGGCCAGTAGTTATAATGGTTCAAGGGCCATCAATATAAGTTATGGACATCTAGTGGTTATAATGGTTCAAGGACCATGGTTATGGGTTATGGACACCTATTACTTGTAAAATGGATATCTATAGGCTATTGATCATGGCTAGTAGTTATAATGGTTCAAGGGCCATTGATATGAGTTATGGAGATGTACCGGTTATAATGGTACAACGGCCTTGGTTATGGGTTATGGACACCTATTACTTGTAAAATGGATATCTATAGGCTATCGGTCATGGCTACTAGTTACAATGGTTCAAGGGCCATCAGTATCAGTTATGGACATCATGTGGTTATAATGGTTCAAGAACCATGGTTATCGGTTATGGACACCTATTACTTGTAAAATGGATATCTGTAGGCTATTGTACATGGCAAGTAGTTATAATGGTTCAAGGGCCTTCAGAATCAGTTATGGGCATCTAATGGTTATAATGGTTCAAGGACCATGGTTATGGGTTATGGACACCTATTACTTGTAAAATGGATATCTATAGGCTATCGGTCATGGCTAGTAATTATAATGGTTCAAAGGCCGTCAGTATCAGTTATGGACATTTAGTGGTTATAATGGTTCAAGGACCATGGTTATGGGTTATGGACACCTATTACTTGTAAAATGGATATCTGTAGGCTATTGGTCATGGCTAGTAGTTATAATGGTTCAAGGGTCATCGATATGAGTTATGGACATATAGTGGTTATAATGGTTCAATGGCCTTGGTTATGGGTTATGGACACCTAGTACTTGTAAAATGTATATCTATAGGCTATTGGTCATGGCTAGTAGTTATAATGGTTCAAGGGCCATCGATATGAGTTATGGACATGTAGTGGTTATAATGGTTCAATGGCCTTGGTGGGGTTTTGGACACCTATTACTTGTAAATTTCATACCTATAGGCTATTGGTCATGGCTAGTAGTTATAACTTTTCAAGGGCCATCGGTATGAGCTATGGACATCTAGTGGTTATAATGGTTCACGGGCCATGGTTATGGGTTATGGACACCTATAACTTGTAAAATGGATATCGATAAGCTATTGGTCATGGCTAGTAGTAATAATGGTTCAAGGGCCATTGGTATGAGTTATGGACATCTAGTGGTTATAATAGTTCAAGGGCCATGGTTATGGGTTATGGACACCTAGTACTTGTAAAATGGATATCTATAGGCTATTGGTCATGGCTAGTAGTTATAATGGTTCAAGGGCCATCGATATGAGTTATGGACATGTAGTGGTTATAATGGTTCAATGGCCTTGGTGGGGTTTTGGACACCTATTACTTGTAAAGTGCATACCTATAGGCTATTGGTCATGGCTAGTAGTTATAACTGTTCAAGGGCCATCGGTATGAGCTATGGACATCTAGTGGTTATAATGGTTCACGGGCCATGGTTATGGGTTATGGACACCTATTACTTGTAAAATGGATATCTGTAGGCTATTGGTCATGGCTAGTAGTTATAATGGTTCAAGTGTCATCGATATGAGTTATGGACATCTAGTGGTTATAATAGTTCAAGGGCCATGGTTATGGGTTATGGACACCTATTACTTGTAAAATGGATATGTATATGCTATTGGTCATGGCCAGTAGTTATAATGGTTCAAGGGCCATCAATATGAGTTATGGACATGTAGTGGTTATAATGGTTCAATGGCCTTGGTGGGGTTTTGGACACCTATTACTTGTATATTTCATACCTATAGGCTATTGGTCATGGCTAGTAGTTATAACTTTTCAAGGGCCATCGGTATGAGCTATGGACATCTAGTGGTTATAATGGTTCACGGGCCATGGTTATGGGTTATGGACACCTATTACTTGTAAAATGGATATCGATAAGCTATTGGTCATGGCTAGTAGTAATAATGGTTCAAGGGCCATTGGTATGAGTTATGGACATCTAGTGGTTATAATAGTTCAAGGGCCATGGTTATGGGTTATGGACACCTAGTACTTGTAAAATGGATATCTATTGGCTATTGGTCATGGCTAGTAGTTATAATGGTTCAAGGGCCATCAATATGAGTTATGGACATGTAGTGGTTATAATGGTTCAATGGCCTTGGTGGGGTTTTGGACACCTATTACTTGTAAAGTGCATACCTATAGGCTATTGGTCATGGCTAGTAGTTATAACTGTTCGAGGGCCATCGGTATGAGCTATGGACATCTAGTGGTTATAATGGTTCACGGGCCATGGTTATGGGTTATGGACACCTATTACTTGTAAAATGGATATCGATAAGCTATTGGTCATGGCTAGTAGTAATAATGGTTCAAGGGCCATTGGTATGAGTTATGGACATCTAGTGGTTATAATAGTTCAAGGGCCATGGTTATGGGTTATGGACACCTATTACTTATAAAATGGATATATATAGGCTATTGGTCATGGCCAGTAGTTATAATGGTTCAAGGGCCATCAATATAAGTTATGGACATCTAGTGGTTATAATGGTTCAAGGACCATGGTTATGGGTTATGGACACCTATTACTTGTAAAATGGATATCTATAGGCTATTGATCATGGCTAGTAGTTATAATGGTTCAACGGCCATTGATATGAGTTATGGAGATGTACCGGTTATAATGGTACAACGGCCTTGGTTATGGGTTATGGACACCTATTACTTGTAAAATGGATATCTATAGGCTATCGGTCATGGCTACTAGTTACAATGGTTCAAGGGCCATCAGTATCAGTTATGGACATCATGTGGTTATAATGGTTCAAGAACCATGGTTATGGGTTATGGACACCTATTACTTGTAAAATGGATATCTGTAGGCTATTGTACATGGCAAGTAGTTATAATGGTTCAAGGGCCTTCAGAATCAGTTATGGGCATCTAATGGTTATAATGGTTCAAGGACCATGGTTATGGGTTATGGGTTATGGACACCTATTACTTGTAAAATGATATATCTATAGGCTATTGGTCATGGCTAGTAATTATAATGGTTCAAGGGCCGTCAGTATCAGTTATGGACATTTAGTGGTTATAATGGTTCAAGGACCATGGTTATGGGTTATGGACACCTATTACTTGTAAAATGGATATTTGTAGGCTATTGGTCATGGCTAGTAGTTATAATGGTTCAAGGGTCATCGATATGAGTTATGGACATATAGTGGTTATAATGGTTCAATGGCCTTGGTTATGGGTTATGGACACCTAGTACTTGTAAAATGGATATCTATAGGCTATTGGTCATGGCTAGTAGTTATAATGGTTCAAGGGCTATCGATATGAGTTATGGACATGTAGTGGTTATAATGGTTCAATGGCCTTGGTGGGGTTTTGGACACCTATTACTTGTAAAGTGCATACCTATAGGCTATTGGTCATGGCTAGTAGTTATAACTTTTCAAGGGCCATCGGTATGAGCTATGGATATCTAGTGGTTATAATGGTTCACGGGCCATGGTTATGGGTTATGGACACCTATTACTTGTAAAATGGATATCTATAGGCTATCGGTCATGGCTACTAGTTACAATGTTTCAAGGGCCATCAGTATCAGTTATGGACATCATGTGGTTATAATGGTTCAAGAACCATGGTTATGGGTTATGGACACCTATTACTTGTAAAATGGATATCTGTAGGCTGTTGTACATGGCAAGCAGTTATAATGGTTCAAGGGCCATCAGAATCAGTTATGGGCATCTATTGGTTATAATGGTTCATGGACCATGGTTATGGGTTAAGGACACCTATTACTTGTAAAATGGATATCTATAGGCTATTGGTCATGGCTAGTAGTTATAATGGTTGAAGGGCCATCGATATGAGTTATGGACATGTACTGGTTATAATGGTTCAATGGCCTTGGTTATGGGTTGTGGACACCTATTACTTGTAAAATGGATATCTATAGGCTATTGGTCATGGCTACTAGTTATCATAGTTCAAGGGCCATTAGTATCAGTTATGGACATAAAGTTGTTATAATGGTTCAAGAACCATGGTTATGGGTGATGGACACCTATTACTTGTAAAATGGATATCTGTTGGCTATTGGACATGGCTATTAGTTATAATGGTTCAAGGGCCGTCAGTAGCATTTATGGACATCTAGTGGTTATAATGGTTCAAGGACCATGGCTATGGGTTATGGACACCTATTACTTGTAAAATGGATATCTATAGGCTATTAGTCATGGCTAGTAGTTATAATGGTTCAAGGGCCATCGGTATCAGTTTTGGGCATCCAGTGGTTATAATTGTTCAAAGGCCATGGTTATGGGTTATGGACATGTATTAATTTTAAAATGGATATCTATAGGCTATTGGTCATGGCTACTAGTTATAATGGTTCAAGAACCATGGTTATGGGTGATGGACACCTATTACTTGTAAAATGGATATCTGTAGGCTATTGGACATGGCTAGTAGTTGTAATGGTTTAAGGGCCATCGATATGAGTTATGTACATGTAGTGGTTATAATGATTCAATTGCCTTGGTTATGGGTTATGCACACCTATTACTTGTAAAATGCATATCTATAGGCTATTGGTCATGGCTAGTAGTTATAATGGTTCAAGGGCCATCGGTATGAGTTATGGACATCTAGTGGTTATCAAGGGCCATGGTTATGGGTTATGGACACCTATTACTTGTAAAATGGATACCTATAGGCTATTGGTCATGCTAGTAGTAATAATGGTTCAAGGGCCACCGGTATGAGTTATGGACATCTAATGGTTATAATGGTTCAAGGGCCATGGTTATGGGTTATGGACACTTATTGCTTGTAAAATGGATATGTATAGGCTATTGGTCATTGCTAGTAGTTATAATGGTTCAGGGAGCTATCGATATGAGTTATGGACATGTAGTGGTTTGAATTATTCAATGGCCTTGGTTATGGGCTATGGACACCTATTAGTTGTAAAATGCATATATATAGGCTATTGCTCATGGCTAGTAGTTATAATGGTTCAAGGGCCATGGTTATGGGTTATGGACTCCTATTACTTGTAAAATGGATATCTAGAGACTATTGGTCATGGCTAGTAATTATAATGGTTCAAAGGCCATCAGTATCAGTTATGGACATCTAGTGGTTATATTGGTTCAAGGACCATGGTTATGGGTTATGGACACCTATTACTTGTAAAATGGATATCTATATTGATCATGGCTAGTAGTTATAATGGTTCAAGGGCCATTGATATGAATTATGGAGATGTACTGGTTATAATGGTTCAATGGCCTTGGTTATGGGTTATGGACACCTATTACTTGTAAAATGGATATCTATAGGCTATTGGTCATGGCTACAAGTTATAATGGTTCAAGGGCCATCAGTATCAGTTATGGACATCAAGTGGTTATAATGGTTAAGAACCATGGTTATGGGTTATGGACACCTATTACTTGTAAAATGGATATCTGTAGGCTATTGTACATGGCAAGTAGTTATAATGGTTCAAGGGCCATCAGTATCAGTTATGGGCATCTAGTGGTTATAATGGTTCAAGGACCATGGTTATGGGTTATGGACACCTATTACTTGTAAAATGGATATGTGTAGGCTATTGGTCATGGCTAGTAGTTATAATGGTTCAAGGGCCATCGATATGAGTTATGGACATGTAGTGGTTATAATGGTTCAATGGCCTTGGTTATGGGTTGTGGACACCTATTACTTGTAAAATGGATATCTATAGGCTATTGGTCATGGCTACTAGTTATCATAGTTCAAGGGCCATTAGTATCAGTTATGGACATAAAGTTGTTATAATGGTTCAAGAACCATGGTTATGGGTGATGGACACCTATTACTTGTAAAATGGATATCTGTTGGCTATTGGACATGGCTATTAGTTATAATGGTTCAAGGGCCGTCAGTAGCATTTATGGACATCTAGTGGTTATAATGGTTCAAGGACCATGGCTATGGGTTATGGACACCTATTACTTGTAAAATGGATATCTATAGGCTATTAGTCATGGCTAGTAGTTATAATGGTTCAAGGGCCATCGGTATCAGTTTTGGGCATCCAGTGGTTATAATTGTTCAAAGGCCATGGTTATGGGTTATGGACATGTATTAATTTTAAAATGGATATCTATAGGCTATTGGTCATGGCTACTAGTTATAATGGTTCAAGAACCATGGTTATGGGTGATGGACACCTATTACTTGTAAAATGGATATCTGTAGGCTATTGGACATGGCTAGTAGTTGTAATGGTTTAAGGGCCATCGATATGAGTTATGTACATGTAGTGGTTATAATGATTCAATTGCCTTGGTTATGGGTTATGCACACCTATTACTTGTAAAATGCATATCTATAGGCTATTGGTCATGGCTAGTAGTTATAATGGTTCAAGGGCCATCGGTATGAGTTATGGACATCTAGTGGTTATCAAGGGCCATGGTTATGGGTTATGGACACCTATTACTTGTAAAATGGATACCTATAGGCTATTGGTCATGCTAGAAGTAATAATGGTTCAAGGGCCACCGGTATGAGTTATGGACATCTAATGGTTATAATGGTTCAAGGGCCATGGTTATGGGTTATGGACACTTATTGCTTGTAAAATGGATATGTATAGGCTATTGGTCATTGCTAGTAGTTATAATGGTTCATGGAGCTATCGATATGAGTTATGGACATGTAGTGGTTTGAATTATTCAATGGCCTTGGTTATGGGCTATGGACACCTATTAGTTGTAAAATGCATATATATAGGCTATTGCTCATGGCTAGTAGTTATAATGGTTCAAGGGCCATGGTTATGGGTTATGGACTCCTATTACTTGTAAAATGGATATCTAGAGGCTATTGGTCATGGCTAGTAATTATAATGGTTCAAAGGCCATCAGTATCAGTTATGGACATCTAGTGGTTATATTGGTTCAAGGACCATGGTTATGGGTTATGGACACCTATTACTTGTAAAATGGATATCTATATTGATCATGGCTAGTAGTTATAATGGTTCAAGGGCCATTGATATGAGTTATGGAGATGTACTGGTTATAATGGTTCAATGGCCTTGGTTATGGGTTATGGACACCTATTACTTGTAAAATGGATATCTATAGGCTATTGGTCATGGCTACAAGTTATAATGGTTCAAGGGCCATCAGTATCAGTTATGGACATCAAGTGGTTATAATGGTTAAGAACCATGGTTATGGGTTATGGACACCTATTACTTGTAAAATGGATATCTGTAGGCTATTGTACATGGCAAGTAGTTATAATGGTTCAAGGGCCATCAGTATCAGTTATGGGCATCTAGTGGTTATAATGGTTCAAGGACCATGGTTATGGGTTATGGACACCTATTACTTGTAAAATGGATATGTGTAGGCTATTGGTCATGGCTAGTAGTTATAATGGTTCAAGGGTCATCGATATGAGTTATGGACATATAGTGGTTATAATGGTTCAATGGCCTTGGTTATGGGTTATGGACACCTATTACTTGTAAAATGCATATCTATAGGCTATTGGTCATGCTAGTAGTTATAATGGTTCAAGGGCCATCGGTATGAGTTATGGACATGTAGTGGTTATAATGGTTCAAGGGCCACGGTTATGGGTTACGGACACCTATTACTTGTAAAATGGATATCGACAGGCTATTGGTAATGGCTAGTAGTAATAATGGTTCAAGGGCCATCGGTATGAGTTATGGACATCTAGTGGTCATAATGGTTCAAAGCCCATGGATATGGGTTATGGACACCTATTACTTGTAAAATGGGTATGTATTGGCTATTGGTCATGCTAGTAGTTATAATGGTTCAACGGCCATCGGTATGAGTTATGGACATCTAGTGGTTATAATGATTCAAGGGCCATGGTTATGGGTTATGGACACCTATTACTTGTAAAATGGATATGTGTAGGCTATTGGTCATGGCTAGTAGTTATAATGGTTCAAGTGCCATCGATATGAGTTATGGACATGTAGTGGTTATAATGGTTCAATGGCCTTGGTTATGGGTTTTGGACACCTATTACTTGTAAAATGCATATCTATAGGCTATTGGTCATGGCTAGTAGTTATAATGGTTCACGGGCCATCGATATGAGTTATGGACATGTAGTGGTTATAATGATTCAAGGGTCATGGTTATGGTTTATGGACACCTATTACTTGTAAAACGGATATCTATAGGCTATTGGTCATGGCTAGTAGTTATAATGGTTCAAGGGCCATCAGTATCAGTTATGGACATCTAGTGGTTATAATGGTTCAAGGACCATGGTTATGGGTTATGGACACCTATTACTTGTAAAATGGATATCTATAGGCTATTTGTCATGGCTAGTAGTTATAATGGTTCAAGGGTCATCGATATGAGTTATGGACATATAGTGGTTATAATGGTTCAATGGCCTTGGTTATGGGTTATGGACACCTATTACTCGTAAAATGGATATCTATAGGCTATTGGTCATGGCTATAGTTATAATGGTTCAAGGGCCATCAGTATCAGTTATGGACATCTAGTGGTTATAATGGTTCAAGGACCATGGTTATGGGTTATGGACACCTATTACTTGTAAAATGGATATGTGTAGGCTATTGGTCATGGCTAGTAGTTATAATGGTTCAAGGGCCATCGATATGAGTTATGGACATCTAGTGGTTATAATGGTTCAAGGGCCATGGTTATGGGTTATGGACACCTATTAGTTGTAAAATGGATATGTGTAGGCTATTGGTCATGGCTAGTAGTTATAATGGTTCAAGGGCCATCGATATGAGTTATGGACATGTAGTGGTTATAATGGTTCAATGGCCTTGGTTATGGGTTATGGACACCTATTACTTGTAAAATGCATATCTATAGGCTATTGGTCATGCTAGTAGTTATAATGGTTCAAGGGCCATCGGTATGAGTTATGGACATGTAGTGGTTATAATGGTTCAAGGGCCATGGTTATGGGTTATGGACACCTATTACTTGTAAAATGGATATCGATAGGCTATTGGTAATGGCTAGTAGTAATAATGGTTCAAGGGCCATCGGTATGAGTTATGGACATCTAGTGGTCATAATGGTTCAAAGCCCATGGATATGGGTTATGGACACCTACTACTTGTAAAATGGATATGTATAGGCTATTGGTCATGGCTAGTAGTTATAATGGTTCAAGGGCCATCAGTATCAGTTATGGACATCTAGTGGTTATAATGGTTCAAGGACCATGGTTATGGGTTATGGACACCTATTACTTGTAAAATGGATATCTATAGGCTATTCGTCATGGCTAGTAGTTATAATGGTTCAAGGGTCATCGATATGAGTTATGGACATATAGTGGTTATAATGGTTCAATGGCCTTGGTTATGGGTTATGGACACCTATTACTCGTAAAATGGATATCTATAGGCTATTGGTCATGGCTTCCAGTTATAATGGTTCAAGGGCCATCAGTATCAGTTATAGACATCTAGTGGTTATAATGGTTCAAGGACCATGGTTATGGGTTATGGACACCTATTACTTGTAAAATGGATATGTGTAGGCTATTGGTCATGGCTAGTAGTTATAATGGTTCAAGGGCCATCGATATGAGTTATGGACATCTAGTGGTTATAATGGTTCAAGGGCCATGGTTATGGGTTATGGACACCTATTAGTTGTAAAATGGATATGTGTAGGCTATTGGTCATGGCTAGTAGTTATAATGGTTCAAGGGTCATCGATATGAGTTATGGACATATAGTGGTTATAATGGTTCAATGGCCTTGGTTATGGGTTATGGACACCTATTACTTGTAAAATGCATATCTATAGGCTATTGGTCATGCTAGTAGTTATAATGGTTCAAGGGCCATCGGTATGAGTTATGGACATGTAGTGGTTATAATGGTTCAAGGGCCACGGTTATGGGTTACGGACACCTATTACTTGTAAAATGGATATCGATAGGCTATTGGTAATGGCTAGTAGTAATAATGGTTCAAGGGCCATCGGTATGAGTTATGGACATCTAGTGGTCATAATGGTTCAAAGCCCATGGATATGGGTTATGGACACCTATTACTTGTAAAATGGATATGTATTGGCTATTGGTCATGCTAGTAGTTATAATGGTTCAACGGCCATCGGTATGAGTTATGGACATCTAGTGGTTATAATGATTCAAGGGCCATGGTTATGGGTTATGGACACCTATTACTTGTAAAATGGATATGTGTAGGCTATTGGTCATGGCTAGTAGTTATAATGGTTCAAGTGCCATCGATATGAGTTATGGACATGTAGTGGTTATAATGGTTCAATGGCCTTGGTTATGGGTTTTGGACACCTATTACTTGTAAAATGCATATCTATAGGCTATTGGTCATGGCTAGTAGTTATAATGGTTCACGGGCCATCGATATGAGTTATGGACATGTAGTGGTTATAATGATTCAAGGGTCATGGTTATGGTTTATGGACACCTATTACTTGTAAAACGGATATCTATAGGCTATTGGTCATGGCTAGTAGTTATAATGGTTCAAGGGCCATCAGTATCAGTTATGGACATCTAGTGGTTATAATGGTTCAAGGACCATGGTTATGGGTTATGGACACCTATTACTTGTAAAATGGAGATCTATAGGCTATTCGTCATGGCTAGTAGTTATAATGGTTCAAGGGTCATCGATATGAGTTATGGACATATAGTGGTTATAATGGTTCAATGGCCTTGGTTATGGGTTATGGACACCTATTACTCGTAAAATGGATATCTATAGGCTATTGGTCATGGCTTCCAGTTATAATGGTTCAAGGGCCATCAGTATCAGTTATAGACATCTAGTGGTTATAATGGTTCAAGGACCATGGTTATGGGTTATGGACACCTATTACTTGTAAAATGGATATGTGTAGGCTATTGGTCATGGCTAGTAGTTATAATGGTTCAAGGGCCATCGATATGAGTTATGGACATCTAGTGGTTATAATGGTTCAAGGGCCATGGTTATGGGTTATGGACACCTATTAGTTGTAAAATGGATATGTGTAGGCTATTGGTCATGGCTAGTAGTTATAATGGTTCAAGGGCCATCGATATGAGTTATGGACATGTAGTGGTTATAATGGTTCAATGGCCTTGGTTATGGGTTATGGACACCTATTACTTGTAAAATGCATATCTATAGGCTATTGGTCATGCTAGTAGTTATAATGGTTCAAGGGCCATCGGTATGAGTTATGGACATGTAGTGGTTATAATGGTTCAAGGGCCATGGTTATGGGTTATGGACACCTATTACTTGTAAAATGGATATCGATAGGCTATTGGTAATGGCTAGTAGTAATAATGGTTCAAGGGCCATCGGTATGAGTTATGGACATCTAGTGGTCATAATGGTTCAAAGCCCATGGATATGGGTTATGGACACCTACTACTTGTAAAATGGATATGTATAGTCTATTGGTCATGGCTAGTAGTTATAATGGTTCAAGGGCCATCCGTATCAGTTATGGACATCTAGTGGTTATAATGGTTCAAGGGCCATGGTTATGGGTTATGGACACCTATTAGTTGTAAAATGGATATGTGTAGGCTATTGGTCATGGCTATTAGTTATAATGGTTCAAGGGTCATCGATATGAGTTATGGACATATAGTGGTTATAATGGTTCAATGGCCTTGGTTATGGGTTATGGACACCAATTACTTGTAAAATGCATATCTATAGGCTATTGGTCATGCTAGTAGTTATAATGGTTCAAGGGCCATCGGTATGAGTTATGGACATGTAGTGGTTATAATGGTTCAAGGGCCACGGTTATGGGTTACGGACACCTATTACTTGTAAAATGGATATCGATAGGCTATTGGTAATGGCTAGTAGTAATAATGGTTCAAGGGCCATCGGTATGAGTTATGGACATCTAGTGGTTATAATGGTTCAAGGGCCATGGTTATGGGTTATGGACACCTATTACTTGTAAAATGGATATGTGTAGGCTATTGGTCATGGCTAGTAGTTATAATGGTTCAAGGGCCATCGATATGAGTTATGGACATGTAGTGGTTATAATGGTTCAATGGCCATGGTTATGGGTTATGGACACCTATTACTTGTAAAATGCATATCTATAGGCTATTGGTCATGCTAGTAGTTATAATGGTTCAAGGTCCATCGGTATGAGTTATGGACATGTAGTGGTTATAATGGTTCAAGGGCCATGGTTATGGGTTATGGACACCTATTACTTGTAAAATGGATATCGATAGGCTATTGGTAATGGCTAGTAGTAATAATGGTTCAAGGGCCATCGGTATGAGTTATGGACATCTAGTGGTCATAATGGTTCAAAGCCCATGGATATGGGTTATGGACACCTATTACTTGTAAAATGGATATGTATAGGCTATTGGTCATGCTAGTAGTTATATTGGTTCAAGGGCCATCGTTATGAGTTATGGACATCTAGTGGTTATAATGATTCAAGGGCCATGGTTACGGGTTATGGACACCTATTACTTGTAAAATGGATATGTGTAGGCTATTGGTCATGGCTAGTAGTTATAATGGTTCAAGGGCCATCGATATGAGTTATGGACATGTAGTGGTTATAATGGTTCAATGGCCTTGGTTATGGGTTTTGGACACCTATTACTTGTAAAATGCATATCTATAGGCTATTGGTCATGGCTAGTAGTTATAATGGTTCACGGGCCATCGATATGAGTTATGGACATGTAGTGGTTATAATGATTCAAGGGCCATGGTTATGGTTTATGGACACCTATTACTTGTAAAATGGATATGTATAGGCTATTGGTTATGGCTAGTAGTTATAATGGTTCAAGGGCCATCAGTATCAGTTATGGACTTCTAGTGGTTATAATGGTTCAAGGACCATGGTTATGGGTTATGGACACCTATTACTTGTAAAATGGATATCTATAGGCTATTCGTCATGGCTAGTAGTTATAATGGTTCGAGGGTCATCGATATGAGTTATGGACATATAGTGGTTATAATGGTTCAATGGCCTTGGTTATGGGTTATGGAAACCTATTACTCGTAAAATGGATATCTATAGGCTATTGGTCATGGCTTCTAGTTATAATGGTTCAAGGGCCATCAGTAGTAGTTATAGACATCTAGTGGTTATAATGGTTCAAGGACCATGGTTATGGGTTATGGACACATATTACTTGTAAAATGGATATGTGTAGGCTATTGGTCATGGCTAGTAGTTATAATGGTTCAAGGGCCATCGATATGAGTTATGGACATCTAGTGGTTATAATGGTTCAAGGGCCATGGTTATGGGTTATGGACACCTATTACTTGTAAAATGGATATGTGTAGGCTATTGGTCATGGCTAGTAGTTATAATGGTTCAAGGTCCATCGATATGAGTTATGGACATGTAGTGGTTATAATGGTTCAATGGCCTTGGTTATGGGTTATGGACACCTATTAGTTGTAAAATGCATATCTATAGGCTATTGGTCATGCTAGTAGTTATAATGGTTCAAGGGCCATCGGTATGAGTTATGGACATGTAGTGGTTATAATGGTTCAAGGGCCATGGTTATGGGTTATGGACACCTATTACTTGTAAAATGGATATCGATAGGCTATTGGTAATGGCTAGTAGTAATAATGGTTCAAGGGCCATCCGTATGAGTGGACATCTAGTGGTCATAATGGTTCAAAGCCCATGGATATGGGTTATGGACACCTATTACTTGTAAAATGGATATGTATAGGCTATTGGTCATGCTAGTATTTATAATGGTTCAAGGGCCATCGGTATGAGTTATGGACATCTAGTGGTTATAATGATTCAAGGGCCATGGTTATGAGTTATGGACACCTATTACTTGTAAAATGGATATGTGTAGGCTATTGGTCATGGCTAGTAGTTATAATGGTTCAAGGGCCATCGATATGAGTTATGGACATGTAGTGGTTATAATGGTTCAATGGCCTTGGTTATGGGTTTTGGACACCTATTACTTGTAAAATGCATATCTATAGGCTATTGATCATGGCTAGTAGTTATAATGGTTCAAGGGCCATCGATATGAGTTATGGACATGTAGTGGTTATAATGGTTCAATGGCCTTGGTTATGGGCTATGGACACCTATTATTTGTAAAACGCATATCAATAGGGTATTGGTCATGGCTAGTAGTTATAATGGTTCAAGGGCCAGCGGTATGAGTTATGGACATCTAGTGGTTATAATGGTTCAAGGGCCATGGTTATGGGTTATAGACACCTATTACTTGTAAAATGGATATCGATAGGCTATTGGTCATGCTAGTAGTTATAATGGTTCAAGGGCCATCAGTATCAGTTATGGACATCTAGTGGTTATAATGATTCAAGGGCCATGGTTACGGGTTATGGACACCTATTACTTGTAAAATGGATATGTGTAGGCTATTGGTCATGGCTAGTAGTTATAATGGTTCAAGGGCCATCGATATGAGTTATGGACATGTAGTGGTTATAATGGTTCAATGGCCTTGGTTATGGGTTTTGGACACCTATTACTTGTAAAATGGATATCTATAGGCTATTCGTCATGGCTAGTAGTTATAATGGTTCAAGGGTCATCGATATGAGTTATGGACATATAGTAGTTATAATGGTTCAATGGCCTTGGTTATGGCTTATGGACACCTATTACTCGTAAAATGGATATCTATAGGCTATTGGTCATGGCTTCTAGTTATAATGGTTCAAGGGCCATCAGTACCAGTTATAGACATCTAGTGGTTATAATGGTTCAAGGACCATGGTTATGGGTTATGGACACCTATTAGTTGTAAAATGGATATGTGTAGGCTATTGGTCATGGCTATAGTTATAATGGTTCAAGGGCCATCAGTATCAGTTATGGACATCTAGTGGTTATAATGGTTCAAGGACCATGGTTATGGGTTATGGACACCTATTACTTGTAAAATGGATATGTGTAGGCTATTGGTCATGGCTAGTAGTTATAATGGTTCAAGGGCCATCGATATGAGTTATGGACATCTAGTGGTTATAATGGTTCAAGGGCCATGGTTATGGGTTATGGACACCTATTAGTTGTAAAATGGATATGTGTAGGCTATTGGTCATGGCTAGTAGTTATAATGGTTCAAGGGCCATCGATATGAGTTATGGACATGTAGTGGTTATAATGGTTCAATGGCCTTGGTTATGGGTTATGGACACCTATTACTTGTAAAATGCATATCTATAGGCTATTGGTCATGCTAGTAGTTATAATGGTTCAAGGGCCATCGGTATGAGTTATGGACATGTAGTGGTTATAATGGTTCAAGGGCCATGGTTATGGGTTATGGACACCTATTACTTGTAAAATGGATATCGATAGGCTATTGGTAATGGCTAGTAGTAATAATGGTTCAAGGGCCATCGGTATGAGTTATGGACATCTAGTGGTCATAATGGTTCAAAGCCCATGGATATGGGTTATGGACACCTACTACTTGTAAAATGGATATGTATAGGCTATTGGTCATGGCTAGTAGTTATAATGGTTCAAGGGCCATCAGTATCAGTTATGGACATCTAGTGGTTATAATGGTTCAAGGACCATGGTTATGGGTTATGGACACCTATTACTTGTAAAATGGATATCTATAGGCTATTCGTCATGGCTAGTAGTTATAATGGTTCAAGGGTCATCGATATGAGTTATGGACATATAGTGGTTATAATGGTTCAATGGCCTTGGTTATGGGTTATGGACACCTATTACTCGTAAAATGGATATCTATAGGCTATTGGTCATGGCTTCCAGTTATAATGGTTCAAGGGCCATCAGTATCAGTTATAGACATCTAGTGGTTATAATGGTTCAAGGACCATGGTTATGGGTTATGGACACCTATTACTTGTAAAATGGATATGTGTAGGCTATTGGTCATGGCTAGTAGTTATAATGGTTCAAGGGCCATCGATATGAGTTATGGACATCTAGTGGTTATAATGGTTCAAGGGCCATGGTTATGGGTTATGGACACCTATTACTTGTAAAATGGATATCGATAGGCTATTGGTAATGGCTAGTAGTAATAATGGTTCAAGGGCCATCGGTATGAGTTATGGACATCTAGTGGTCATAATGGTTCAAAGCCCATGGATATGGGTTATGGACACCTACTACTTGTAAAATGGATATGTATAGGCTATTGGTCATGGCTAGTAGTTATAATTGTTCAAGGGCCATCAGTATCAGTTATGGACATCTAGTGGTTATAATGGTTCAAGGACCATGGTTATGGGTTATGGTCACCTATTACTTGTAAAATGGATATCTATAGGCTATTCGTCATGGCTAGTAGTTATAATGGTTCAAGGGTCATCGATATGAGTTATGGACATATAGTGGTTATAATGGTTCAATGGCCTTGGTTATGGGTTATGGACACCTATTACTCGTAAAATGGATATCTATAGGCTATTGGTCATGGCTTCCAGTTATAATGGTTCAAGGGCGATCAGTATTAGTTATAGACATCTAGTGGTTATAATGGTTCAAGGACCATGGTTATGGGTTATGGACACCTATTACTTGTAAAATGGATATGTGTAGGCTATTGGTCATGGCTAGTAGTTATAATGGTTCAAGGGCCATCGATATGAGTTATGGACATCTAGTGGTTATAATGGTTCAAGGGCCATGGTTATGGGTTATGGACACCTATTAGTTGTAAAATGGATATGTGTAGGCTATTGGTCATGGCTAGTAGTTATAATGGTTCAAGGGCCATCGATATGAGTTATGGACATGTAGTGGTTATAATGGTTCAATGGCCTTGGTTATGGGTTATGGACACCTATTACTTGTAAAATGCATATCTATAGGCTATTGGTCATGCTAGTAGTTATAATGGTTCAAGGGCCATCGGTATGAGTTATGGACATGTAGTGGTTATAATGGTTCAAGGGCCATGGTTATGGGTTATGGACACCTATTACTTGTAAAATGGATATCGATAGGCTATTGGTAATGGCTAGTAGTAATAATGGTTCAAGGGCCATCGGTATGAGTTATGGACATCTAGTGGTCATAATGGTTCAAAGCCCATGGATATGGGTTATGGACACCTACTACTTGTAAAATGGATATGTATAGGCTATTGGTCATGGCTAGTAGTTATAATGGTTCAAGGGCCATCAGTATCAGTTATGGACATCTAGTGGTTATAATGGTTCAAGGACCATGGTTATGGGTTATGGACACCTATTACTTGTAAAATGGATATCTATAGGCTATTCGTCATGGCTAGTAGTTATAATGGTTCAAGGGTCATCGATATGAGTTATGGACATATAGTGGTTATAATGGTTCAATGGCCTTGGTTATGGGTTATGGACACCTATTACTCGTAAAATGGATATCTATAGGCTATTGGTCATGGCTTCCAGTTATAATGGTTCAAGGGCCATCAGTATCAGTTATAGACATCTAGTGGTTATAATGGTTCAAGGACCATGGTTATGGGTTATGGACACCTATTACTTGTAAAATGGATATGTGTAGGCTATTGGTCATGGCTAGTAGTTATAATGGTTCAAGGGCCATCGATATGAGTTATGGACATCTAGTGGTTATAATGGTTCAAGGGCCATGGTTATGGGTTATGGACACCTATTAGTTGTAAAATGGATATGTGTAGGCTATTGGTCATGGCTAGTAGTTATAATGGTTCAAGGGCCATCGATATGAGTTATGGACATGTAGTGGTTATAATGGTTCAATGGCCTTGGTTATGGGTTATGGACACCTATTACTTGTAAAATGCATATCTATAGGCTATTGGTCATGCTAGTAGTTATAATGGTTCAAGGGCCATCGGTATGAGTTATGGACATGTAGTGGTTATAATGGTTCAAGGGCCATGGTTATGGGTTATGGACACCTATTACTTGTAAAATGGATATCGATAGGCTATTGGTAATGGCTAGTAGTAATAATGGTTCAAGGGCCATCGGTATGAGTTATGGACATCTAGTGGTCATAATGGTTCAAAGCCCATGGATATGGGTTATGGACACCTACTACTTGTAAAATGGATATGTATAGGCTATTGGTCATGGCTAGTAGTTATAATGGTTCAAGGGCCATCAGTATCAGTTATGGACATCTAGTGGTTATAATGGTTCAAGGACCATGGTTATGGGTTATGGACACCTATTACTTGTAAAATGGAGATCTATAGGCTATTCGTCATGACTAGTAGTTATAATGGTTCAAGGGTCATCGATATGAGTTATGGACATATAGTGGTTATAATGGTTCAATGGCCTTGGTTATGGGTTATGGACACCTATTACTCGTAAAATGGATATCTATAGGCTATTGGTCATGGCTTCCAGTTATAATGGTTCAAGGGCCATCAGTATCAGTTATAGACATCTAGTGGTTATAATGGTTCAAGGACCATGGTTATGGGTTATGGACACCTATTACTTGTAAAATGGATATGTGTAGGCTATTGGTCATGGCTAGTAGTTATAATGGTTCAAGGGCCATCGATATGAGTTATGGACATCTAGTGGTTATAATGGTTCAAGGGCCATGGTTATGGGTTATGGACACCTATTAGTTGTAAAATGGATATGTGTAGGCTATTGGTCATGGCTAGTAGTTATAATGGTTCAAGGGCCATCGATATGAGTTATGGACATGTAGTGGTTATAATGGTTCAATGGCCTTGGTTATGGGTTATGGACACCTATTACTTGTAAAATGCATATCTATAGGCTATTGGTCATGCTAGTAGTTATAATGGTTCAAGGGCCATCGGTATGAGTTATGGACATGTAGTGGTTATAATGGTTCAAGGGCCATGGTTATGGGTTATGGACACCTATTACTTGTAAAATGGATATCGATAGGCTATTGGTAATGGCTAGTAGTAATAATGGTTCAAGGGCCATCGGTATGAGTTATGGACATCTAGTGGTCATAATGGTTCAAAGCCCATGGATATGGGTTATGGACACCTACTACTTGTAAAATGGATATGTATAGTCTATTGGTCATGGCTAGTAGTTATAATGGTTCAAGGGCCATCAGTATCAGTTATGGACATCTAGTGGTTATAATGGTTCAAGGACCATGGTTATGGGTTATGGACACCTATTACTTGTAAAATGGATATCTATAGGCTATTCGTCATGGCTAGTAGTTATAATGGTTCAAGGGTCATCGATATGAGTAATGGACATATAGTGGTTATAATGGTTCAATGGCCTTGGTTATGGGTTATGGACACCTATTACTCGTAAAATGGATATCTATAGGCTATTGGTCATGGCTTCCAGTTATAATGGTTCAAGGGCCATCAGTATCAGTTATAGACATCTAGTGGTTATAATGGTTCAAGGACCATGGTTATGGGTTATGGACACCTATTACTTGTAAAATGGATATGTGTAGGCTATTGGTCATGGCTAGTAGTTATAATGGTTCAAGGGCCATCGATATGAGTTATGGACATCTAGTGGTTATAATGGTTCAAGGGCCATGGTTATGGGTTATGGACACCTATTAGTTGTAAAATGGATATGTGTAGGCTATTGGTCATGGCTAGTAGTTATAATGGTTCAAGGGCCATCGATATGAGTTATGGACATGTAGTGGTTATAATGGTTCAATGGCCTTGGTTATGGGTTATGGACACCTATTACTTGTAAAATGCATATCTATAGGCTATTGGTCATGCTAGTAGTTATAATGGTTCAAGGGCCATCGGTATGAGTTATGGACATGTAGTGGTTATAATGGTTCAAGGGCCATGGTTATGGGTTATGGACACCTATTACTTGTAAAATGGATATCGATAGGCTATTGGTAATGGCTAGTAGTAATAATGGTTCAAGGGCCATCGGTATGAGTTATGGACATCTAGTGGTCATAATGGTTCAAAGCCCATGGATATGGGTTATGGACACCTACTACTTGTAAAATGGATATGTATAGTCTATTGGTCATGGCTAGTAGTTATAATGGTTCAAGGGCCATCAGTATCAGTTATGGACATCTAGTGGTTATAATGGTTCAAGGACCATGGTTATGGGTTATGGACACCTATTACTTGTAAAATGGATATCTATAGGCTATTCGTCATGGCTAGTAGTTATAATGGTTCAAGGGTCATCGATATGAGTAATGGACATATAGTGGTTATAATGGTTCAATGGCCTTGGTTATGGGTTATGGACACCTATTACTCGTAAAATGGATATCTATAGGCTATTGGTCATGGCTTCCAGTTATAATGGTTCAAGGGCCATCAGTATCAGTTATAGACATCTAGTGGTTATAATGGTTCAAGGACCATGGTTATGGGTTATGGACACCTATTACTTGTAAAATGGATATGTGTAGGCTATTGGTCATGGCTAGTAGTTATAATGGTTCAAGGGCCATCGATATGAGTTATGGACATCTAGTGGTTATAATGGTTCAAGGGCCATGGTTATGGGTTATGGACACCTATTACTTGTAAAATGGATATGTGTAGGCTATTGGTCATGGCTAGTAGTTATAATGGTTCAAGGGCCATCGATATGAGTTATGGACATGTAGTGGTTATAATGGTTCAATGGCCTTGGTTATGGGTTATGGACACCTATTACTTGTAAAATGCATATCTATAGGCTATTGGTCATGCTAGTAGTTATAATGGTTCAAGGTCCATCGGTATGAGTTATGGACATGTAGTGGTTATAATGGTTCAAGGGCCACGGTTATGGGTTATGGACACCTATTACTTGTAAAATGGATATCGATAGGCTATTGGTAATGGCTAGTAGTAATAATGGTTCAAGGGCCATCGGTATGAGTTATGGACATCTAGTGGTCATAATGGTTCAAAGCCCATGGATATGGGTTATGGACACCTATTACTTGTAAAATGGATATGTATAGGCTATTGGTCATGCTAGTAGTTATATTGGTTCAAGGGCCATCGTTATGAGTTATGGACATCTAGTGGTTATAATGATTCAAGGGCCATGGTTACGGGTTATGGACACCTATTACTTGTAAAATGGATATGTGTAGGCTATTGGTCATGGCTAGTAGTTATAATGGTTCAAGGGCCATCGATATGAGTTATGGACATGTAGTGGTTATAATGGTTCAATGGCCTTGGTTATGGGTTTTAGACACCTATTACTTGTAAAATGCATATCTATAGGCTATTGGTCATGGCTAGTAGTTATAATGGTTCACGGGCCATCGATATGAGTTATGGACATGTAGTGGTTATAATGATTCAAGGGCCATGGTTATGGTTTATGGACACCTATTACTTGTAAAATGGATATGTATAGGCTATTGGTTATGGCTAGTAGTTATAATGGTTCAAGGGCCATCAGTATCAGTTATGGACTTCTAGTGGTTATAATGGTTCAAGGACCATGGTTATGGGTTATGGACACCTATTACTTGTAAAATGGATATCTATAGGCTATTCGTCATGGCTAGTAGTTATAATGGTTCGAGGGTCATCGATATGAGTTATGGACATATAGTGGTTATAATGGTTCAATGGCCTTGGTTATGGGTTATGGAAACCTATTACTCGTAAAATGGATATCTATAGGCTATTGGTCATGGCTTCTAGTTATAATGGTTCAAGGGCCATCAGTAGTAGTTATAGACATCTAGTGGTTATAATGGTTCAAGGACCATGGTTATGGGTTATGGACACCTATTACTTGTAAAATGGATATGTGTAGGCTATTGGTCATGGCTAGTAGTTATAATGGTTCAAGGGCCATCGATATGAGTTATGGACATCTAGTGGTTATAATGGTTCAAGGGCCATGGTTATGGGTTATGGACACCTATTACTTGTAAAATGGATATGTGTAGGCTATTGGTCATGGCTAGTAGTTATAATGGTTCAAGGGCCATCGATATGAGTTATGGACATGTAGTGGTTATAATGGTTCAATGGCCTTGGTTATGGGTTATGGACACCTATTAGTTGTAAAATGCATATCTATAGGCTATTGGTCATGCTAGTAGTTATAATGGTTCAAGGGCCATCGGTATGAGTTATGGACATGTAGTGGTTATAATGGTTCAAGGGCCATGGTTATGGGTTATGGACACCTATTACTTGTAAAATGGATATCGATAGGCTATTGGTAATGGCTAGTAGTAATAATGGTTCAAGCGCCATCCGTATGAGTGGACATCTAGTGGTCATAATGGTTCAAAGCCCATGGATATGGGTTATGGACACCTATTACTTGTAAAATGGATATGTATAGGCTATTGGTCATGCTAGTATTTATAATGGTTCAAGGGCCATCGGTATGAGTTATGGACATCTAGTGGTTATAATGATTCAAGGGCCATGGTTATGAGTTATGGACACATATTACTTGTAAAATGGATATGTGTAGGCTATTGGTCATGGCTAGTAGTTATAATGGTTCAAGGGCCATCGATATGAGTTATGGACATGTAGTGGTTATAATGGTTCAATGGCCTTGGTTATGGGTTTTGGACACCTATTACTTGTAAAATGCATATCTATAGGCTATTGATCATGGCTAGTAGTTATAATGGTTCAAGGGCCATCGATATGAGTTATGGACATGTAGTGGTTATAATGGTTCAATGGCCTTGGTTATGGGCTATGGACACCTATTATTTGTAAAACGCATATCAATAGGGTATTGGTCATGGCTAGTAGTTATAATGGTTCAAGGGCCAGCGGTATGAGTTATGGACATCTAGTGGTTATAATGGTTCAAGGGCCATGGTTATGGGTTATGGACACCTATTACTTGTAAAATGGATATCGATAGGCTATTGGTAATGGCTAGTAGTAATAATGGTTCAAGGGCCATCGGTATGAGTTATGGACATCTAGTGGTCATAATGGTTCAAAGCCCATGGATATGGGTTATGGACACCTACTACTTGTAAAATGGATATGTATAGTCTATTGGTCATGGCTAGTAGTTATAATGGTTCAAGGGCCATCAGTATCAGTTATGGACATCTAGTGGTTATAATGGTTCAAGGACCATGGTTATGGGTTATGGACACCTATTACTTGTAAAATGGATATCTATAGGCTATTCGTCATGGCTAGTAGTTATAATGGTTCAAGGGCCAGCGGTATGAGTTATGGACATCTAGTGGTTATAATGGTTCAAGGGCCATGGTTATGGGTTATGGACACCTATTACTTGTAAAATGGATATCGATAGGCTATTGGTCATGCTAGTAGTTATAATGGTTCAAGGGCCATCAGTATCAGTTATGGACATCTAGTGGTTATAATGATTCAAGGGCCATGGTTACGGGTTATGGACACCTATTACTTGTAAAATGGATATGTGTAGGCTATTGGTCATGGCTAGTAGTTATAATGGTTCAAGGGCCATCGATATGAGTTATGGACATGTAGTGGTTATAATGGTTCAATGGCCTTGGTTATGGGTTTTGGACACCTATTACTTGTAAAATGGATATCTATAGGCTATTCGTCATGGCTAGTAGTTATAATGGTTCAAGGGTCATCGATATGAGTTATGGACATATACACTTATAATGGTTCAATGGCCTTGGTTATGGCTTATGGACACCTATTACTCGTAAAATGGATATCTATAGGCTATTGGTCATGGCTTCTAGTTATAATGGTTCAAGGGCCATCAGTATCAGTTATAGACATCTAGTGGTTATAATGGTTCAAGGACCATGGTTATGGGTTATGGACACCTATTACTTGTAAAATGGATATCTATAGGCTATTCGTCATGGCTAGTAGTTATAATGGTTTAAGGGTCATCGATATGAGTTATGGACATATAGTGGTTATAATGGTTCAATGGCCTTGGTTATGGGTTATGGACACCTATTACTCGTAAAATGGATATCTATAGGCTATTGGTCATGGCTTCCAGTTATAATGGTTCAAGGGCCATTAGTATCAGTTATAGACATCTAGTGGTTATAATGGTTCAAGGACCATGGTTATGGGTTATGGACACCTAGTACTTGTAAAATGGATATGTGTAGGCTATTGGTCATGGCTAGTAGTTATAATGGTTCAAGGGCCATCGATATGAGTTATGGACATCTAGTGGTTATAATGGTTCAAGGGCCATGGTTATGGGTTATGGACACCTATTACTTGTAAAATGGATATGTGTAGGCTATTGGTCATGGCTAGTAGTTATAATGGTTCAAGGGCCATCGATATGAGTTATGGACATGTAGTGGTTATAATGGTTCAATGGCCTTGGTTATGGGTTATGGACACCTATTACTTGTAAAATGCATATCTATAGGCTATTGGTCATGCTAGTAGTTATAATGGTTCAAGGTCCATCGGTATGAGTTATGGACATGTAGTGGTTATAATGGTTCAAGGGCCATGGTTATGGGTTATGGACGCCTATTACTTGTAAAATGGATATCGATAGGCTATTGGTAATGGCTAGTAGTAATAATGGTTCAAGGGCCATCAGTATGAGTTATGGACATCTAGTGGTCATAATGGTTCAAAGCCCATGGATATGGGTTATGGACACCTATTACTTGTAAAATGGATATGTATAGGCTATTGGTCATGCTAGTAGTTATAATGGTTCAAGGGCCATCGGTATGAGTTATGGACATCTAGTGGTTATAATGATTCAAGGGCCATGGTTATGGGTTATGGACACCTATTACTTGTAAAATGGATATGTGTAGGCTATTGGTCATGGCTAGTAGTTATAATGGTTCAAGGGCCATCGATATGAGTTATGGACATGTAGTGGTTATAATGGTTCAATGGCCTTGGTTATGGGTTTTGGACACCTATTACTTGTAAAATGCATATCTATAGGCTATTGGTCATGGCTAGTAGTTATAATGGTTCACGGGCCATCGATATGAGTTATGGACATGTAGTGGTTATAATGATTCAAGGGCCATGGTTATGGTTTATGGACACCTATTACTTGTGAAATGGATATGTATAGGCTATTGGTTATGGCTAGTAGTTATAATGGTTCAAGGGCCATCAGTATCAGTTATGGACATCTAGTGGTTATAATGGTTCAAGGACCATGGTTATGGGTTATGGACACCTATTACTTGTAAAATGGATATCGATAGGCTATTGGTAATGGCTAGTAGTAATAATGGTTCAAGGGCCATCGGTATGAGTTATGGACATCTAGTGGTCATAATGGTTCAAAGCCCATGGATATGGGTTATGGACACCTATTACTTGTAAAATGGATATGTATAGGCTATTGGTCATGGCTAGTAGTTATAATGGTTCAAGGGCCATCAGTATCAGTTATGGACATCTAGTGGTTATAATGGTTCAAGGACCATGGTTATGGGTTATGGACACCTATTACTTGTAAAATGGATATCTATAGGCTATTCGTCATGGCTAGTAGTTATAATGGTTCAAGGGTCATCGATATGAGTTATGGACATATAGTGGTTATAATGGTTCAATGGCCTTGGTTATGGGTTATGGACACCTATTACTCGTAAAATGGATATCTATAGGCTATTGGTCATGGCTTCCAGTTATAATGGTTCAAGGGCCATCAGTATCAGTTATAGACATCTAGTGGTTATAATGGTTCAAGGACCATGGTTATGGGTTATGGACACCTAGTACTTGTAAAATGGATATGTGTAGGCTATTGGTCATGGCTAGTAGTTATAATGGTTCAAGGGCCATCGATATGAGTTATGGACATCTAGTGGTTATAATGGTTCAAGGGCCATGGTTATGGGTTATGGACACCTATTACTTGTAAAATGGATATGTGTAGGCTATTGGTCATGGCTAGTAGTTATAATGGTTCAAGGGCCATCGATATGAGTTATGGACATGTAGTGGTTATAATGGTTCAATGGCCTTGGTTATGGGTTATGGACACCTATTACTTGTAAAATGCATATCTATAGGCTATTGGTCATGCTAGTAGTTATAATGGTTCAAGGTCCATCGGTATGAGTTATGGACATGTAGTGGTTATAATGGTTCAAGGGCCATGGTTATGGGTTATGGACACCTATTACTTGTAAAATGGATATCGATAGGCTATTGGTAATGGCTAGTAGAAATAATGGTTCAAGGGCCATCAGTATGAGTTATGGACATCTAGTGGTCATAATGGTTCAAAGCCCATGGATATGGGTTATGGACACCTATTACTTGTAAAATGGATATGTATAGGCTATTGGTCATGCTAGTAGTTATAATGGTTCAAGGGCCATCGGTATGAGTTATGGACATCTAGTGGTTATAATGATTCAAGGGCCATGGTTATGGGTTATGGACACCTATTACTTGTAAAATGGATATGTGTAGGCTATTGGTCATGGCTAGTAGTTATAATGGTTCAAGGGCCATCGATATGAGTTATGGACATGTAGTGGTTATAATGGTTCAATGGCCTTGGTTATGGGTTTTGGACACCTATTACTTGTAAAATGCATATCTATAGGCTATTGGTCATGGCTAGTAGTTATAATGGTTCACGGGCCATCGATATGAGTTATGGACATGTAGTGGTTATAATGATTCAAGGGCCATGGTTATGGTTTATGGACACCTATTACTTGTAAAATGGATATGTATAGGCTATTGGTTATGGCTAGTAGTTATAATGGTTCAAGGGCCATCAGTATCAGTTATGGACATCTAGTGGTTATAATGGTTCAAGGACCATGGTTATGGGTTATGGACACCTATTACTTGTAAAATGGATATCTATAGGCTATTCGTCATGGCTAGTAGTTATAATGGTTCAAGGGTCATCGATATGAGTTATGGACATATAGTGGTTATAATGGTTCAATGGCCTTGGTTATGGGTTATGGACACCTATTACTCGTAAAATGGATATCTATAGGCTATTGGTCATGGCTTCTAGTTATAATGGTTCAAGGGCCATCAGTATCAGTTATAGACATCTAGTGGTTATAATGGTTCAAGGACCATGGTTATGGGTTATGGACACCTATTACTTGTAAAATGGATATGTGTAGGCTATTGGTCATGGCTAGTAGTTATAATGGTTCAAGGGCCATCGATATGAGTTATGGACATGTAGTGGTTATAATGGTTCAATGGCCTTGGTTATGGGTTTTGGACACCTATTACTTGTAAAATGCATATCTATAGGCTATTGGTCATGGCTAGTAGTTATAATGGTTCACGGGCCATCGATATGAGTTATGGACATGTAGTGGTTATAATGATTCAAGGGCCATGGTTATGGTTTATGGACACCTATTACTTGTAAAATGGATATGTATAGGCTATTGGTTATGGCTAGTAGTTATAATGGTTCAAGGGCCATCAGTATCAGTTATGGACATCTAGTGGTTATAATGGTTCAAGGACCATGGTTATGGGTTATGGACACCTATTACTTGTAAAATGGATATCTATAGGCTATTCGTCATGGCTAGTAGTTATAATGGTTCAAGGGTCATCGATATGAGTCATGGACATATAGTGGTTATAATGGTTCAATGGCCTTGGTTATGGGTTATGGACACCTATTACTCGTAAAATGGATATCTATAGGCTATTGGTCATGGCTTCTAGTTATAATGGTTCAAGGGCCATCAGTATCAGTTATAGACATCTAGTGGTTATAATGGTTCAAGGACCATGGTTATGGGTTATGGACACCTATTACTTGTAAAATGGATATGTGTAGGCTATTGGTCATGGCTAGTAGTTATAATGGTTCAAGGGCCATCGATATGAGTTATGGACATGTAGTGGTTATAATGGTTTAATGGCCTTGGTTATGGGTTTTGGACACCTATTACTTGTAAAATGCATATCTATAGGCTATTGGTCATGGCTAGTAGTTATAATGGTTCACGGGCCATCGATATGAGTTATGGACATGTAGTGGTTATAATGATTCAAGGGCCATGGTTATGGTTTATGGACACCTATTACTTGTAAAATGGATATGTATAGGCTATTGGTTATGGCTAGTAGTTATAACTGTTCAAGGGCCATCAGTATCAGTTATGGACATCTAGTGGTTATAATGGTTCAAGGGCCTTGGTTATGGCTTATGGACACCTATTACTCGTAAAATGGATATCTATAGGCTATTGGTCATGCTAGTAGTTATAATGGTTCAAGGGCCATCAGTATCAGTTATGGACATCTAGTGGTTATAATGGTTCAAGGACCATGGTTATGGGTTATCGACACCTATTACTTGTAAAATGGATATCTATAGGCTATTCGTCATGGCTAGTAGTTATAATGGTTCAAGGGTCATCGATTTGAGTTATGGACATATAGTGGTTATAATGGTTCAATGGCATTGGTTATGGCTTATAGACACCTATTACTCGTAAAATGGATATCTATAGGCTATTGGTCATGGCTTCTAGTTATAATGGTTCAAGGGCCATCAGTATCAGTTATAGACATCCAGTGGTTATAATGGTTCGAGGACCATGGTTATGGGTTATGGACGCCTATTACTTGTAAAATGGATATCTATAGGCTATTGGTCATGGCTAGTAGTTATAATGGTTGAAGGGCCATCGATATAAGTTATGGACATGTACTGGTTAGAATGGTTCAATGGCCTTGGTTATGAGTTGTGGACACCTATTACTTGTAAAATGGATATCCGTTCGTGCTCCTCAACCGAGGATCACTCTCTCGCTTTCCTAAGGAGTTCTTGCTTTGATATAGCAGGTGTTACCCCCTGCTAATAATGGTAGCTCAAAACAGCTGCAGTTTTAACAACCCTTCATTTAGGCTATTGGTCATGGCTAGTAGTTATAATGGTTCAAGGGCCATCAGTATCAGTTATGGACATCTAGTGGTTATAATGGTTCAAGGGCCATGGTTATGGGTTATGGACACCTATTGCTTGTAAAATGGATATGTATAGGCTATATTGGTCATGGCTAGTAGTTATAATGGTTCAAGGGTCATCGATATGAGTTATGTACATGTAGTGGTTATAATGGTTCAAGGACCATGGTTATGGGGTTATGGACACCTATTACTTGTAAATTGGATATCTATAGGCTATTGGTCATGGCTAGTAGTTATAATGGTTCAGGGGCCATCGATATGAGTTATGGACATGTAGTGGTTAGAATTATTCAATGGCCTTGGTTATGGGCTATGGACACCTATTAGTTGTAAAATGCATATCTATAGGCTATTGCTCATGGCTAGTAGTTATAATGGTTCAACGGCCATGGTTATGGGTTATGGACTCCTATTACTTGTAAAATGGATATCTAGAGGCTATTGGTCATTGCTAGTAGTTATAATGGTTCAAAGGCCATCAGTATCAGTTATGGACATCTAGTGGTTATATTGGTTCAAGGACCATGGTTATGGGTTATGGACACCTATTACTTGTAATATGGATATCTGTAGGCTATTGGACATGGCTAGTAGTTATAATGGTTCAAGGGCCGTCAGTAACATTTATGGACATCTAGTGGTTGTAATGGCTCAAGGACCACTGTTGTGGGTTATGGACACCTATTACTTGTAAAATGGATATCTATAGGCTATTGGTCATGGCTAGTAGTTATAATGGTTCAAGGGCCTTCGATATGAGTTATGGACATGTAGTGGTTATAATGGTTCAATGGCCTTGGTTATGGGTTATGGAAACCTATTACTTGTAAAATGCATATCTATAGGCTATTGGTCATGGCTAGTAGTTATAATGGTTCATGGGCCAGCGGTATGAGTTTTTTGGGTAAAGGGGATTACCCTGGCTAAGTATATTAATCACAAAATAAGTACAAAGGAATGTGACAGGCGGTCACATTGACCTCAAGTAGAAGCTTGACAAACCAAGACAGAGTTTATGACATGCCATAAACAAAGCTAAACAAGCACTAGGAACTACATCGCATAACCAAGACAAACAATCAAACAAACCAATAGCAGGCAACTAAAACAAAACACTGATCTATGTAACCGAGTCTGGGATCTTCCAGCTAGTTAACAGCCGTTGAATATCAACCGTCTTCTTCTTAAACTTTAATGTCGTCAGTTTTAACCGAACGGTGGCAATAATCTCATCACATAACTGCATATGCGTCTTGGACTTCTTCCTGAACAATCTTGCATTTCTCTCTAACCAGATATAATACGTAGTAGCTCCAATCAATATACGAGAGATAACACTTTTTGATGACCTTCCTCTAGACATTGGAGTAAGGTAATCAATAATATCAGCAATTCTTGGAGCAATCATGTCCATCCCCCCAAGCAATCTGATTTTAACCCAAACCTGCAAAGAATATGTACATTCAAAAAATAGATGAGGGTGGGAGTCTTGAATAAGACCACATAGAGGTCACCGCAAAGAGGCGGTATTCGTATCATGGTGAATATCCCATTGTTTCAACATATCTTGAGTTTTTAAGCGGTTGTTCATAACTAGCCACATATGAAAAGCATGGCGAGGGATACAATGGGGGAACCAAACAACAGATTTCCAAGGGACCTCAACCTCCCTTGATCGAATAGAGTTCCAAGCTAGATAGACCGAGAAAGCCTGAGAAGACCCATTGAGCTCTAACCAACCTACACCGTCCTTTTGTTCTGGAATTAGTTGGGGGACCGGGATACTAGTAATTTCCGGGAACCTGGCATACCAATCATTTGGCCAAGTCTAATTATTATCAGTAATCAAGTCCGACACCATATCAAGGGGGGAAAACCCAGCTCTAGTGATATCTCTGTGAGTGAGGAATTGAAAGATTGGACTAGCCATGCTCCATTTGTCAAACCAAATGGAAGTAGATTTTCCATCACGTATCGTATGCCATATAAAGGCCTAACTTTGTTTCTTAACTGGAGCAACTTCCTCCAAGACCAGCTCATAGAACCCATAATGGGAGTATCCCAAAAACTTCTACCCCGCAACTTATAAGAATGAATCCATTGGACCCATAACGACTCCTTGTTAGTCACTATATTCCAGATATGGTATGTCATTAGGGCAGCATTAAAATCTTTAATACGACGGATACCCAGACCCCCTTCAGATTTTGGTTTGCACACTACCTCCCAAGAAACTTTTGCTTTTCCCTTCTTCATTTCGCCTTGACACCACAGAAACCCTCGCATTAGTTGCTCGAGCTCATGAATAATACGGGTTGGGAGAGTAAAAACCGAAGCCCAATAGATATGTAAATTAGATAGCACTGAAATAATCAATTGGAGACGACCCGCAAAAGAGAGGAATTTATTCTTCCAATCATTTATGCGATTCTGCATCTTTTCTATCAGGCCTTTACAATCTCGAAATAGTAATCTTGTAGATATCAACGGCACCCCAAGGTATTTAACCGGGAGACTTCCTTCCTCAAACGGCATTAAAAGAAGTATTGCAGCTCGGGTAGTTGTGGGGTCGTTGCAGAAAAACACCGTACTTTTAGGAATGCTAGGGACAAGCCTGGATACTTCTTTAAACTCATTCAAAGCATCCAAAATCAGAGTAGCAGAGTTCAGATTACCTCGCGCAAAAATGAAAAGATCATCAGCAAAACATAGGTTGACAATCTTTTGTTTCTCACAACCTTTGTGATATCCAAAATCCATGCTTGATGTAACTCTACGTTTGATAATAAGAGAAAGTACCTCCATAACAAGAGTAAAAAGGTATGGAGACATTGGGTCACCCTGTCTCAAGCCTCTTTTACCCCGAAACCAGCCATGGACCTCTCCATTTATACAAATGGAAAAAAAGGGAGATGTAACACATTCCAAAATCCACGTGATCATTTTAGGAGGAAAACCAAATCCAATTAAGATAGAGTGTAGAAACTCCCAATCAACAGTATCATAAGCTTTCTGGATATCAATTTTAAACGCACATCGAGGGGGACCAGATTGCCTATGATAATTATGCATTAGTTCTTGTGTGAGAAGTATGTTATCTGAAATTCATCTACCAGGAATGAAAGCTGATTGGTTAATGCCCACAATATCGCCAAGAACATCAGTGATGCGATTTGTAAGTATTTTGCTGATACACTTATAAATTACATTGCAGTAGGAAATGGGCCTAAAATCAGTCGTCTTTGAAGGGGTTGGGATCTTTGGAATCATAGCCAGAATCGTATGGTTTATTTCTTTTAGTAACTTGCCGTTTGAAAAAAATTCCCGAACCGCACAACACAATTCCTCTCCAATAATGTCCCAAGATTTTTTAAAGAAAACAGCTGTGAAGCCATCAGGACCAGGGGCTTTATCATTGCCAATAGAAAAGAGAGACTTTTTAATTTCAGAATTGCTTACATCACGAACCATAAACTCAGCCTTTTGATGATCAATAGTGTTCTGAAACAGCTCCTGAGTATCAAGGGAAGTCACCTGGCCCGCAATTCCAAGGAAATTTTGGTAATGTTTAACAAAAATTGGAGCGATTTCATTACCTTCATGCATAGTAGTGCCCTCAAATATAGCATCTATACGATTCCTGTGGCATCTACCCTTGACCACATTGTGGAAGTAAGCTGAATTGGAGTCCCCAACTCTTAACCATTCAATTTTAGATTTTTGTTTAAGGAAGCCTTCCTCATCTAAAACCGCGGCCTTATACGCAAGAATATATTGGGCTTCCTCTTCCCGAAGCTTAGGACAGTGGGGGTTTTTATCAAGGGCAGATTGTACTTCATCTAGCTCTACCTGAAGGAATTTTACTTTGGAGTGTAAATTACCTTGGTCCTTTAAGAGCTTTCGCAAAGGGGGTTTCATAGCTTTTAGATGTTTTACCACCCGATACATTGCACAACCTGTGATTCTCTCCGACCAAGCCACACCAACAATATTACGAAATTCAGGTTTGTCTACAAGAAAGTTAAAAAATTTAAAAGGCTTGGGTTTGAACTTCATAACATTCGGGATTTTCAAGATACAAGGGGTGTGATCGGATATACGATATGGCTGGAAAATGCCAATAGAGTCCGGGAAGAAATCAATGAAAACTTGATTCCCCATAATTCGATCAATCTTCTTTAAAATACCATCTGATCCATGCGGTTTTTGGTTCCAAGTAAAATGAAGGCCCGTACTATTTATATCCATAACAGCCATATCATTTACACACTCTTGGAATTCCCGCATAGCAATATGAGGTTGATACCCACCACATGAGTGGTCTTCTAATTTCAGTGCTGCAATAAAGTCGCCAAGAATAGCCCAAGGTTTATTCGACATAAGCTGGCTATGTCCCACTAGATTTTGCCATAAAACCCTCCTGTCAATGTATAAAGTAGCAGCATACACAAAAGAACAAAAGAAAGACTTTCTATCAGATTTAGTAACGACTTGAACATGAATAACCTGGTTTGTTTGTGCTAGAGTCATAACATCTAACATCCTCTCATCCCAACCAAGTATTATGCGGGTACCTTTATCACACAAAGACACATTAGAGGTCCATTTCCAACTTGCACAAACTTTCTTACAAACATCATAAACATCCGCAACATTCACATGAGATTCTAGAATTGCACAAATACTAAGGTTGTTATCTAGTACTATTTGACGAGCCTCTTCTTGTTTAGGGGGCTGGTTCAAACCCCTAATATTCCAGGAAGCAAGACTAAACATTAAGACCATGTGAATAGGGAGTGCTTGCCCCCTTGTTCTTAGAAGTGCCCGCCAAAAAACTTGAAGTATCGTTTATGTTGTCTTCCACTTCATCATCTTCATCCTCCATATCACTTAACGAATCAAACCCATTTGAGGTAGGAATATTTGCATAGGTGTTCAATTTATGAAAAACAATAGGTTTAGCCTGATGTTGGGAGCTCCCAACATCACCTATACTATTACTGCTCCCATTTGCTTTTTGGCCAACAATAGGTGTAACATGGTATTTATGATTACCATTTACACTATTACTGTCCGCCTTTCCATAATCAAAGAAAATAGCATCCGGGACCTCATTGCGATCAATAGGTGTAGCATTCTCTACACTATTACTGGTCGCACATTTATTCCCACTATCTCTTTTCTTATGGACATCTTCACAAACAATAGGTGCAGCATAATGTTTATCATTATCTACACTATTACTGTTTGTGATCGGGAGTTTAGCACTTTCAGCCACTTCCGAATCAGTCTTTGAGCTCCCCTTTGGTCTATACTGAAAATTAGATCGTGTTTTAAAGCGTTTTTTGTTCCCCACGACCTGGTATCCGTCATCATCTTGTTCAACTTCCTTCTCTTTGGGTTTAATGTTTTTAGGACAGCCGTCAATAGTATGACCAAAAATTTTGCATATTGAACACCTCGGAGGTTTCCATTCATATTCAAGACTAATCACTTCTTTAGAGTATTCAGATCCTTCAAGGGATGGGATAGCCACTATCAGTGTGGACCTAAGTTCATCTGAAGAGTTGATTTCAATGAGAGCTCTAGCAAAGTTACTTCTACCCCAAGATTCCGAACATATAGTACTTGTGTATGCATCCAACATTTTTGGTGTGCCAATATTTGATGCCATCAAACTGAGACCATCAGCTGTAAATGCAGCCATTGGAACATCGTGGAATTTAACCCAAATCGGGACTTTAGTAAGGTCTTCCTTTGTTAGGGTGGTATTTGGAGTCCATTCTTTTAATATAATGGGGTTATTCCTGATCATCCAAGGGCCGTTTTCCAAAACATCTTCCATACCTTTGTGTGAGTCAAATTTGAAGAAGAAGAACCCTTTTGCATTCATCATCACCCGATTGATTCCAAATTTGGACCATACATTCTTGACATAATACTCTACAATCCGGAAGGCAATCCTTTTTCCTAAAAAATAACCATAAAGGGTGTTTGAGAACCGACTTGCAACTTCCTTCACAGAATCTAGTGGTATCATAACATCTACATCATCATTAGACTTCACAGATTCAAGCTTACGAAAATTCACCTTAGGCAAAGTAGTTGTCTTGTTTGTGACCGATGCATAGGATGGTTTAGGCTGAGTTATAGTCACAACCGCAGCTGGTTGAGGTTCTTTAGCAACAACATCAGAATGTATCACATTCACGGGGATATTAGGAGGTGTTAAGGTAGGGTACGAATCAATACCAGCCTGAACTGGGATTATATCCGGCCGACCCATAGGAACCAGTTGGCCACGAACTGCATTACGGGGTTGGATAACCTTCCCACTTTTTCCAATAATTTTACCATTGATGCTTTTCAGTTTAGCCGCAATGTTAGAGTGTCTTTGCCCCGTATCATGTGTATCACCAGCCATTGAGTTCCTATCCGATCTTCAACAAAAACTTCAACAAGATCGAAACGTAAATAATTTGGATGTAGAGTTCGAACGTAGGGTTCTTGCGGGATAGCCTTCTACAGATCTTGAGATCGAACGTAGGGTTCTATGCGAATTAGTCTTGAACAGATCTTGAAATCGAAACGTAGGGTTTTTAGAAATTTGCGAACGTAGGGTTTTCAAACTATAGGGTTCTTCAATCTGATTCCAATCCCGAAACTTTGCGCGTATATAATACACACGCAATAATCCAGCAATAGATTGAAAACAGCCACGATAACATAAGAGAAACCTAGGAGATCGAGTGCGAATTAGGGAAGAAATTGGAAGAACAGCCGTCGAATCCAAAATCGCCCTAGAGAGAAAAGGTCAACAAGTCAACACACGTCCGCCATTGCCATCCCCATTCCAGCAGTATGAGTTATGGACATCTAGTGGTTATAATGGTTCAAGCACCATGGTTTTGGGTTATGGACACCTATTACTTGTAAAATGGATATCTATAGGCTATTGGTCATGGCTAGTAGTTATAATGGTTCAAGGGCCATCGATATGAGTTATGGACATGTAGTGGTTATAATGGTTCAATGGCCTTGGTTATGGGTTCTGGACACCTATTACTTTTAAAATCCATATCTATAGGCTATTGGTCATGCTAGTAGTTATAATGGTTCAAGGGCCATCGCTATGAGTTATGGACATCTAGTGGTTATAATGGTTCAAGGGCCATGGTTATGGGTTATGGACACCTATTACTTGTAAAATGGATATGTGTAGGCTATTGGTCATGGCTAGTAGTTATAATGGTTCAAGGGCCATTGATATGAGTTATGAACATGTAGTGGTTATAATGGTTCTATGGCCTTGGTTATGGGTTATGGACACCTATTACTTATAAAATCCATATCTATAGGCTATTGGTCATGCTAGTAGTTATAATGGTTCAAGGGCCATCGCTATGAGTTATGGACATCTAGTGGTTATAATGGTTCAAGGGCCATGGTTATGGGTTATGGACACCTATTACTTGTAAAATGGATATGTGTAGGCTATTGGTCATGGCTAGCAGTTATAATGCTTCAAGGGCCATCGATATGAGTTATGGACATGTAGTGGTTATAATGGTTCAATGGCCTTGGTTATGGGTTATGGACACCTATTACTTGTAAAATGTATATCTATAGGCTATTGGTCATGCTAGTAGTTATAATGGTTCAAGGGCCGTCAGTATCATTTATGGACATCTAGTGGTTGTAATGGTTCAAGGACCATGGTTATGGGTTATGGACACCTATTACTTGTAAAATGGATATCTATAGGCTATTGGTCATGGCTAGTAGTTATAATGGTTCAAGGGCCATCGGTATCAGTTTTGGGAATCTAGTGGTTATAATTGTTCAAGGGCCATAGTTATGGGTTATGGACACGTGTTACTTTTAAAATGGATACCTATAGGCTATTGGTCATGGCCACTAGTCATAATGGTTCAAGGGCCGTCAGTATAAGTTATGGACATCTAGTGGTTATAATGGTTCAAGCACCATGGTTTTGGGTTATGGACACCTATTACTTGTAAAATGGATATCTATAGGCTATTGGTCATGGCTAGTGGTTATAATGGTTCAAGGGCCATCGATATGAGTTATGGACATGTAGTGGTTATAATGGTTCAATGGCCTTGGTTATGGGTTATGGACACCTATTACTTGTTTAATGCATATCTATAGGCTATTGGTCATGGCTACTAGTTATAATGGTTCAAGGGCCAGCGGTATGAGTTATGGACACCTATTACTTGTAAAATGGATATGTGTAGGCTATTGGTCATGGCTAGTAGTTATAATGGTTCAAGGGCCATCAATATGAGTTATGGACATGTAGTGGTTATAATGGTTCAATGGCCTTGGTTATGGGTTTTGAACACCTATTACTTGTAAAATGCATATCTATAGGCTATTTATTGGTCATGGCTAGTAGTTATAATGGTTCAAGGGCCATGGTTATGGGTTATGGACATGTAGTGGTTATAATGGTTCAAGGGCCATGGTTATGGGTTATGGACACCTATTACTTGTAAAATGGATATGTGTAGGCTATTGGTCATGGCTAATAGTTATAATGGTTCAAGGGCCATCGATATGAGTTATGGACATCTAGTGGTTATAATGGTTCAAGGGCCATGGTTATGGGTTATGGACACCTATTACTTGTAAAATGGATATGTGTAGGCTATTGGTCATGGCTAGTAGTTATAATGGTTCAAGGGCCATGGTTATGGGTTATGGACACCTATTACTTGTAAAATGGATATGTGTAGGCTATTGGTCATGGCTAGTAGTTATAATGGTTCAAGGGCCATCGATATGAGTTATGGATATGGCAGATTTGGACTCTAAAAGTGATGATTTGGTTCTAGTCACGTGGAAAGAGGATGTGGCATGTCATTTGGCAAAGTTTGTTTGCATGGTGACTTGGAAGCTGAATTGAAGATGCATGGAGCATTTTTATTACAAAAAAAACGTTTTATTGCTTTGAATAAGCCATTTTATGGCATTTACTTTTCGTTTTATGGTGGTTTATTGCTAGTCTTTTGGGTTTTGTAACCTTCATTTCGTTTTTAGGCCATATATAGCCATTTCTTACTTGTAATCAGATCATTCACGAATTTTATCAAAGAAACCTTGTGTTCTTGAGTTGTTGCTACACTCACAATCATCTTTTAAAGGATGCTTTCCTGATCTTGATAGAACTCAAGTTAATAGGTCTTAACTTGTTTTCATCGATATTCAATCTATAGGTCTAGATTGTCTATCAAACCTATCCCATTATTTCATTGTTGCTTGTTCCAATTCTGTTATATTTCATCACTCACACGAAAATACTAAAAGAGTCCCAAAATTCTGTATTTGCTGTCCAAATTAGTTCATTGAGTTTTAATCATTTATTTCCGCTGCAATCAGAAATACGAGTGCTCCATATTCGTATCATTAGTGGTATCAGAGCCAACCATGAATTTTGATGATCCAGATTTCCTTCATAATCTTCGTGAGGCCCTAAGAGGCATGGAAGATGGAGGACGGTACCAGCCAAGACGTGGACAACCACGAGTTTTCGACGAATGCAAGGTTAATGAACTTCCTGAATTTGTTGGTGGAACTGATCCAGAACGTTATTTGGATTGGGAGAGGAAGATTGAAAGAATGTTCGAGTTCAAAGAATTAAATGATGAGAAGTGTTGCAAATATGCAATTCTGAAGTTAAGTGGAGGTGCTTCATTGTGGTTTGAAGGGCTTAAAACCAAGAGAACCCGTGAAGGCAAGGAGAAGTTTTTTTCTTGGGAATCCTTAAAAAGAAAACTACGAAAGAGGTATGTGCCAACTAATCATAAAATCGCCACTTATAGGAAGATTGCTGATTTGAAGCAAGGGAAGATGAGTGTTGGAGAATATATTGATGAATTCGAGAAGTTAGCACTAATGGGTGATATTGAAGAAATAGAAGAACAAAAGATGGCTCGTTTTCTGCGGGGCCTGAATTACAATATTGCTCACACGGTGGAACTCTATCCATATACTGATTTTGGAACACTTTGTAATTTGTGTCTAAAATTGGAGACTCAAGGGAAGACAAGATATGGAGCGAATTCAAGCTTGGAAGCTGCCAAAACCAAGCCATTTTCCAAAATTGAAACTACCACAAAAACAGCCCCTACCTCTAGTCCTATTGGTGCTAGTAGCTCCACACCAGCCCCAACAATAAGTGTTGCAAACAAGGAGACCAGTTTGTCCAAAGTTCGTTGTTTCAAATGTCAAGGATTTGGGCATTACCAAAACACATGTCCAAATAGGAGAGTTGTGACATTAAGGGAGGCTGTTGAGATACGTGATGAATTATTGGAAGAAGAAGAGATAATGGGTGGTGCTTTCAACGTTCAACCAGAATCTGAAGAAGAAGAAGAGGAAGAGAAGTATGAGGCACCGGCGTATGACACGAATTTGGTACTTAGAACTCTCCAAACTCATGTTATACAATCTGATGTTGATCAAAGAGACCAATTGTTTCACACCAAATGTTTGGTTAGAGACAAATTGTGTAGTTTAATAATTGATGGTGGGAGTTGTACCAATGTGGCTTCTAGTGAGATGGTGACTAAGTTGGGTCTGATTACTACAGCCCATCCTAGACCGTATGCACTTCATTGGTTGGATGATGGAAACAAGGTGAAGGTGACAAAACAGGTTAGAGTTGGTTTAGCCATGGGATCTTATGAAGATGATGTTTTGTGTGATGTAATTCCCATGGATGCTTGTCACATTTTGTTGGGACGTCCTTGGCAATTTGATAAGGATGTGATGCATAGAGGAAGGAGTAATGAATATGAGTTGAGGCACAATGGTAAAAAGATTGTGTTAAAGCCCATGTCTTCTACCGCCGTGAGATCAATGGGTAACAAACAGGTCAAGAAGCCAAATCTCACTATGTTGGCTAGTGAAAGGGAGGTGGAGAAAGTTCTTGACCAAGGAGATGTGGTTTACATGCTTGTGGCAAAAGAAGATCCAAAGGTTGGGGAGATTGAGCAACAAGAAGGTCCAATTGCTGATTTGCTCAAGGAGTACCAAGATGTGTTCCCAACTGAACTACCACCAGGTTTGCCTCCAATCCGTGGTATTGAACATCAAATTGACCTTATTCCAGGTGCATCTTTACCTAATAAGGCCGCATATCGTTGCAATCCGGAAGAAACAAAGGAATTGCAAAAACAGATTGATGAACTCATGAAAATGGGCTACGTTCGTGAAAGTTTGAGTCCATGTGCTGTTCCTGTTTTGTTGGTACCAAAGAAGGATGGTTCTTGGAGGATGTGTGTGGATAGTAGAGCCGTGAATAATATAACCATCAAGTACAGGTTTCCCATTCCTAGACTTGATGATATGTTGGATGAATTGCATGGATCTGTTGTGTTCTCAAAAATTGATTTAAGGAGTGGTTACCATCAAATCAGAATGCGTGAAGGTGATGAATGGAAAACAGCTTTCAAGACTAAGCATGGCTTTTATGAATGGATGGTGATGCCATTTGGTCTAACTAATGCACCTAGCACTTTCATGAGGTTGATGAATGAAGTGTTAAAATCGTTTTTGGGCAGATTTGTGGTTGTATACCTTGATGACATCTTGGTGTATAGCAGAAGCATGGAGGATCATTTGGTGCATTTGAAACAAGTGTTTGAGACCCTTAGAGCACAACAACTCTATTGGAAGCAAGAGAAGTGCTCATTTATGGTGGATAAGGTGGTATTTTTGGGCTATGTTGTGTCTAAAGATGGTGTGTCCGTTGATCAATCAAAGATAGAAGCAATCAAGTCGTGGCCTATACCTACCAACATTTCTGAAGTTAGATCATTCCATGGTCTTGCTTCATTCTATAGGAGGTTCATACGTGATTTCAGTTCCATTACAAGTCCAATAACGAGCTGTTTGAAGAAAGGAGGTTTTGTATGGGGGAATGATGCCCAAAAGGCATTTGAGAAGATTAAAGAGCTGTTGTGTAATGCTCCTGTTTTGGCTCTTCCAGATTTCTCTCAACCTTTTGAAGTTGAGTGTGATGCAAGTGGAGTTGGTATTGGTGCTGTTCTGATTCAAGCTAAACGTCCTATTGCTTATTTTTCTGAAAAGTTGGGTGGCGCAAGGCTGAACTATTGCACATATGATAAGGAGTTTTATGCTATTGTTCGTGCATTGGATCATTGGAGTCATTATTTGCGTGCAAATCATTTCATTGTGCATTCAGATCATGAATCCTTGAAATACATTAATGGGCAGTAGAAGTTGAGCACAAGACATGCCAAATGGGTGGAGTTTTTACAATCTTTTCACTTTTCATCAAAGTTTAAGGATGGTAAAAGCAATGTGGTGGCTGATGCACTTTCAAGGCGTTATACTTTGTTGGCAACTTTGGATGTTCGTTTGCTGGGATTTGAGACCTTGAAGAGTTATTATGAATCTGATGTGGATTTTGGAGATGTGTTTTTAAAATGTGCAGGTGGCCCCAATGGTGAGTTCATGGTGCAAGATGGCTTTCTCTTCAAAGGCAATCGCCTTTGCGTTCCAAAACATGCAATCCGGGAGTTACTAGTTCGTGAGGCTCATGGTGGAGGATTGGCTGGCCATTTTGGAATTGCAAAGACTTTGGAGGTGTTGAAGGAACATTTCTTTTGGCCTAAAATGTTGGGTGATGTGACCAACATTGTGAGCAAGTGTGTGACATGTCATATGGCTAAAAGTTCTTTCAAGCCTGGTTTGTATGCTCCTTTACCAGTTCCCGTTCGTCCATGGGAAGATGTGTCTATGGATTTCATAGTTGCTTTACCTCGTACTCAAAGGGGTAAGGATGCTATCATGGTGGTGGTGGACAGATTCTTAAAGATGGCTCACTTTGTTGCATGCCACAAGACAGATGATGCTAGTAATGTTGCTGATTTGTACTACAAGGAGATTGTTCGTTTGCATGGCATTCCAAAAACAATTGTTTCTGATCGGGATTCCAAATTTTTGAGCTATTTTTGGAACACTTTGTGGAAGAAAGTTGGTACTAAGTTATTGTTTAGTACATCCCATCATCCACAAACAGATGGGCAAACAGAAGTCACTAATAGAACCTTGGGTACATTGTTGAGGGGCTTGGTCAGCAAGACACAAAAGGATTGGGATGTTAAACTTGCACATGCGGAATTTGCTTATAATCGTTCTCCTACTCATGCTACTGGTCATTCTCCATTTGAAGTTGTTTATGGGGTGAATCCTTACATGCCTTTAGATTTGATTCCATTGCCAAAGGAGGAGTTGGTTAATAAAGATGCTGAAGCTAAGTTGAAGTCCATGATGAAGTTGCACAATCAAGTTCGTGACAGAATTGAATCCGTTAATGCAGCTTACAAGCAAAAGTTCAACAAGAATAGGAAGCCAAGAGTGTTTAATGAAGGTGATTTGGTTTGGTTGCACATGAGGAAAGAACGTTTTCCTAGTAAGAGGAAGAACAAGTTGATGCCAAGAGCGGAAGGTCCTTACAAGATCATTGCACGTGTGAACGATAATGCATACAAGGTGGAGTTACCGGGAGATTATGGGGTTCATGCTACCTTTAACGTGGGAGACCTTTCACCCTACTTTGATGATGATGGCTTAGCAGAATTGAGGTCAATTCCTTTTCAAGTGGGAGGGAATGATATGAATATGGCAGATTTGGACTCTAAAAGTGATGATTTGGTTCTAGTCACGTGGAAAGAGGATGTGGCATGTCATTTGGCAAAGTTTGTTTGCATGGTGACTTGGAAGCTGAATTGAAGATGCATGGAGCATTATTATTACAAAAAAAAACATTTTATTGCTTTGAATAAGCCATTTTATGGCATTTACTTTTCGTTTTATGGTGGTTTATTGCTAGTCTTTTGGGTTTTGTAACCTTCATTTCGTTTTTAGGCTATATATAGCAATTTCTTACTTGTAATCAGATCATTCACGAATTTTATCAAAGAAACCTTGTGTTCTTGAGTTGTTGCTACACTCACAATCATCTTTTGAAGGATGCTTTCCTGATCTTGATAGAACTCAAGTTAATAGGTCTTAACTTGTTTTCATCGATATTCAATCTATAGGTCTAGATTGTCTATCAAACCTATCCCATTATTTCATTGTTGCTTGTTCCAATTCTGTTATATTTCATCACTCACACGAAAATACTAAAAGAGTCCCAAAATTCTGTATTTGCTGTCCAAATTAGTTCATTGAGTTTTAATCATTTATTTCCCCTGCAATCAGAAATACGAGTGCTCCATATTCGTATCAGTTATGGACACCTATTACTTGTAAAATGGATATGTGTAGGCTATTGGTCATGGCTAGTAGTTATAATGGTTCAAGGGCCATCGATATGAGTTATGGACATCTAGTGGTTATAATGGTTCAAGGGCCATGGTTATGGGTTATGGACACCTATTACTTGTTAAATGGATATGTGTAGGCTATTGGTCATGGCTAGTAGTTATAATGGTTCAAGGGCCATCGATATGAGTTATGGACATGTAGTGGTTATAATGGTTCAATGGCCTGGGTTATGGGTTATGGACACCTATTACTTGTAAAATGCATATCTATAGGCTATTGGTCATGCTAGTAGTTATAATGGTTCAAGGGCCATCGGTATGAGTTATGGACATCTAGTGGTTATAATGGTTCAAGGGCCATGGTTATGGGTTATGGACACCTATTACTTGTAAAATGGATATGTGTAGGCTATTGGTCATGGCTAGTAGTTATAATGGTTCAAGGGCCATCGATATGAGTTATGGACATCTAGTGGTTATAATGGTTCAAGGGCCATGGTTATGGGTTATGGACACCTATTACTTGAAAAATGGATATGTGTAGGCTATTGGTCATGCTAGTAGTTATAATGGTTCAAGGGCCATCGCAATGAGTTATGGACATCTAGTGGTTATAATGGTTCAAGGGCCATGGTTATGGGTTATGGACACCTATTACTTGTAATATGGATATGTGTAGGCTATTGGTCATGGCTAGTAGTTATAATGCTTCAAGGGCCATCGATATGAGTTATGGACATGTAGTGGTTATAATGGTTCAATGGCCTTGGTTATGGGTTATGGACACCTATTACTTGTAAAATGTATATCTATAGGCTATTGATCATGCTAGTAGTTATAATGGTTCAAGGGCCGTCAGTATCATTTATGGACATCTAGTGGTTGTAATGGTTCAAGGACCATGGTTATGGGTTATGGACACCTATTACTTGTAAAATGGATATCTATAGGCTATTGGTCATGGCTAGTAGTTATAATGGTTCAAGGGCCATCGGTATCAGTTTTGGGCATCTAGTGGTTATAATTGTTCAAGGGCCATAGTTATGGGTTATGGACACGTATTACTTTTAAAATGGATACCTATAGGCTATTGGTCATGGCCACTAGTTATAATGGTTCAAGGGCCGTCAGTATCATTTATGGACATCTATTGGTTGTAATGGTTCAAGGACCATGGTTATGGGTTATGGACACCTATTACTTGTAAAATGGATATCTATAGGCTATTGGTCATTGCTAGTAGTTATAATGGTTCAAGGGCCATCGGTATCAGTTTTGGGCATCTAGTGGTTATAATTGTTCAAGGGCCATAGTTATGGGTTATGGACACGTATTACTTTTAAAATGGATACCTATAGGCTATTGGTCATGGCTACTAGTTATAATGGTTCAAGGGCCGTCAGTATAAGTTATGGACATCTAGTGGTTATAATGGTTCAAGCACCATGGTTTTGGGTTAAGGACACCTATTACTTGTAAAATGGATATCTATAGGCTATTGGTCATGGCTAGTAGTTATAATGGTTCAAGGGCCATCGATATGAGTTATGGACATGTAGTGGTTATAATGGTTCAATGGCCTTGGTTATGGGTTCTGGACACCTATTACTTGTAAAATGCATATCTATAGGCTATTGGTCATGGCTAGTAGTTATAATGGTTCAAGGGCCATCGATATGAGTTATGGACATGTAGTGGTTATAATGGTTCAATGGCCTTGGTTATGGGTTATGGACACCTATTACTTGTAAAATGGATATGCAACATAATAGGTCATGGCTAGTAGTTATAATGGTTCAAGGGCCATCGATATGAGTTATGGACATGTAGTGGTTATAATGGTTCAATGGCCTTGGTTATGGGTTTTGAACACCTATTACTTGTAAAATGCATATCTATAGGCTATTTATTTGTCATGGCTAGTAGTTATAATGGTTCAAGGGCCATGGTTATGGGTTATGGACATGTAGTGGTTATAATGGTTCAAGGGCTATGGTTATGGGTTATGGACATGTAGTGGTTATAATGGTTCAAGGGCCATGGTTATGGGTTATGGACACCTATTACTTGTAAAATGAATATGTGTAGGCTATTGGTCATGGCTAGTAGTTATAATGGTTCAAGGGCCATCGATATGAGTTATGGACATCTAGTGGTTATAATGGTTCAAGGGCCATGGTTATGGGTTATGGACACCTATTACTTGTAAAATGGATATGTGTAGGCTATTGGTCATGGCTAGTAGTTATTATGGTTCAAGGGCCATCGATATGAGTTAAGGACATGTAGTGGTTAGAATGGTTCAATGGCCTTGGTTATGGGTTATGGACACCTATTACTTGTAAAATGGATATGTGTAGGCTATTGGTCATGGCTAGTAGTTATAATGGTTCAAGGGCCATTGATATGAGTTATGAACATGTAGTGGTTATAATGGTTCAATGGCCTTGGTTATGGGTTATGGACACCTATTACTTTTAAAATCCATATCTATAGGCTATTGGTCATGCTAGTAGTTATAATGGTTCAAGGGCCATCGCAATGAGTTATGGACATCTAGTGGTTATAATGGTTCAAGGGCCATGGTTATGGGTTATGGACACCTATTACTTGTAATATGGATATGTGTAGGCTATTGGTCATGGCTAGTAGTTATAATGCTTCAAGGGCCATCGATATGAGTTATGGACATGTAGTGGTTATAATGGTTCAATGGCCTTGGTTATGGGTTATGGACACCTATTACTTGTAAAATGTATATCTATAGGCTATTGATCATGCTAGTAGTTATAATGGTTCAAGGGCCGTCAGTATCATTTATGGACATCTAGTGGTTGTAATGGTTCAAGGACCATGGTTATGGGTTATGGACACCTATTACTTGTAAAATGGATATCTATAGGCTATTGGTCATGGCTAGTAGTTATAATGGTTCAAGGGCCATCGGTATCAGTTTTGGGCATCTAGTGGTTATAATTGTTCAAGGGCCATAGTTATGGGTTATGGACACGTATTACTTTTAAAATGGATACCTATAGGCTATTGGTCATGGCCACTAGTTATAATGGTTCAAGGGCCGTCAGTATCATTTATGGACATCTATTGGTTGTAATGGTTCAAGGACCATGGTTATGGGTTATGGACACCTATTACTTGTAAAATGGATATCTATAGGCTATTGGTCATTGCTAGTAGTTATAATGGTTCAAGGGCCATCGGTATCAGTTTTGGGCATCTAGTGGTTATAATTGTTCAAGGGCCATAGTTATGGGTTATGGACACGTATTACTTTTAAAATGGATACCTATAGGCTATTGGTCATGGCTACTAGTTATAATGGTTCAAGGGCCGTCAGTATAAGTTATGGACATCTAGTGGTTATAATGGTTCAAGCACCATGGTTTTGGGTTAAGGACACCTATTACTTGTAAAATGGATATCTATAGGCTATTGGTCATGGCTAGTAGTTATAATGGTTCAAGGGCCATCGATATGAGTTATGGACATGTAGTGGTTATAATGGTTCAATGGCCTTGGTTATGGGTTCTGGACACCTATTACTTGTAAAATGCATATCTATAGGCTATTGGTCATGGCTAGTAGTTATAATGGTTCAAGGGCCATCGATATGAGTTATGGACATGTAGTGGTTATAATGGTTCAATGGCCTTGGTTATGGGTTATGGACACCTATTACTTGTAAAATGGATATGCAACATAATAGGTCATGGCTAGTAGTTATAATGGTTCAAGGGCCATCGATATGAGTTATGGACATGTAGTGGTTATAATGGTTCAATGGCCTTGGTTATGGGTTTTGAACACCTATTACTTGTAAAATGCATATCTATAGGCTATTTATTTGTCATGGCTAGTAGTTATAATGGTTCAAGGGCCATGGTTATGGGTTATGGACATGTAGTGGTTATAATGGTTCAAGGGCCATGGTTATGGGTTATGGACATGTAGTGGTTATAATGGTTCAAGGGCCATGGTTATGGGTTATGGACACCTATTACTTGTAAAATGAATATGTGTAGGCTATTGGTCATGGCTAGTAGTTATAATGGTTCAAGGGCCATCGATATGAGTTATGGACATCTAGTGGTTATAATGGTTCAAGGGCCATGGTTATGGGTTATGGACACCTATTACTTGTAAAATGGATATGTGTAGGCTATTGGTCATGGCTAGTAGTTATTATGGTTCAAGGGCCATTGATATGAGTTATGAACATGTAGTGGTTATAATGGTTCAATGGCCTTGGTTATGGGTTATGGACACCTATTACTTTTAAAATCCATATCTATAGGCTATTGGTCATGCTAGTAGTTATAATGGTTCAAGGGCCATCGCAATGAGTTAAGGACATCTAGTGGTTATAATGGTTCAAGGGCCATGGTTATGGGTTATGGACACCTATTACTTGTAATATGGATATGTGTAGGCTATTGGTCATGGCTAGTAGTTATAATGGTTCAAGGGCCATTGATATGAGTTATGGACATGTAGTGGTTATAATGGTTCAATGGCCTTGGTTATGGGTTATGGACACCTATTACTTGTAAAATGTATATCTATAGGCTATTGATCATGCTAGTAGTTATAATGGTTCAAGGGCCATCGCAATGAGTTATGGACATCTAGTGGTTATAATGGTTCAAGGGCCATGGTTATGGGTTATGGACACCTATTACTTGTAATATGGATATGTGTAGGCTATTGGTCATGGCTAGTAGTTATAATGCTTCAAGGGCCATCGATATGAGTTATGGACATGTAGTGGTTATAATGGTTCAATGGCCTTGGTTATGGGTTATGGACACCTATTACTTGTAAAATGTATATCTATAGGCTATTGATCATGCTAGTAGTTATAATGGTTCAAGGGCCGTCAGTATCATTTATGGACATCTAGTGGTTGTAATGGTTCAAGGACCATGGTTATGGGTTATGGACACCTATTACTTGTAAAATGGATATCTATAGGCTATTGGTCATGGCTAGTAGTTATAATGGTTCAAGGGCCATCGGTATCAGTTTTGGGCATCTAGTGGTTATAATTGTTCAAGGGCCATAGTTATGGGTTATGGACACGTATTACTTTTAAAATGGATACCTATAGGCTATTGGTCATGGCCACTAGTTATAATGGTTCAAGGGTCGTCAGTATCATTTATGGACATCTATTGGTTGTAATGGTTCAAGGACCATGGTTATGGGTTATGGACACCTATTACTTGTAAAATGGATATCTATAGGCTATTGGTCATTGCTAGTAGTTATAATGGTTCAAGGGCCATCGGTATCAGTTTTGGGCATCTAGTGGTTATAATTGTTCAAGGGCCATAGTTATGGGTTATGGACACGTATTACTTTTAAAATGGATACCTATAGGCTATTGGTCATGGCTACTAGTTATAATGGTTCAAGGGCCGTCAGTATAAGTTATGGACATCTAGTGGTTATAATGGTTCAAGCACCATGGTTTTGGGTTAAGGACACCTATTACTTGTAAAATGGATATCTATAGGCTATTGGTCATGGCTAGTAGTTATAATGGTTCAAGGGCCATCGATATGAGTTATGGACATGTAGTGGTTATAATGGTTCAATGGCCTTGGTTATGGGTTCTGGACACCTATTACTTGTAAAATGCATATCTATAGGCTATTGGTCATGGCTAGTAGTTATAATGGTTCAAGGGCCATCGATATGAGTTATGGACATGTAGTGGTTATAATGGTTCAATGGCCTTGGTTATGGGTTATGGACACCTATTACTTGTAAAATGGATATGCAACATAATAGGTCATGGCTAGTAGTTATAATGGTTCAAGGGCCATCGATATGAGTTATGGACATGTAGTGGTTATAATGGTTCAATGGCCTTGGTTATGGGTTTTGAACACCTATTACTTGTAAAATGCATATCTATAGGCTATTTATTTGTCATGGCTAGTAGTTATAATGGTTCAAGGGCCATGGTTATGGGTTATGGACATGTAGTGGTTATAATGGTTCAAGGGCCATGGTTATGGGTTATGGACATGTAGTGGTTATAATGGTTCAAGGGCCATGGTTATGGGTTATGGACACCTATTACTTGTAAAATGAATATGTGTAGGCTATTGGTCATGGCTAGTAGTTATAATGGTTCAAGGGCCATCGATATGAGTTATGGACATCTAGTGGTTATAATGGTTCAAGGGCCATGGTTATGGGTTATGGACACCTATTACTTGTAAAATGGATATGTGTAGGCTATTGGTCATGGCTAGTAGTTATTATGGTTCAAGGGCCATCGATATGAGTTAAGGACATGTAGTGGTTAGAATGGTTCAATGGCCTTGGTTATGGGTTATGGACACCTATTACTTGTAAAATGGATATGTGTAGGCTATTGGTCATGGCTAGTAGTTATAATGGTTCAAGGGCCATTGATATGAGTTATGAACATGTAGTGGTTATAATGGTTCAATGGCCTTGGTTATGGGTTATGGACACCTATTACTTTTATAATCCATATCTATAGGCTATTGGTCATGCTAGTAGTTATAATGGTTCAAGGGCCATCGCAATGAGTTATGGACATCTAGTGGTTATAATGGTTCAAGGGCCATGGTTATGGGTTATGGACACCTATTACTTGTAAAATGGATATGTGTAGGCTATTGGTCATGGCTAGTAGCTATAATGCTTCAAGGGCCATCGATATGAGTTATGGACATGTAGTGGTTATAATGGTTCAATGGCCTTGGTTATGGGTTATGGACACCTATTACTTGTAAAATGTATATCTATAGGCTATTGATCATGCTAGTAGTTATAATGGTTCAAGGGCCGTCAGTATCATTTATGGACATCTAGTGGTTGTAATGGTTCAAGGACCATGGTTATGGGTTATGGACACCTATTACTTGTAAAATGGATATCTATAGGCTATTGGTCATGGCTAGTAGTTATAATGGTTCAAGGGCCATCGGTATCAGTTTTGGGCATCTAGTGGTTATAATTGTTCAAGGGCCATAGTTATGGGTTATGGACACGTATTACTTTTAAAATGGATACCTATAGGCTATTGGTCATGGCCACTAGTTATAATGGTTCAAGGGCCGTCAGTATAAGTTATGGACATCTAGTGGTTATAATGGTTCAAGGGCCATGGTTATGGGTTATGGACACCTATTACTTGTAAAATGGATATCTATAGGCTATTGGTCATGGCTAGTAGTTATAATGGTTCAAGGGCCATCGATATGAGTTATGGACATCTAGTGGTTATAATGGTTCAAGGGCCATGGTTATGGGTTATGGACACCTATTACTTGTAAAATGGATATGTGTAGGCTATTGGTCATGGCTAGTAGTTATAATGGTTCAAGGGCCATCGATATGAGTTATGGACATGTAGTGGTTATAATGGTTCAATGGCCTGGGTTATGGGTTATGGACACCTATTACTTGTAAAATGCATATCTATAGGCTATTGGTCATGCTAGTAGTTATAATGGTTCAAGGGCCATCGGTATGAGTTATGGACATCTAGTGGTTATAATGGTTCAAGGGCCATGGTTATGGGTTATGGACACCTATTACTTGTAAAATGGATATCTATAGGCTATTGGTCATGGCTAGTAGTTATAACGGTTCAAGGGCCATCGATATGAGTTATGGACATGTAGTGGTTATAATGGTTCACTGGCCTTGGTTATGGGTTATGGACACCTATTACTTGTAAAATGGATATCTATAGGGTACTTGTCAAGGTTACTAGTTAAAATGGGTCATGGGCCATCAGTATCAGTTATGGACATCTAGTGGTTATAATGGTTCAAGAACCATGGTTATGGGTTATGGACACCTATTACTTGTAAAATGGATATCTGTAGGCTATTGGACATGGCTAGTAGTTGTAATGGTACAAGGGCCATCGATATGAGTTATCAACATGTAGTGGTTATAATGGTTCACTGGCCTTGGTTATGGGTTATGGACACCTATTACTTGTAAAATGGATATCTATAGGCTACTGGTCATGGTTACTAGTTATAATGGTTCATGGGCCATCAGTATCAGTTATGGACATCAAGTGGTTATAATGGCTTAAGAACCATGGTTATGGGTTATGGACACCTATTACTTGTAAAATGTATATCTGTAGGCTATTGGACATGGCTAGTAGTTATAATGGTTCAAGGGCCATCAGTATCAGTTATGGACATCAAGTGGTTATAATGATTCAAGGACCATGGTTATGGGTTATGGACACCTATTACTTGTAAAATGGATATATGTAGGCTATTGGACATGGCTAGTAGTTATAATGGTTCAAGTGCCATCAGTGTCAGTTATGGACATCTAGTGGTTATAATGATTCAAGGACCATGGTTATGGGTTATAGACACCTATTACTTGTAAAATGGATATCTATAGGCTATTGGTCATGGCTAGTAGTTATAATGGTTCAAGGGCCATCGATATGAGTTATGGACATGTAGTGGTTATAATGGTTCACTGGCCTTGGTTATGGGTTATGGACACCTATTACTTGTAAAATGGATATCTATAGGCTACTGGTCATGGTTACTCGTTATAATGGTTCATGGGCTATCAGTATCAGTTATGGACATCTAGTGGTTATAAGGGTTCAACAACCATGGTTATGGGTTATGGACACCTATTACTTGTAAAATGTATATATGTAGGCTATTGGACATGGCTAGTAGTTATAATGGTTCAAGGGCCATCAGTATCAGTTATGGACATCTAGTGGTTATAATGATTCAAGGACCATGGTTATGGGTTATGGACACCTATTACTTGTACAATGGATATCTATAGGCTATTGGTCATGGCTAGTAGTTATAATGGTTCAAGGGCCATCGATATGAGTTATGGACATGTAGTGGTTATAATGGTTCACTGGCCTTGGTTTTGAGTTATGGACACCTATTACTTGTAAAATGGATATCTATAGGGTACTGGTCAAGGTTACTAGTTAAAATGGTTCATGGGCCATCAGTACCAGTTATGGACATCTAGTGGTTATAATGGTTCAAGAACCATGGTTATGGGTTATGGACACCTATTACTTGTAAAATGTATATCTGTAGGCTATTGAACATGGCTAGTAGTTATAATGGTTCAAGGGCCATCAGTATCAGGTATGGACATCTAGTGGTTATAATGATTCAAGGACCATGGTTATGGGTTATGGACACCTATTACTTGTAAAATGGATATATGTAGGCTATTGGACATAGCTAGTAGTTATAATGGTTCAAGTGCCATCTGTGTCAGTTATGGACATCTAGTGGTTATAATGATTCAAGGACCATGGTTATGGGTTATGGACACCTATTACTTGTAAAATGTATATCTGTAGGCTATTGAACATGGCTAGTAGTTATAATGGTTCAAGGGCCATCAGTATCAGGTATGGACATCTAGTGGTTATAATGATTCAAGGACCATGGTTATGGGTTATGGACACCTATTACTTGTAAAATGGATATATGTAGGCTATTGGACATGGCTAGTAGTTATAATGGTTCAAGTGCCATCTGTGTCAGTTATGGACATCTAGTGGTTATAATGATTCAAGGACCATGGTTATGGGTTATAGACACCTATTACTTGTAAAATGGATATCTATAGGCTATTGGTCATGGCTAGTAGTTATAATGGTTCAAGGGCCATCGATATGAGTTATGGACATGTAGTGGTTATAATGGTTCACTGGCCTTGGTTATGGGTTATGGACACCTATTACTTGTAAAATGGATATCTATAGGCCTACTGGTCATGGTTACTCGTTATAATGGTTCATGGGCTATCAGTATCAGTTATGGACATCAAGTGGTTATAAGGGTTCAACAACCATGGTTATGGGTTATGGACACCTATTACTTGTAAAATGTATATCTGTAGGCTATTGGACATGGCTAGTAGTTATAATGGTTCAAGGGCCATCAGTATCAGTTATGGACATCTAGTGGTTATAATGATTCAAGGACCATGGTTATGGGTTAAGGACACCTATTACTTGTACAATGGATATCTATAGGCTATTGGTCATGGCTAGTAGTTATAATGGTTCAAGGGCCATCGATATGAGTTATGGACATGTAGTGGTTATAATGGTTCACTGGCCTTGGTTTTGAGTTATGGAAACCTAATACTTGTAAAATGGATATCTATAGGGTACTGGTCAAGGTTACTAGTTAAAATGGTTCGTGGGCCATCAGTACCAGTTATGGACATCTAGTGGTTATAATGGTTCAAGAACCATGGTTATGGGTTATGCACACCTATTACTTGTAAAATGTATATCTGGAGGCTATTGGACATGACGAGTAGTTATAATGGTTCAAGGGCCATCAGTATCAGGTATGGACATCTAGTGGTTATAATGATTCAAGGACCATGGTTATGGGTTATGGACACCTATTACTTGTAAAATGGATATATGTAGGCTATTGGACATGGCTAGTAGTTATAATGGTTCAAGTGCCATCTGTGTCAGTTATGGACATCTAGTGGTTATAATGATTCAAGGACCATGGTTATGGGTTATAGACACCTATTACTTGTAAAATGGATATCTATAGGCTATTGGTCATGGCTAGTAGTTATAATGGTTCAAGGGCCATCGATATGAGTTATGGACATGTAGTGGTTATAATGGTTCAATGGCCTTGGTTATGGGTTATGGACACCTATTACTTGTAAAATGTATATCTGTAGGCTATTGGACATGGCTAGTAGTTATAATGGTTCAAGGGCCATCAGTATCAGTTATGGACATCTAGTGGTTATAATGATTCAAGGACCATGGTTATGGGTTGTGGACACCTATTACTTGTAAAATGGATATCTATAGGCTATGGTCATGGCTAGTAGTTATAATGGTTCAAGGGCCATCGATATGAGTTATGGACATCTAGTGGTTATAATGATTCAAGGACCATGGTTATGGGTTATGGACACCTATTACTTGTAAAATGGATATCTATAGGCTATGGTCATGGCTAGTAGTTATAATGGTTCAAGGGCCATCGATATGAGTTATGGACATGTAGTGGTTATAATGGTTCACTGGCCTTGGTTATGGGTTATGGACTCCTATTACTTGTAAAATGGATATCCATAGGCTACTGGTCATGGTTACTAGTTATAATGGTTCATGGGCCATCAGTATTAGTTTTTTGGGTAAAGGGGATTACCCTGGCTAAGTATATTAATCACAAAATAAGTACATAGGAATGTGACAGGCGGTCACATTGACCTCAAGCAGAAGCTTGACAAACCAAGACATAGTTTATGACATGCCATAAACAAACTACACAACCATGAGAAACCAAACAACTAACCACAAGCAAGCAACTAAAACAAAACACTAGACTATGTAACCGATTCTGGGAACTTCCAGCTAGTTAACAGCCGTTGAATGACAACCGTCTTCTTCTTGAACTTTAAAGTCATCAGTTTTAACCGAACGGTGGCAATAATCTCATCACATAGTTGAATATGCGTCTTGGACTTCTTCCTGAACAGTCTTGCATTTCTCTCTAACCAGATATAATATGTAGTAGCTCCAACCATTATACGAGAGATAACACTTTTTGCTGATCTTCCTCTAGACAAAGGGGTAAGGTACTCAATAATATCAGCCAATCTTGGAGCAATCATGTCCATCCCCCCAAGCAATCTGATTTTAACCCAAACCTGCAAAGAGTATGTGCATTCAAAAAATAGGTGAGGGTGGGAATCTTGCTCAAGACCACATAGAGGGCACCGTAAAGAGGCAATATCCGTATCATGGTGGATATCCCATTGTTGCAACATATCTTGAGTTTTTAAGCGGTTGTTCATAACTAGCCACATATGAAAGGCATGTCTAGGGATACAATGGGGGGAACCAAACTACATCTTTCCAAGGGACCTCAACCTCCCTTGATCGGATAGAATTCCAGGCTAGGTAGACCGAGAAAGCCTGAGAAGACCCATTGAGGTCTAACCAGCCTACACCGTCCTTATGATCTGGAATAAGTTGAGGTACCGGGATACTAGTAATTTCCGGAAACCTAGCATACCAATCAATCGGCCAAGTCCAATTATTTTCATTAATCACGTCTGACACCATATCAAGGGGGGAAAACCCAGCTCTAGTGATATCTCTGTGAGTGAGGAATTGAAAGATTGGACTAGCCATGCTCCATTTGTCAAACCAAATGGAAGTAGAATTCCCATCACGTATCGTATGCCATATAAAAGGTCTAACTTTGTTTCTTAATTGGAGCAACTTCCTCCAAGACCAGCTCATAGAACCCATGATAGGAATGTCCCAAAAACTTCTACCCCGCAACTTATAAGAATGAATCCATTGGACCCATAACGACTCCTTGTTAGTCATTATACTCCAGATATGGTATGTCATTAGGGCAGCATTAAAGTCTTTGATACGACGGATACCCAGACCCCCTTCAGATTTTGGTTTGCACACTACCTCCCAAGAGACTTTTGCTTTACCCTTCTTCATTTCGCCTTGACACCATAGAAACCCTCGCATAAGTTGCTCGAGCTCATGGGTAATACGGGTTGGGAGAGTAAAAACTGAAGCCCAATAGATATGTAAATTAGATAGCACTGAAATGATCAGTTGTAGCCGCCCCGCAAAAGAGAGGAATTTATTCTTCCAATCATTTATGCGATTCCGCATCTTTTCTATCAGGCCTTTACAATCCCGAAATAGTAATCTTGTAGAGATCAAAGGCACTCCAAGATATTTAACCGGGAGACTTCCTTCCTCAAACGGCATTGAAAGGAGAATTGCAGCTCGGGTAGTTGTGGGGACGTTACAGAAGAACACCGTACTTTTAGGAATGCTAGGAACAAGCCCGGAAACTTCTTTAAACTCATTCAACGCATCCAAAATCAGATTGGCAGAATTCAGATTACCTCGCGAAAAAATGAAAAGATCATCAGCAAAACATAGGTTAACAATCTTTTGTTTCTCACAGCCTTTGTGATAACCAAAATCCGTGCTTGATGTAACTCTACGTTTGATAATAAGAGAAAGTACCTCCATAACAAGAGTAAAAAGGTATGGAGACATTGGGTCACCCTGTCTCAGGCCTCTTTTACCCCTAAACCAGCCATGGACCTCTCCATTTATACAAATGGAAAAAGAGGGAGATGTAACACATTCCAAAATCCACGTTATCATTTTAGGAGGAAAACCAAAACCAATTAAGATAGAGTGTAGAAACTCCCAATCAACAGTATCATAAGCTTTCTGGATATCAATTTTGAAAGCACATCGAGGGGGACCAGAATGTCTATGATAGTTATGCAAAAGTTCTTGAGTGAGGAGTATATTATCTGAAATTCGTCTACCAGGAATGAAAGCTGATTGATTAACGCCCACAATATCACCAAGAACATCAGTGATGCGATTTGTAATAATTTTGCTGATACACTTATAAATTACATTGCAGCATGAAATTGGCCTAAAATCAGTCGTCTTTGAAGGGGTTGGGATCTTTGGAATCATAGCCAGAATCGTATGATTTATTTCTTTTAGTAACTTGCCGTTTGCAAAAAATTCCCGGACCGCACAACACACTTCCTCGCCAATAATGTCCCAAGACTTTTTAAAGAAAACAGTTGTGAAGCCATCAGGGCCCGGGGCTTTATCATTGCCAATAGAAAAGAGAGACTTTTTAATTTCAGAATTGCTTACCTCCCTAACCATAAACTCAGCCTTTTGTCTATCAATAGTGTTTTGAAACAGCTCATGAGTATCAAGGGTGGACACCTGGCCCGTAATTCCAAGGAAATTTTGGTAATGTTTAACAAAAATTGGATCGATCTCCTTACCTTCATGCATAGTAGTGCCCTCAAAAATAGCATCTATACGATTCATGTGGCATCTACCCTTGACCACATTGTGGAAGTAAGCTGAATTGGAGTCCCCAACTCTTAACCATTCGATTTTAGATTTTTGTTTAAGGAAACGTTCCTCATCTAAAACCGCGGCTTTATACGCAAGAATATATTGGGCTTCCTCTTCCCGAAGCTTAGTGCAGTGGGGGTTTTTATCAAGGGCAGATTGAACTTCGTCTAGCTCAACCCGAAGGAATTTTACTTTGGAGTGCAGATTACCTTGGTCCTTTAAAAGCTTTCTCAAAGGGGGTTTCATAGCTTTTAGGTGTTTTACCACCCGAAACATTGCACAACCTGTGATTCTCTCCGACCAAGCCCCACCAACAATATTACGAAATTCAGGTTTGTCTGCAAGAAAGTTAAAAAATTTAAAAGACTTGGGTTTGAACTTCATAACATTCGGGATTTTCAAGATACAAGGGGTGTGGTCTGAAATACGATATGGCTGGAAAATGCCAATAGAATCCGGGAATAAGTCAATGAAAACTTGATTCCCCATAATTCGATCAATCTTCTTTAAAATACCATCTAAACCTTGCGGTTTTTGGTTCCAAGTAAAATGAAGGCCCGTACTATTTATATCCATAACAGCCATATCATTGACACACTCTTGGAATTCACGCATAGCAATATGAGGTTGGTACCCACCACATGAGTGATCTTCTAGTTTCAAGGCTGCATTAAAGTCACCAAGAATAGCCCAAGGTTTATTCGACATAATCTGGCTATGTACCACTAGATTTTTGCCATAAAATCCTCCTTTCTATGTATGAGGTAGCCGCATACACAAAAGAACAAAAGAAAGACTTTCTATCAGATTTAGTAACAACTTGCACATGTATAACTTGGTTTGTTTGAGCTAGAGTCATAACATCTAACACCCTCTCATCCAAACCAAGAATAATGCGGGTACCTTTATCACACAAAGACCCATTAGAGGTCCAATTCCAACTTGCACAAACTTTCTTACACACATCATAAACATCCGCAACATTCACGTGAGATTCTAGAATTGCACAAATACTAAGATTATTATCGAGTACTATTTGACGAACCTCATCTTGTTTAGGGGGCTGGTTCAAACCCCGAATATTCCAGGAAGCGAGACTAAACATTAAGACCATGTGAATAGGGAGTGCTTGCCCCCTTGTTTTTGGCCGTGCCCGCCAAAAAATTTGTAGTATCGTTTGTGTTTTCCTCCACTTCATCTTCTTCATCCTCCATATCACTTAACGAATCAAACCCATTTGAGGTAGGAATATTTGCATAGGTGTTCAAATTATGAAAAACAGTAGGTTTAGCCTGATGTTGAGAGCTCCCAACATCACCTATACTATTACTGCTCCCATTTGCTTTTTGGCCAACAATAGGTGTAACATGGTGGTTATGATTACCATTTACACTATTACTGTTCGCCTTTCCATAATCAAAGAACATAGCATCCGGGACCTCATTGCGATCAATAGGTGTAGCATTCTCTACACTATTACTGATCGCACATTTATTCCCACTATCTCTTTTCTTATGGACATCTTCACAAACAATAGGTGTAGTATAATGTCTATCCTTATCTACACTATTACTGTTTGTGATCGGTAGTTTAGCACTTTCAGCCACTTCCGAATCAGTTTTTGAGCTCCCCTTTGGTCTATACTAAAAATTAGAACGAGTTTTAAAACGTTTTTTGTTCCCCACGACCTGGTATCCGTCATCATCTTGTTCAACTTCCTTCTCTATGGGCTTTACGTTTTTGGGGCAGCTATTAATATCATGACCAAAGATTTTACATATCGAACACCTCGGAGGTTTCCATTCGTATTCAAGTCTAATAACTTCTTTCGAATAATCAGATCCTTCAAGGGAAGGGATTGCCACAGACATCGTGGACCTAAGATCATCTTTAGAGCTGATTTCAATGAGGGCTCTAGCAAAGTTGCTTCTACCCCAAGATTCCGAACAGATTGTACTTGTGTAGGCATCCAACAATTTTGGTGTACCAATCTTCGTAGCAATGATACTAAGACCATCAGCTGTAAACGCAGCCATTGGAACATCATGGAATTTCACCCAGATCGGAACTTTAGTAAGATCTTCCTTTGTTAGAGTGGTATTTGGAGTCCATTCTTTTAAGATAATGGGGTTATTTCGAATCATTCAAGGACCATTTTCCAATACATCTTCTAATCCTTTGTGTAAGTCAAATTTGAAAAAGAATAACCCTTTTGCATTCATCATTACCCGATTGAGACCAAACTTTGTCCATACATTTTTGACATAATATTCTACAATCGGGAAGGCAATCCGTTTGCCTAGAAAGTAACCATAAAGGGTATTCGAGAACCTGTTTGCAACTTCCTTCACTGATTCTATTGGTATCATAACATCTACATCATCATTAGACTTTTCAGAATCAAGTTTACGAAAATTCACCTTAGGCAAAGTAGATGTCTTGTTTGTGACCGCTGCATAGGATAGTTTAGGCTGAGTTGGAGTCACTACCGCAGCTGGTTGCGGTTCTTTAGGAACAACATCAGAATGTGTCACACTCAAGGGGTTATTAGGAGGTGTTAAGGTAGGGTTCAAAACAGTATCAGCCTGAACTGGGGTTGAATCCTTCCGACCCATAGGAACCGGTTGGCTACGAACTGCAATACGGGGTTGAATAACCTTCCCATTTTTCCCAATAATCTTGCCATCTATGTTTTTCAGTTTAGCAGCAAAGTTTGAAGGTTTTTGCCCCGTATCATTTGTAGCAGGGGCCATTGCAAACAGCAATGTTAAAGCATGCAGCCAAGAACCCTAGACGCAGCCTTAACAATCTTCACCAATTCGCACAAACTGAAAATTAAAAGAATGCAGCCAAAGAAAAACCCTAGGCGCAGATTGTGAAAATATCTTTCAGCAAATCGCACCTAATAGTTAACAAATCTTCAACAAAAACGCAGATTGTGTGCCATCAGTATTAGTTATGGACATCTAGTGGTTATAATGGTTCAAGAACCATGGTTATGGGTTATGGACACCTATTACTTGTAAAATGTATATCTGTAGGCTGTTGGACATGGCTAGTAGTTATAATGGTTCAAGGGCCATCAGTATCAGTTATGGACATCTAGTGGTTATAATGATTCAAGGACCATGGTTATGGGTTATGGACACCTATTACTTGTAAAATGGATATCTATAGGCTATTGGTCATGGCTAGTAGTTATAATGGTTCAAGGGCCATCGATATGAGTTATGGACATGTAGTGGTTATAATGGTTCACTGGCCTTGGTTTTGGGTTATGGACACCTATTACATGTAAAATGGATATCTATAGGGTACTGGTCATGGTTACTAGTTAAAATGGTTCATGGGCCATCAGTATCAGTTATGGACATCTAGTGGTTATAATGGTTCAAGAACCATGGTTATGGGTTATGGACACCTATTACTTGTAAAATGTATATATGTAGGCTATTGGACATGGCTAGTAGTTATAATGGTTCAAAGGCCATCAGTATCAGTTATGGACATCTGGTGGTTATAATGATTCAAGGACCATGGTTATGGGTTATGGACACCTATTACTTGTAAAATGGATATCTATAGGCTATTGGTCATGGCTAGTAGTTATAATGGTTCAAGGGGCATCGATATGAGTTATGGACATGTAGTGGTTATAACGGTTCACTGGCCTTGGTTATGGGTTATTGACACCTATTACTTGTAAAATGGATATCTATAGGGTACTGGTCAAGGTTACTAGTTAAAATGGTTCATGGGCCATCAGTATCAGTTATGGACATCTAGTGGTTATAATGGTTCAAGAACCATGGTTATGGGTTATGGACACCTATTACTTGTAAAATGGATATCTGTAGGCAATTGGACATGGCTAGTAGTTGTAATGGTACAAGGGCCATCGATATGAGTTATGGACATGTAGTGGTTATAATGGTTCACTGGCCTTGGTTATGGGTTATGGACACCTATTACTTGTAAAATGGATATCTATAGGCTATTGGTAATGGTTACTAGTTATAATGGTTCATGGGCCATCAGTATCAGTTATGGACATCAAGTGGTTATAATGGCTCAAGAACCATGGTTATGGGTTATGGACACCTATTACTTGTAATATGTATATCTGTAGGCTATTGGACATGTCTAGTAGTTATAATGGTTCAAGTGCCATCAGTATCAGTTACGGACATCCAGTGGTTATAATGATTCAAGGACCATGGTTATGGGTTATGGACACCTATTACTTGTAAAATGGATATCTATAGGCTATTGGTCATGGCTAGTAGTTATAATGGTTCAAGGGCCATCGATATGAGTTATGGACATGTAGTGGTTATAATGGTTCACTGGCCTTGGTTATGGGTTATGGACACCTATTACTTGTAAAATGGATATCTATAGGCTACTGGTCATGGTTACTAGTTATAATGGTTCATGGGCCATCAGTATCAGTTATGGACATCTAGTGGTAATAATGGTTCAAGAACCATGGTTATGGGTTATGGACACCTATTACTTGTAAAATGTATATTTGTAGGCTATTTGACATGGCTAGTAGTTATAATGGTTCAAGAGCCATCAGTATCAGTTATGGACATCTAGTGGTTATAATGATTCAAGGACCATGGTTATGGGTTATGGAGACCTATTACTTGTAAAATGGATCTCTATAGGCTATTGGTCATGGCTAGTAGTTATAATGGTTCAAGGGCCATCGATATGAGTTATGGACATGTAGTGGTTATAATGGTTCACTGGCCTTGGTTATGGGTTATGGACACCTATTACTTGTAAAATGGATATCTATAGGGTACTGGTCAAGGTTACTAGTTAAAATGGTTCATGGGCCATCAGTATCAGTTATGGACATCTAGTGGTTACAATGGTTCAAGAACTATGGTTATGGGTTATGGACACCCATTACTTGTAAAATGGATATCTGTAGGCTATTGGACATGGCCTGTAGTTATAATGGTTCAAGGGCCATCAGTATCAGTTATGGGCATCTAGTAGTTATAATGATTCAAGGACCATGGTTATGGGTTATGGACACCTATTACTTGTAAAATGGATATCTGTAGGCTATTGGACATAGCTAGTAGTTATAATGGTTCAAGGGCCATCAGTATCAGTTATGGACATCTAGTGGTTATAATGATTCAAGGACCACGGTTATGGGTTATGGACACCTATTACTTGTAAAATGGATTCTATAGGCTATTGGTTATTGCTAGTAGTTATAATGGTTCAAGGGCCATCAATATGAGTTATGGACACGTAGTGGTTGTAATGGTTCACTGGCCTTGGTTATGGGTTATGGACACCTATTACTTGTAAAATGGATATCTATAGGCTACTGGTCATGGTTACTAGTTATAATGGTTCATGGGCCATCTGTATCAGTTATGGACATCTAGTGGTTATAATGGTTCAAGAACCATGGTTATGGGTTATGGACACCTATTACTTGTAAAATGTATATCTATAGGCTATTGGACATGGCTAGTAGTTATAATGGTTCAAGGGCCATCAGTATCAGTTATGGATATCTAGTGGTTATAATGATTCAAAGACCATGGTTATGGGTTATGGACACCTATTACTTGTAAAATGGATATCTGTAGGCTATTGGACATAGCTAGTAGTTATAATGGTTCAAGGGCCATCAGTATCAGTTATGGACATCTAGTGGTTATAATGATTCAAGGACCACGGTTATGGGTTATGGACACCTATTACTTGTAAAATGGATATCTATAGGCTTAGTTATAATGGTTCAAGGGACATCGATATGAGTTATGGACATGTAGTGGTTATAATGGTTCACTGGCCTTGGTTATGGGTTATGGACACCTATTACTTGTAAAATGGATATATATAGGCTATTGGTCATGGTTACTAGTAATAATGGTTCATGGGCCATCAGTATCAGTTATGGACATCTAGTGGTTATAATGGTTCAAGAACCATGGTTATGGGTTATGGACACCTATTACTTGTAAAATGTATATATGTAGGCTATTGGACATGGCTAGTAGTTACAATGGTTTAAGGGCCATCAGTATCAGTTATGGACATCCAGTGGTTATAATGATTCAAGGACCATGGTTATGGGTTATGGACACCTATTACTTGTAAAATGGATATATGTAGGCTATTTGACATGGCTAGTAGTTATAATGGTTCAAGGGCCATCAGTATCAGTTATGGATATCTAGTGGTTATAATGATTCAAGGACCACGGTTATGGGTTATGGACACCTATTACTTGTAAAATGGATATCTATAGGCTATTGGTCATGGCTAGTAGTTATAATGGTTCAAGGGCCATCGATATGAGTTATGGACATGTAGTGGTTATAATGGTTCACTGGCCTTGGTTATGGCTTATGGACACCTATTACTTGTAAAATGGATATTTATAGGCAATTGGTCATGACTAGTAGTTATAATGGTTCAAGGGCCATCAGTATCAGTTATGGACAACTACTGGTTATAATGGTTCAAGGACCATGGTTATGGGTTATGGACACCTATTACTTGTAAAATGGATATCTATAGGCTATTGGTCATGGCTAGTAGTTATAATGGTTCAAGGGCCATCGATATGAGTTATGGACATGTAGTGGTTATAATGGTTCAATGGCCTTGGTTATGGGTTATGGACACCTATTACTTGTAAAATGGATATCTATAGCCTACTGGTCATGGTTACTAGTTATAATGGTTCATGGGCCATCAGTAGCAGTTATGTACTTCTAGTGGTTATAATGGTTCAAGAACCATGGTTATGGGTTATGGACACCTATTACTTGTAAAATGTATATCTGTAGGCTATTGGACATGGCTAGTAGTTATAATGGTTCAAGGGCCATCAGTATCAGTTATGGACATCTAGTGGTTATAATGATTCAAGGACCATGGTTATGGGTTATGGACAAAATGGATATATGTAGGCTATTGGACATGGCTAGTTGTTATAATGGTTCAAGGGCCATCAGTATCAGTTATGGACATCTAGTGGTTATAATGATTCAAGGACCACGGTTATGGGTTATGGACACCTATTACTTGTAAAATGGATATCTATAGGCTATTGGTCATGGCTAGTAGTTATAGTGGTTCAAGGGCCATCGATATGAGTTATGGACATGTAGTGGTTATAATGGTTCACTGGCCTTGGTTATGGGTTATGGACACCTATTACTTGTAAAATGGATATCTATAGGCTACTGGTTATGGTTACTAGTTATAATGGTTCATGGGCCATCAGTATCAGTTATGGACATCTAGTGGTTATAATGGTTCAAGAACCATGGTTATGGGTTATGGACACCTATTACTTGTAAAATGTATATATGTAGGCTATTGGACATGGCTAGTAGTTATAATGGTTCAAGGGCCATCAGTATCAGTTATGGACATCTAGTGGTTATAATGATTCAAGGACCACGGTTATGGGTTATGGACACCTATTACTTGTAAAATGGATATCTATAGGCTATTGGTCATGGCTAGTAGTTATAATGGTTCAAGGGCCATCGATATGAGTTATGGACATGTAGTGGTTATAATGGTTCACTGGCCTTGGTTATGGCTTATGGACACCTATTACTTGTAAAATGGATATTTATAGGCAATTGGTCATGACTAGTAGTTATAATGGTTCAAGGGCCATCAGTATCAGTTATGGACAACTACTGGTTATAATGGTTCAAGGACCATGGTTATGGGTTATGGACACCTATTACTTGTAAAATGTATATCTATAGGCTATTGGACATGGCTAGTAGTTATAATGGTTCAAGGGCCATCAGTATCAGTTATGGACATCTAGTGGTTATAATGGTTCAAGAACCATGGTTATGGGTTATGGACACCTATTACTTGTAAAATGTATATCTATAGGCTATTGGACATGGCTAGTAGTTATAATGGTTCAAGGGCCATCAGTATCAGTTATGGTCATCTAGTGGTTATAATGATTCAAGGACCACGGTTATGGGTTATGGACACCTATTACTTGTAAAATGGATATCTATAGGCTATTGGTCATGGCTAGTAGTTATAATGGTTCAAGGGCCATCGATATGAGTTATGCACATGTAGTGGTTATAATGGTTCACTGGCCTTGGTTATGGGTTATGGACACCTATTACTTGAAAAATGGATATCTATAGGCTACTGGTCATGGTTACTAGTTATAATGGTTCATGGGCCATCAGTATCAGTTATGGACATCTAGTGGTTATAATGGTTCAAGAACCATGGTTATGGGTTATGGACACCTATTACTTGTAAAATGTATATCTATAGGCTATTGGACATGGCTAGTAGTTATAATGGTTCAAGGGCCATCAGTATCAGTTATGGTCATCTAGTGGTTATAATGATTCAAGGACCACGGTTATGGGTTATGGACACCTATTACTTGTAAAATGGATATCTATAGGCTATTGGTCATGGCTAGTAGTTATAATGGTTCAAGGGCCATCGATATGAGTTATGCACATGTAGTGGTTATAATGGTTCACTGGCCTTGGTTATGGGTTATGGACACCTATTACTTGAAAAATGGATATCTATAGGCTACTGGTCATGGTTACTAGTTATAATGGTTCATGGGCCATCAGTATCAGTTATGGACATCTAGTGGTTATAATGGTTCAAGAACCATGGTTATGGGTTATGGACACCTATTACTTGTAAAATGTATATATGTAGGCTATTGGACATGGCTAGTAGTTATAATGGTTTAAGGGCCATCAGTATCAGTTATGGACATCCAGTGGTTATAATGATTCAAGGACCATGGTTAAGGGTTATGGACACCTATTACTTGTAAAATGGATATATGTAGGCTATTTGACATGGCTAGTAGTTATAATGGTTCAAGGGCCATCAGTATCAGTTATGGATATCTAGTGGTTATAATGATTCAAGGACCACGGTTATGGGTTATGGACACCTATTACTTGTAAAATGGATATCTATAGGCTATTGGTCATGGCTAGTAGTTATAATGGTTCAAGGGCCATCGATATGAGTTATGGACATGTAGTGGTTATAATGGTTCACTGGCCTTGGTTATGGCTTATGGACACCTATTACTTGTAAAATAGATATTTATAGGCAATTGGTCATGACTAGTAGTTATAATGGTTCAAGGGCCATCAGTATCAGTTATGGACAACTACTGGTTATAATCGTTCAAGGACCATGGTTATGGGTTATGGACACCTATTACTTGTAAAATGGATATCTATAGGCTATTGGTCATGGCTAGTAGTTATAATGGTTCAAGGGCCATCGATATGAGTTATGGACATGTAGTGGTTATAATGGTTCAATGGCCTTGGTTATGGGTTATGGACACCTATTACTTGTAAAATGGATATCTATAGCCTACTGGTCATGGTTACTAGTTATAATGGTTCATGGGCCATCAGTAGCAGTTATGTACTTCTAGTGGTTATAATGGTTCAAGAACCATGGTTATGGGTTATGGACACCTATTACTTGTAAAATGTATATCTGTAGGCTATTGGACATGGCTAGTAGTTATAATGGTTCAAGGGCCATCAGTATCAGTTATGGACATCTAGTGGTTATAATGATTCAAGGACCATGGTTATGGGTTATGGACAAAATGGATATCTGTAGGCTATTGGACATGGCTAGTTGTTATAATGGTTCAAGGGCCATCAGTATCAGTTATGGACATCTAGTGGTTATAATGATTCAAGGACCACGGTTATGGGTTATGGACACCTATTACTTGTAAAATGGATATCTGTAGGCTATTGGTCATGGCTAGTAGTTATAGTGGTTCAAGGGCCATCGATATGAGTTATGGACATGTAGTGGTTAAAATGGTTCACTGGCCTTGGTTATGGCTTATGGACACCTATTACTTGTAAAATGGATATTTATAGGCAATTGGTCATCACTAGTAGTTATAATGGTTCAAGGGCCATCAGTATCAGTTATGGACAACTACTGGTTATAATGGTTCAAGGACCATGGTTATGGGTTATGGACACCTATTACTTGTAAAATGGATATCTATAGGCTATTGGTCATGGCTAGTAGTTATAATGGTTCAAGGGCCATCGATATGAGTTATGGACATGTAGTGGTTATAATGGTTCAATGGCCTTGGTTATGGGTTATGGACACCTATTACTTGTAAAATGGATATCTATAGCCTACTGGTCATGGTTACTAGTTATAATGGTTCATGGGCCATCAGTAGCAGTTATGTACTTCTAGTGGTTATAATGGTTCAAGAACCATGGTTATGGGTTATGGACACCTATTACTTGTAAAATGTATATCTGTAGGCTATTGGACATGGCTAGTAGTTATAATGGTTCAAGGGCCATCAGTATCAGTTATGGACATCTAGTGGTTATAATGATTCAAGGACCATGGTTATGGGTTATGGACAAAATGGATATCTGTAGGCTATTGGACATGGCTAGTTGTTATAATGGTTCAAGGGCCATCAGTATCAGTTATGGACATCTAGTGGTTATAATGATTCAAGGACCACGGTTATGGGTTATGGACACCTATTACTTGTAAAATGGATATCTATAGGCTATTGGTCATGGCTAGTAGTTATAGTGGTTCAAGGGCCATCGATATGAGTTATGGACATGTAGTGGTTATAATGGTTCACTGGCCTTGGTTATGGGTTATGGACACCTATTACTTGTAAAATGGATATCTATAGGCTACTGGTCATGGTTACTAGTTATAATGGTTCATGGGCCATCAGTATCAGTTATGGACATCTAGTGGTTATAATGGTTCAAGAACCATGGTTATGGGTTATGGACACCTATTACTTGTAAAATGTATATATGTAGGCTATTGGACATGGCTAGTAGTTATAATGGTTCAAGGGCCATCAGTATCAGTTATGGACATCTAGTGGTTATAATGATTCAAGGACCACGGTTATGGGTTATGGACACCTATTACTTGTAAAATGGATATCTATAGGCTATTGGTCATGGCTAGTAGTTATAATGGTTCAAGGGCCATCGATATGAGTTATGGACATGTAGTGGTTATAATGGTTCACTGGCCTTGGTTATGGGTTATGGACACCTATTACTTGTAAAATGGATATCTATAGGCTACTGGTCATGGTTACTAGTTATAATGGTTCATGGGCCATCAGTATCAGTTATGGACATCTAGTGGTTATAATGGTTCAAGAACCATGGTTATGGGTTATGGACACCTATTACTTGTAAAATGTATATCTATAGGCTATTGGACATGGCTAGTAGTTATAATGGTTCAAGGGCCATCAGTATCAGTTATGGTCATCTAGTGGTTATAATGATTCAAGGACCACGGTTATGGGTTATGGACACCTATTACTTGTAAAATGGATATCTATAGGCTATTGGTCATGGCTAGTAGTTATAATGGTTCAAGGGCCATCGATATGAGTTATGGACATGTAGTGGTTATAATGGTTCACTGGCCTTGGTTATGGGTTATGGACACCTATTACTTGTAAAATGGATATCTATAGGCTACTGGTCATGGTTACTAGTTATAATGGTTCATGGGCCATCAGTATCAGTTATGGACATCTAGTGGTTATAATGGCTCAAAAACCATGGTTATGGGTTATGGACACCTATTACTTATAAAATGTATATATGTAGGCTATTGGACATGGCTAGTAGTTATAATGGTTCAAGGGCCATCAGTATCAGTTATGGACATCCAGTGGTTATAATGATTCAAGGACCATGGTTATGGGTTATAGACACCTATTACTTGTAAAATGTATATATGTAGGCTATTGGACATGGCTAGTAGTTATAATGGTTCAAGGGCCATCAGTAACAGTTATGGACATCTAGTGGTTATAATGATTCAAGGACCATGGTTATGGGTTATTTTTTTTTTGATAAAGGGCTAAGCCCGGCAAAAATTAAAACATCAAAAGAAAGTTATTTACAAACACAGATGGGTAAAACTACCACATCTTGAAAATAACTACTTGGCCACCCAAAACATGCTTTGGGAATAAGACCAACAAAAGACACATAACTCTATAACCAATGTCTAAACCTAATCTAGGTATACCAAAAAAATTAAGATTATAAAGAAATCTTTTAACATCAAAAAACAAAACACCTAAGACATTCTTAAGCCTCCATATCTCATCATTAGTATCCAAATTGCACTTAAAATGAACTTTTGCCTTCAACTTGTTCACTTTGATCTTAGTCTTCAAAATGCCATTGTAAATCGAGAATAAGATTGACCACCAAAAAGTCAAAATAGTCAACATAGCCTCAAAACTATGGACATTCCCACCAAAACAGTTTGAAATGATGAAAATGCAGAATGTTGACTCAGTGTAAGTCAACATTCTCATAGTATCTCCTTTGAAGTGAACCAAAGAACACTCCATCAATTTTGACCCGAGAAAAGTCAAAATCCTCTTCAAATTATCATCACAGCCCAAACTCATCCCCTTAGACCATAAATACCATAAACCCTCACAAGCCTTTGACCAACAGAAATTCAAAATCCACAAATTCCAGATTTTATACAGTTTGACCCACGGATTAAGACCCAACTTTGACTCAGTGAAAGTCAAAATTGCATCCATAATAGTATAACAATGTATTATACCACTACAATCCTTGGCAATACTTGCAACCTTTTTATCAAAACAGATCAAATCAAAAGACATAAGGTTGAACTTGTACCAGAAAATAAGCATGGCCGTTGACTTCAGAAAAGTCAACCCTGCAGTTTTGCACTTCCTCATGTATTGCTTAAGCCACCATTTGCAAGTTTCAAGCACTTTATCAACCTGCAACAACAAGTATGGAGGATTAATAACCCTTTGGGGGCTAGCCACATCACATCTTTGACCGAAATTGTCCTGACTATGACCAACCCCTTTAATTAGGGTTATAATCCACCATTTCCACTTCAAAATCCTGCATTTAAAATGCCTGCACAACTGCCCAAAAAGCTCCAAAACAGCAGCCTTGAAGCATCCATGACTAGAGCAAATAATCTCCAAAATCCAAATGCTAAAAAATTGACCTGCAAAATACACAACAAAAGAACTGCAGCTCACATTTGGATTGCACAAAATCAAGTAATTACGACTTCCCTTTATACAATGCAGCCCATAGTAGTTGTTGGTATAAAGGCCCAACGGGCCAGATCTTCTAAAAAAATCCAAAAAAATCACCAAAACTCTTGAAAAATATAAAAATATGTTCCAAGCCTGCACAAAGAATTTCATCTTCAATATATGGCTGTTAATACCCATAATGCACCTCTGCAGCTCTAAAACAGCATAAATCACTTGACAATCAAGAAATTTCCTGCTGCCACTTTGAAATATACTAGACCCATTATCAGAGTACCAAAAAAATCCAAAAAAAATATGGAAAATTTCAGAAAAATAAATGGTTATGGGTTATGGACACCTATTACTTGTAAAATGGATATCTGTAGGCTATTGGACATGGCTAGTAGTTATAATGGTTCAAGGGCCATCAGTATCAGTTATGGACATCTAGTGGTTATAATGATTCAAGGACCACGGTTATGGGTTATGGACACCTATTACTTGTAAAATGGATATCTATAGGCTATTGGTCATGGCTAGTAGTTATAATGGTTCAAGGGCCATCGATATGAGTTATGGACATGTAGTGGTTATAATGGTTCACTGGCCTTGGTTATGGGTTATGGACACCTATTACTTGTAAAATGGATATCTATAGGCTACTGGTCATGGTTACTAGTTATAATGGTTCATGGGCCATCAGTATCAGTTATGGACATCTAGTGGTTATAATGGTTCAAGAACCATGGTTATGGGTTATGGACACCTATTACTTGTAAAATGTATATCTATAGGCTATTGCACATGGCTAGTAGTTATAATGGTTCAAGCGCCATCAGTATCAGTTATGGACATCTAGTGGTTATAATGATTCAAGGACCACGGTTATGGGTTATGGACACCTATTACTTTTAAAATGGATATCTATATGCTATTGGTCATGGCTAGTAGTTATGATGGTTCAAGGGCCATCGATATGAGTTATGGACATGTAGTGGTTATAATGGTTCACTGGCCTTGGTTATGGGTTATGGACACCTATTACTTGTAAAATGGATATCTATAGGCTACTGGTCATGGTTACTAGTTATAATGGTTCATGGGCCATCAGTATCAGTTATGGACATCTAGTGGTTATAATGGTTCAAGAACCATGGTTATGGGTTATGGACACCTATTACTTGTAAAATGGATATCTGTAGGCTATTGGACATGGCTAGTAGTTGTAATGGTACAAGGGCCATCAATATGAGTTATCGACATGTAGTGGTTATAATGGTTCACTGGCCTTGGTTATGGGTTATGGACACCTATTACTTGAAAAATGGATATCTATAGGCTACTGGTCATGGTTACTAGTTATAATGGTTCATGGGCCATCAGTATCAGTTATGGACATCTAGTGGTTATAATGGCTCAAAAACCATGGTTATGGGTTATGGACACCTATTACTTGTAAAATGTATATCTGTAGGCTATTGGACATGGCTAGTAGTTATAATGGTTCAAGGGCCATCAGTATCAGTTATTGACATCTAGTGGTTATAATTATTCAAGGACCATGGTTATGGGTTATGGACACCTATTACTTGTAAAATGGATATATGTAGGCTATTGGACATGGCTAGAAGTTATAATGGTTCAAGTGCCATCAGTGTCAGTTATGGACATCTAGTGGTTATAATGATTCAAGGACCATGGTTATGGGTTATAGACACCTATTACTTGTAAAATGGATATCTATAGGCTATTGGTCATGGCTAGTAGTTATAATGGTTCAAGGGCCATCGATATGAGTTATGGACATGTAGTGGTTATAATGGTTCACTGGCCTTGGTTATGGGTTATGGACACCTATTACTTGTAAAATGGATATCTATAGGCTATTGGTCATGGTTACTAGTTATAATGGTTCATGGGCCATCAGTATCAGTTATGGACATCTAGTGGTTATAATGGTTCAAGAACCATGGTTATGGGTTATGGACACCTATTACTTGTAAAATGGATATCTGTAGGCTATTGGACATGGCTAGTAGTTGTAATGGTACAAGGGCCATCGATATGAGTTATTGACATGTAGTGGTTATAATGGTTCACTGGCCTTGGTTATGGGTTATGGACACCTATTACTTGTAAAATGGATATCTATAGGCTACTTGTCATGGTTACTAGTTATAATGGTTCATGGGCCATCAGTATCAGTTATGGACATCAAGTGGTTATAATGGCTCAAGAACCATGGTTATGGGTTATGGACACCTATTACTTGTAAAATGTATATATGTAGGCTATTGGACATGGCTAGTAGTTATAATGGTTCAAGGGCCATCAGTATCAGTTATGGACATCTAGTGGTTATAATGATTCAAGGACCATGGTTATGGGTTATGGACACCTATTACTTGTAAAATGGATATATGTAGGCTATTGGACATGGCTAGTAGTTATAATGGTTCAAGTGCCATCAGTGTCAGTTATGGACATCTAGTGGTTATAATGATTCAAGGACCATGGTTATGGGTTATAGACACCTATTACTTGTAAAATGGATATCTATAGGCTATTGGTCATGGCTAGTAGTTATAATGGTTCAAGGGCCATCGATATGAGTTATGGACATGTAGTGGTTATAATGGTTCACTGGCCTTGGTTTTGAGTTATGGACACCTATTACTTGTAAAATGGATATCTATAGGGTACTGGTCAAGGTTACTAGTTAAAATGGTTCATGGGCCATCAGTACCAGTTATGGACATCTAGTGGTTATAATGGTTCAAGAACCATGGTTATGGGTTATGGACACCTATTACTTGTAAAATGTATATCTGTAGGCTATTGGACATGGCTAGTAGTTATAATGGTTCAAGGGCCATCAGTATCAGGTATGGACATCTAGTGGTTATAATGATTCAAGGACCATGGTTATGGGTTATGGACACCTATTACTTGTAAAATGGATATCTGTAGGCTATTGGACATGGCTAGTAGTTATAATGGTTCAAGGGCCATCAGTATCAGTTATGGACATCTAGTGGTTATAATGATTCAAGGACCACGGTTATGGGTTATGGACACCTATTACTTGTAAAATGGATATCTATAGGCTATTGGTCATGGCTAGTAGTTATAATGGTTCAAGGGCCATCGATATGAGTTATGGACATGTAGTGGTTATAATGGTTCACTGGCCTTGGTTATGGGTTATGGACACCTATTACTTGTAAAATGGATATCTATAGGCTACTGGTCATGGTTACTAGTTATAATGGTTCATGGGCCATCAGTATCAGTTATGGACATCTAGTGGTTATAATGGTTCAAGAACCATGGTTATGGGTTATGGACACCTATTACTTGTAAAATGTATATCTATAGGCTATTGCACATGGCTAGTAGTTATAATGGTTCAAGCGCCATCAGTATCAGTTATGGACATCTAGTGGTTATAATGATTCAAGGACCACGGTTATGGGTTATGGACACCTATTACTTTTAAAATGGATATCTATATGCTATTGGTCATGGCTAGTAGTTATGATGGTTCAAGGGCCATCGATATGAGTTATGGACATGTAGTGGTTATAATGGTTCACTGGCCTTGGTTATGGGTTATGGACACCTATTACTTGTAAAATGGATATCTATAGGCTACTGGTCATGGTTACTAGTTATAATGGTTCATGGGCCATCAGTATCAGTTATGGACATCTAGTGGTTATAATGGTTCAAGAACCATGGTTATGGGTTATGGACACCTATTACTTGTAAAATGGATATCTGTAGGCTATTGGACATGGCTAGTAGTTGTAATGGTACAAGGGCCATCAATATGAGTTATCGACATGTAGTGGTTATAATGGTTCACTGGCCTTGGTTATGGGTTATGGACACCTATTACTTGAAAAATGGATATCTATAGGCTACTGGTCATGGTTACTAGTTATAATGGTTCATGGGCCATCAGTATCAGTTATGGACATCTAGTGGTTATAATGGCTCAAAAACCATGGTTATGGGTTATGGACACCTATTACTTGTAAAATGTATATCTGTAGGCTATTGGACATGGCTAGTAGTTATAATGGTTCAAGGGCCATCAGTATCAGTTATGGACATCTAGTGGTTATAATGATTCAAGGACCATGGTTATGGGTTATGGACACCTATTACTTGTAAAATGGATATATGTAGGCTATTGGACATGGCTAGTAGTTATAATGGTTCAAGTGCCATCAGTGTCAGTTATGGACATCTAGTGGTTATAATGATTCAAGGACCATGGTTATGGGTTATAGACACCTATTACTTGTAAAATGGATATCTATAGGCTATTGGTCATGGTTACTAGTTATAATGGTTCATGGGCCATCAGTATCAGTTATGGACATCTAGTGGTTATAATGGTTCAAGAACCATGGTTATGGGTTATGGACACCTATTACTTGTAAAATGGATATCTGTAGGCTATTGGACATGGCTAGTAGTTGTAATGGTACAAGGGCCATCGATATGAGTTATCGACATGTAGTGGTTATAATGGTTCACTGGCCTTGGTTATGGGTTATGGACACCTATTACTTGTAAAATGGATATCTATAGGCTACTTGTCATGGTTACTAGTTATAATGGTTCATGGGCCATCAGTATCAGTTATGGACATCAAGTGGTTATAATGGCTCAAGAACCATGGTTATGGGTTATGGACACCTATTACTTGTAAAATGTATATATGTAGGCTATTGGACATGGCTAGTAGTTATAATGGTTCAAGGGCCATCAGTATCAGTTATGGACATCTAGTGGTTATAATGATTCAAGGACCATGGTTATGGGTTATGGACACCTATTACTTGTAAAATGGATATATGTAGGCTATTGGACATGGCTAGTAGTTATAATGGTTCAAGTGCCATCAGTGTCAGTTATGGACATCTAGTGGTTATAATGATTCAAGGACCATGGTTATGGGTTATAGACACCTATTACTTGTAAAATGGATATCTATAGGCTATTGGTCATGGCTAGTAGTTATAATGGTTCAAGGGCCATCGATATGAGTTATGGACATGTAGTGGTTATAATGGTTCACTGGCCTTGGTTTTGAGTTATGGACACCTATTACTTGTAAAATGGATATCTATAGGGTACTGGTCAAGGTTACTAGTTAAAATGGTTCATGGGCCATCAGTACCAGTTATGGACATCTAGTGGTTATAATGGTTCAAGAACCATGGTTATGGGTTATGGACACCTATTACTTGTAAAATGTATATCTGTAGGCTATTGTACATGGCTAGTAGTTATAATGGTTCAAGGGCCATCAGTATCAGGTATGGACATCTAGTGGTTATAATGATTCAAGGACCATGGTTATGGGTTATGGACACCTATTACTTGTAAAATGGATATATGTAGGCTATTGGACATGGCTAGTAGTTATAATGGTTCAAGTGCCATCAGTGTCAGTTATGGACATCTAGTGGTTATAATGATTCAAGGACCATGGTTATGGGTTATAGACACCTATTACTTGTAAAATGGATATCTATAGGCTATTGGTCATGGCTAGTAGTTATAATGGTTCAAGGGCCATCGATATGAGTTATGGAGATGTAGTGGTTATAATGGTTCAATGGCCTTGGTTATGGGTTATGGACACCTATTACTTGTAAAATGGATATCTATAGGCTACTGGTCATGGTTACTAGTTATAATGGTTCATGGGCCATCAGTATCAGTTATGGACATCTAGTGGTTATAATGGTTCAACAACCATGGTTATGGGTTATGGACACCTATTACTTGTAAAATGTATATCTGTAGGCTATTGGACATGGCTAGTAGTTATAATGGTTCAAGGGACATCAGTATCAGTTATGGACATCTAGTGGTTATAATGATTCAAGGACCACGGTTATGGGTTATGGACACCTATTACTTGTAAAATGGATATCTATAGGCTATTGGTTATTGCTAGTAGTTATAATGGTTCAAGGGCCATCGATATGAGTTATGGACACGTAGTGGTTATAATGGTTCACTGGCCTTGGTTATGGGTTATGGACTCCTATTACTTGTAAAATGGATATCCATAGGCTACTGGTCATGGTTACTAGTTATAATGGTTCATGGGCGATCAGTATTAGTTATGGACATCTAGTGGTTATAATGGTTCAGGAACCATGGTTATGGGTTATGGACACCTATTACTTGTAAAATGTATATCTGTAGGCTATTGGACATGGCTAGTAGTTATAATGGTTCAAGGGCCATCAGTATCAGTTATGGACATCTAGTGGTTATAATGATTCAAGGACCATGGTTATGGGTTATGGACACCTATTACTTGTAAAATGGATATCTATAGGCTATTGGTCATGGCTAGTAGTTATAATAGTTCAAGGGCCATCGATATGAGTAATGGACATATAGTGGTTATAATGGTTCACTGGCCTTGGTTTTGGGTTATGGACACCTATTACATGTAAAATGGATATCTATAGGGTACTGGTCAAGGTTACTAGTTAAAATGGTTCATGGGCCATCAGTATCAGTTATGGACATCTAGTGGTTATAATGGTTCAAGAACCATGGTTATGGGTTATGGACACCTATTACTTGTAAAATGTATATCTGTAGGCTATTGGACATGGCTAGTAGTTATAATGGTTCAAGGGCCATCAGTATCAGTTATGGACATCTAGTGGTTATAATGATTCAAGGACCATGGTTATGGGTTATGGACACCTATTACTTGTAAAATGGATATCTATAGGCTATTGGTCATGGCTAGTAGTTATAATGGTTCAAGGGGCATCGATATGAGTTATGGACACCTATTACTTGTAAAATGGATATCTGTAGGCTATTGGACATGGCTAGTAGTTATTATGGTTCAAGTGCCATCAGTATCAGTTATGGACATCTAGTGGTTATAATGATTCAAGGACCATGGTTATGGGTTATGGACACCTATTACTTGTAAAATGGATATCTATAGGCTATTGGTTATTGCTAGTAGTTATAATGGTTCAAGGGCCATCGATATGAGTTATGGACACGTAGTGGTTATAATGGTTCACTGGCCTTGGTTATGGGTTATGGACTCCTATTACTTGTAAAATGGATATCCATAGGCTACTGGTCATGGTTACTAGTTATAATGGTTCATGGGCGATCAGTATTAGTTATGGACATCTAGTGGTTATAATGGTTCAAGAACCATGGTTATGGGTTATGGACACCTATTACTTGTAAAATGTATATCTGTAGGCTATTGGACATGGCTAGTAGTTATAATGGTTCAAGGGCCATCAGTATCAGTTATGGGCATCTAGTAGTTATAATGATTCACTGGCCTTGGTTATGGGTTATGGACACCTATTACTTGTAAAATGGATATCTATAGGCTATTGGTCATGGTTACTAGTTATAATGGTTCATGGGCCATCAGTATCAGTTATGGACATCAAGTGGTTATAATGGCTCAAGAACCATGGTTATGGGTTATGGACACCTATTACTTGTAATATGTATATCTGTAGGCTATTGGACATGGCTAGTAGTTATAATGGTTCAAGTGCCATCAGTATCAGTTATGGACATCTAGTGGTTATAATGATTCAAGGACCATGGTTATGGGTTATGGACACCTATTACTTGTAAAATGGATATATGTAGGCTATTGGACATGGCTAGTAGTTATAATGGTTCAAGTGCCATCAGTATCAGTTATGGACATCTAGTGGTTATAATGGTTCAACAACCATGGTTATGGGTTATGGACACCTATTACTTGTAAAATGTATATCTGTAGGCTATTGGACATGGCTAGTAGTTATAATGGTTCAAGGGACATCAGTATCAGTTATGGACATCTAGTGGTTATAATGATTCAAGGACCACGGTTATGGGTTATGGACACCTATTACTTGTAAAATGGATATCTATAGGCTATTGGTTATTGCTAGTAGTTATAATGGTTCAAGGGCCATCGATATGAGTTATGGACACGTAGTGGTTATAATGGTTCACTGGCCTTGGTTATGGGTTATGGACTCCTATTACTTGTAAAATGGATATCCATAGGCTACTGGTCATGGTTACTAGTTATAATGGTTCATGGGCGATCAGTATTAGTTATGGACATCTAGTGGTTATAATGGTTCAGGAACCATGGTTATGGGTTATGGACACCTATTACTTGTAAAATGTATATCTGTAGGCTATTGGACATGGCTAGTAGTTATAATGGTTCAAGGGCCATCAGTATCAGTTATGGACATCTAGTGGTTATAATGATTCAAGGACCATGGTTATGGGTTATGGACACCTATTACTTGTAAAATGGATATCTATAGGCTATTGGTCATGGCTAGTAGTTATAATAGTTCAAGGGCCATCGATATGAGTAATGGACATATAGTGGTTATAATGGTTCACTGGCCTTGGTTTTGGGTTATGGACACCTATTACATGTAAAATGGATATCTATAGGGTACTGGTCAAGGTTACTAGTTAAAATGGTTCATGGGCCATCAGTATCAGTTATGGACATCTAGTGGTTATAATGGTTCAAGAACCATGGTTATGGGTTATGGACACCTATTACTTGTAAAATGTATATCTGTAGGCTATTGGACATGGCTAGTAGTTATAATGGTTCAAGGGCCATCAGTATCAGTTATGGACATCTAGTGGTTATAATGATTCAAGGACCATGGTTATGGGTTATGGACACCTATTACTTGTAAAATGGATATCTATAGGCTATTGGTCATGGCTAGTAGTTATAATGGTTCAAGGGGCATCGATATGAGTTATGGACACCTATTACTTGTAAAATGGATATCTGTAGGCTATTGGACATGGCTAGTAGTTATTATGGTTCAAGTGCCATCAGTATCAGTTATGGACATCTAGTGGTTATAATGATTCAAGGACCATGGTTATGGGTTATGGACACCTATTACTTGTAAAATGGATATCTATAGGCTATTGGTTATTGCTAGTAGTTATAATGGTTCAAGGGCCATCGATATGAGTTATGGACACGTAGTGGTTATAATGGTTCACTGGCCTTGGTTATGGGTTATGGACTCCTATTACTTGTAAAATGGATATCCATAGGCTACTGGTCATGGTTACTAGTTATAATGGTTCATGGGCGATCAGTATTAGTTATGGACATCTAGTGGTTATAATGGTTCAAGAACCATGGTTATGGGTTATGGACACCTATTACTTGTAAAATGTATATCTGTAGGCTATTGGACATGGCTAGTAGTTATAATGGTTCAAGGGCCATCAGTATCAGTTATGGGCATCTAGTAGTTATAATGATTCACTGGCCTTGGTTATGGGTTATGGACACCTATTACTTGTAAAATGGATATCTATAGGCTATTGGTCATGGTTACTAGTTATAATGGTTCATGGGCCATCAGTATCAGTTATGGACATCAAGTGGTTATAATGGCTCAAGAACCATGGTTATGGGTTATGGACACCTATTACTTGTAATATGTATATCTGTAGGCTATTGGACATGGCTAGTAGTTATAATGGTTCAAGTGCCATCAGTATCAGTTATGGACATCTAGTGGTTATAATGATTCAAGGACCATGGTTATGGGTTATGGACACCTATTACTTGTAAAATGGATATATGTAGGCTATTGGACATGGCTAGTAGTTATAATGGTTCAAGTGCCATCAGTATCAGTTATGGTCATCTAGTGGTTATAATGATTCAAGGACCATGGTTATGGGTTATGGACACCTATTACTTGTAAAATGGATATCTATAGGCTATTGGTCATGGCTAGTAGTTATAATGGTTCAAGGGCCATCGATATGAGTTATGGACATGTAGTGGTTATAATGGTTCACTGGCCTTGGTTATGGGTTATGGACACCTATTACTTGTAAAATGGATATCTATAGGCTACTGGTCATGGTTACTAGTTATAATGGTTCATGGGCCATCAGTATCAGTTATGGACATCTAGTGGTTATAATGGTTCAAGAACCATGGTTATGGGTTATGGACACCTATTACTTGTAAAATGTATATTTGTAGGCTATTGGACATGGCTAGTAGTTATAATGGTTCAAGAGCCATCAGTATCAGTTATGGACATCTAGTGGTTATAATGATTCAAGGACCATGGTTATGGGTTATAGACACCTATTACTTGTAAAATGGATCTCTATAGGCTATTGGTCATGGCTAGTAGTTATAATGGTTCAAGGGCCATCGATATGAGTTATGGACATGGAGTGGTTATAATGGTTCACTGGCCTTGGTTATGGGTTATGGACACCTATTACTTGTAAAATGGATATCTATAGGGTACTGGTCAAGGTTACTAGTTAAAATGGTTCATGGGCCATCAGTATCAGTTATGGACATCTAGTGGTTATAATGGTTTAAGAACTATGGTTATGGGTTATGGACACCCATTACTTGTAAAATGGATATCTGTAGGCTATTGGACATGGCTAGTAGTTATAATGGTTCAAGGGCCATCAGTATCAGTTATGGGCATCTAGTAGTTATAATGATTCAAGGACCATGGTTATGGGTTATGGACACCTATTACTTGTAAAATGGATATCTGTAGGCTATTGGACATGGCTAGTAGTTATAATGGTTCAAGGGACATCAGTATCAGTTATGGACATCTAGTGGTTATAATGATTCAAGGACCACGGTTATGGGTTATGGACACCTATTACTTGTAAAATGGATATCTGTAGGCTATTGGACATGGCTAGTAGTTATAATGGTTCAAGGGACATCAGTATCAGTTATGGACATATATTGGTTATAATGATTCAAGGACCACGGTTATGGGTTATGGACACCTATTACTTGTAAAATGGATATCTATAGGCTATTGGTTATTGCTAGTAGTTATAATGGTTCAAGGGCCATCGATATGAGTTATGGACACGTAGTGGTTATAATGGTTCACTGGCCTTGGTTATGGGTTATGGACACCTATTACTTGTAAAATGGATATCTATAGGCTACTGGTCATGGTTACTAGTTATAATGGTTCATGGGCCATCAGTATCAGTTATGGACATCTAATGGTTATAATGGTTCAAGAACCATGGTTATGGGTTATGGACACCTATTACTTGTAAAATGTATATCTATAGGCTATTGGACATGGCTAGTAGTTATAATGGTTCAAGGGCCATCAGTATCAGTTATGGACATCTAGTGGTTATAATGATTCAAAGACCATGGTTATGGGTTATGGACACCTATTACTTGTAAAATGGATATCTGTAGGCTATTGGACATAGCTAGTAGTTATAATGGTTCAAGGGCCATCAGTATCAGTTATGGACATCTAGTGGTTATAATGATTCAAGGACCACGGTTATGGGTTATGGACACCTATTACTTGTAAAATGGATATCTATAGGCTATTGGTCATGGCTAGTAGTTATAATGGTTCAAGGGACATCGATATGAGTTATGGACATGTAGTGGTTATAATGGTTCACTGGCCTTGGTTATGGGTTATGGACACCTATTACTTGTAAAATGGATATATATAGGCTACTGGTCATGGTTACTAGTAATAATGGTTCATGGGCCATCAGTATCAGTTATGGACATCTAGTGGTTATAATGATTCAAAGACCATGGTTATGGGTTATGGACACCTATTACTTGTAAAATGTATATCTGTAGGCTATTGGACATGGCTAGTAGTTATAATGGTTCAAGGGCCATCAGTATCAGTTATGGACATCTAGTGGTTATAATGATTCAAGGACCATGGTTATGGGTTATGGACACCTATTACTTGTAAAATGGATATCTATAGGCTATTGGTCATGGCTAGTAGTTATAATAGTTCAAGGGCCATCGATATGAGTAATGGACATATAGTGGTTATAATGGTTCACTGGCCTTGGTTTTGGGTTATGGACACCTATTACATGTAAAATGGATATCTATAGGGTACTGGTCAAGGTTACTAGTTAAAATGGTTCATGGGCCATCAGTATCAGTTATGGACATCTAGTGGTTATAATGATTCAAAGACCATGGTTATGGGTTATGGACACCTATTACTTGTAAAATGTATATCTGTAGGCTATTGGACATGGCTAGTAGTTATAATGGTTCAAGGGCCATCAGTATCAGTTATGGACATCTAGTGGTTATAATGATTCAAGGACCATGGTTATGGGTTATGGACACCTATTACTTGTAAAATGGATATCTATAGGCTATTGGTCATGGCTAGTAGTTATAATGGTTCAAGGGGCATCGATATGAGTTATGGACACCTATTACTTGTAAAATGGATATCTGTAGGCTATTGGACATGGCTAGTAGTTATTATGGTTCAAGTGCCATCAGTATCAGTTATGGACATCTAGTGGTTATAATGATTCAAGGACCATGGTTATGGGTTATGGACACCTATTACTTGTAAAATGGATATCTATAGGCTATTGGTTATTGCTAGTAGTTATAATGGTTCAAGGGCCATCGATATGAGTTGTGGACACGTAGTGGTTATAATGGTTCACTGGCCTTGGTTATGGGTTATGGACTCCTATTACTTGTAAAATGGATATCCATAGGCTACTGGTCATGGTTACTAGTTATAATGGTTCATGGGCGATCAGTATTAGTTATGGACATCTAGTGGTTATAATGGTTCAAGAACCATGGTTATGGGTTATGGACACCTATTACTTGTAAAATGTATATCTGTAGGCTATTGGACATGGCTAGTAGTTATAATGGTTCAAGGGCCATCAGTATCAGTTATGGGCATCTAGTAGTTATAATGATTCACTGGCCTTGGTTATGGGTTATGGACACCTATTACTTGTAAAATGGATATCTATAGGCTATTGGTCATGGTTACTAGTTATAATGGTTCATGGGCCATCAGTATCAGTTATGGACATCAAGTGGTTATAATGGCTCAAGAACCATGGTTATGGGTTATGGACACCTATTACTTGTAATATGTATATCTGTAGGCTATTGGACATGGCTAGTAGTTATAATGGTTCAAGTGCCATCAGTATCAGTTATGGACATCTAGTGGTTATAATGATTCAAGGACCATGGTTATGGGTTATGGACACCTATTACTTGTAAAATGGATATATGTAGGCTATTGGACATGGCTAGTAGTTATAATGGTTCAAGTGCCATCAGTATCAGTTATGGTCATCTAGTGGTTATAATGATTCAAGGACCATGGTTATGGGTTATGGACACCTATTACTTGTAAAATGGATATCTATAGGCTATTGGTCATGGCTAGTAGTTATAATGGTTCAAGGGCCATCGATATGAGTTATGGACATGTAGTGGTTATAATGGTTCACTGGCCTTGGTTATGGGTTATGGACACCTATTACTTGTAAAATGGATATCTATAGGCTACTGGTCATGGTTACTAGTTATAATGGTTCATGGGCCATCAGTATCAGTTATGGACATCTAGTGGTTATAATGGTTCAAGAACCATGGTTATGGGTTATGGACACCTATTACTTGTAAAATGTATATTTGTAGGCTATTGGACATGGCTAGTAGTTATAATGGTTCAAGAGCCATCAGTATCAGTTATGGACATCTAGTGGTTATAATGATTCAAGGACCATGGTTATGGGTTATAGACACCTATTACTTGTAAAATGGATCTCTATAGGCTATTGGTCATGGCTAGTAGTTATAATGGTTCAAGGGCCATCGATATGAGTTATGGACATGGAGTGGTTATAATGGTTCACTGGCCTTGGTTATGGGTTATGGACACCTATTACTTGTAAAATGGATATCTATAGGGTACTGGTCAAGGTTACTAGTTAAAATGGTTCATGGGCCATCAGTATCAGTTATGGACATCTAGTGGTTATAATGGTTTAAGAACTATGGTTATGAGTTATGGACACCCATTACTTGTAAAATGGATATCTGTAGGCTATTGGACATGGCTAGTAGTTATAATGGTTCAAGGGCCATCAGTATCAGTTATGGGCATCTAGTAGTTATAATGATTCAAGGACCATGGTTATGGGTTATGGACACCTATTACTTGTAAAATGGATATCTGTAGGCTATTGGACATGGCTAGTAGTTATAATGGTTCAAGGGACATCAGTATCAGTTATGGACATCTAGTGGTTATAATGATTCAAGGACCACGGTTATGGGTTATGGACACCTATTACTTGTAAAATGGATATCTGTAGGCTATTGGACATGGCTAGTAGTTATAATGGTTCAAGGGACATCAGTATCAGTTATGGACATATATTGGTTATAATGATTCAAGGACCACGGTTATGGGTTATGGACACCTATTACTTGTAAAATGGATATCTATAGGCTATTGGTTATTGCTAGTAGTTATAATGGTTCAAGGGCCATCGATATGAGTTATGGACACGTAGTGGTTATAATGGTTCACTGGCCTTGGTTATGGGTTATGGACACCTATTACTTGTAAAATGGATATCTATAGGCTACTGGTCATGGTTACTAGTTATAATGGTTCATGGGCCATCAGTATCAGTTATGGACATCTAATGGTTATAATGGTTCAAGAACCATGGTTATGGGTTATGGACACCTATTACTTGTAAAATGTATATCTATAGGCTATTGGACATGGCTAGTAGTTATAATGGTTCAAGGGCCATCAGTATCAGTTATGGACATCTAGTGGTTATAATGATTCAAAGACCATGGTTATGGGTTATGGACACCTATTACTTGTAAAATGGATATCTGTAGGCTATTGGACATAGCTAGTAGTTATAATGGTTCAAGGGCCATCAGTATCAGTTATGGACATCTAGTGGTTATAATGATTCAAGGACCACGGTTATGGGTTATGGACACCTATTACTTGTAAAATGGATATCTATAGGCTATTGGTCATGGCTAGTAGTTATAATGGTTCAAGGGACATCGATATGAGTTATGGACATGTAGTGGTTATAATGGTTCACTGGCCTTGGTTATGGGTTATGGACACCTATTACTTGTAAAATGGATATATATAGGCTACTGGTCATGGTTACTAGTAATAATGGTTCATGGGCCATCAGTATCAGTTATGGACATCTAGTGGTTATAATGGTTCAAGAACCATGGTTATGGGTTATGGACACCTATTACTTGTAAAATGTATATCTATAGGCTATTGGACATGGCTAGTAGTTATAATGGTTCAAGGGCCATCAGTATCAGTTATGGACATCTAGTGGTTATAATGATTCAAAGACCATGGTTATGGGTTATGGACACCTATTACTTGTAAAATGGATATCTGTAGGCTATTGGACATAGCTAGTAGTTATAATGGTTCAAGGGCCATCAGTATCAGTTATGGACATCTAGTGGTTATAATGATTCAAGGACCACGGTTATGGGTTATGGACACCTATTACTTGTAAAATGGATATCTATAGGCTATTGGTTATTGCTAGTAGTTATAATGGTTCAAGGGCCATCGATATGAGTTATGGACACGTAGTGGTTATAATGGTTCACTGGCCTTGGTTATGGGTTATGGACACCTATTACTTGTAAAATGGATATCTATAGGCTACTGGTCATGGTTACTAGTTATAATGGTTCATGGGCCATCAGTATCAGTTATGGACATCTAGTGGTTATAATGGTTCAAGAACCATGGTTATGGGTTATGGACACCTATTACTTGTAAAATGTATATCTATAGGCTATTGGACATGGCTAGTAGTTATAATGGTTCAAGGGCCATCAGTATCAGTTATGGACATCTAGTGGTTATAATGATTCAAAGACCATGGTTATGGGTTATGGACACCTATTACTTGTAAAATGGATATCTGTAGGCTATTGGACATAGCTAGTATTTATAATGGTTCAAGGGCCATCAGTATCAGTTATGGACATCTAGTGGTTATAATGATTCAAGGACCACGGTTATGGGTTATGGACACCTATTACTTGTAAAATGGATATCTATAGGCTATTGGTCATGGCTAGTAGTTATAATGGTTCAAGGGACATCGATATGAGTTATGGACATGTAGTGGTTATAATGGTTCACTGGCCTTGGTTATGGGTTATGGACACCTATTACTTGTAAAATGGATATATATAGGCTACTGGTCATGGTTACTAGTAATAATGGTTCATGGGCCATCAGTATCAGTTATGGACATCTAGTGGTTATAATGGTTCAAGAACCATGGTTATGGGTTATGGACACCTATTACTTGTAAAATGTATCTCTATAGGCTATTGGACATGGCTAGTAGTTATAATGGTTCAAGGGCCATCAGTATCAGTTATGGACATCTAGTGGTTATAATGATTCAAAGACCATGGTTATGGGTTATGGACACCTATTACTTGTAAAATGGATATCTGTAGGCTATTGGACATAGCTAGTAGTTATAATGGTTCAAGGGCCATCAGTATCAGTTATGGACATCTAGTGGTTATAATGATTCAAGGACCACGGTTATGGGTTATGGACACCTATTACTTGTAAAATGGATATCTATAGGCTATTGGTCATGGCTAGTAGTTATAATGGTTCAAGGGACATCGATATGAGTTATGGACATGTAGTGGTTATAATGGTTCACTGGCCTTGGTTATGGGTTATGGACACCTATTACTTGTAAAATGGATATATATAGGCTACTGGTCATGGTTACTAGTAATAATGGTTCATGGGCCATCAGTATCAGTTATGGACATCTAGTGGTTATAATGGTTCAAGAACCATGGTTATGGTTTATGGACACCTATTACTTGTAAAATGTATATATGTAGGCTATTGGACATGGCTAGTAGTTATAATGGTTCAAGGGCCATCAGTATCAGTTATGGACATCCAGTGGTTATAATGATTCAAGGACCATGGTTATGGGTTATGGACACCTATTACTTGTAAAATGGATATCTGTAGGCTATTGGACATAGCTAGTAGTTATAATGGTTCAAGGGCCATCAGTATCAGTTATGGACATCTAGTGGTTATAATGATTCAAGGACCACGGTTATGGGTTATGGACACCTATTACTTGTAAAATGGATATCTATAGGCTATTGGTCATGGCTAATAGTTATAATGGTTCAGGGGACATCGATATGAGTTATGGACATGTAGTGGTTATAATGGTTCACTGGCCTTGGTTATGGGTTATGGACACCTATTACTTGTAAAATGGATATATATAGGCTACTGGTCATGGTTACTAGTAATAATGGTTCATGGGCCATCAGTATCAGTTATGGACATCTAGTGGTTATAATGGTTCAAGAACCATGGTTATGGTTTATGGACACCTATTACTTGTAAAATGTATATATGTAGGCTATTGGACATGGCTAGTAGTTATAATGGTTCAAGGGCCATCAGTATCAGTTATGGACATCCAGTGGTTATAATGATTCAAGGACCATGGTTATGGGTTATGGACACCTATTACTTGTAAAATGGATATATGTAGGCTATTTGACATGGCTAGTAGTTATAATGGTTCAAGGGCCATCAGTATCAGTTATGGATATCTAGTGGTTATAATGATTCAAGGACCACGGTTATGGGTTATGGACACCTATTACTTGTAAAATGGATATCTATAGGCTATTGGTCATGGCTAGTAGTTATAATGGTTCAAGGGCCATCGATATGAGTTATGGACATGTAGTGGTTATAATGGTTCACTGGCCTTGGTTATGGGTTATGGACACCTATTACTTGTAAAATGGATATTTATAGGCTATTGGTCATGACTAGTAGTTATAATGGTTCAAGGGCCATCAGTATCAGTTATGGACAACTACTGGTTATAATGGTTCAAGGACCATGGTTATGGGTTATGGACACCTATTACTTGTAAAACGGATATCTATAGGCTATTGGTCATGGCTACTAGTTATAATGGTTCAAGGGCCATCGATATGAGTTATGGACATGTAGTGGTTATAATGGTTCAATGGCCTTGGTTATGGGTTATGGACACCTATTACTTGTAAAATGGATATCTATAGGCTACTGGTCATGGTTACTAGTTATAATGGTTCATGGGCCATCAGTAGCAGTTATGTACTTCTAGTGGTTATAATGGTTCAAGAACCATGGTTATGGGTTATGGACACCTATTACTTGTAAAATGTATATCTGTAGGCCATTGGACATGGCTAGTAGTTATAATGGTTCAAGGGCCATCAGTATCAGTTATGGACATCTAGTGGTTATAATGATTCAAGGACCATGGTTATGGGTTATGGACACCTATTACTTGTAAAATGGATATCTATAGGCTACTGGTCATGGTTACTAGTTATAATGGTTCATGGGCCATCAGTATCAGTTATGGACATCTAGTGGTTATAATGGTTCAAGAACCATGGTTATGGACACCTATTACTTGTAAAACGTATATCTATAGGCTATTGGACATGGCTAGTAGTTATAATGGTTCAAGGGCCATCAGTATCAGTTATGGTCATCTAGTGGTTATAATGATTCAAGGACCACGGTTATGGGTTATGGACACCTATTACTTTTAAAATTGATATCTATAGGCTATTGGTCATGGCTAGTAGTTATAATGGTTCAAGGGCCATCGATATGAGTTATGGACATGTAGTGGTTATAATGGTTCACTGGCCTTGGTTATGGGTTATGGACACCTATTACTTGAAAAATGGATATCTATAGGCTACTGGTCATGGTTACTAGTTATAATGGTTCATGGGCCATCAGTATCAGTTATGGACATCTAGTGGTTATATTGGTTCAAGAACCATGGTTATGGGTTATGGACACCTATTACTTGTAAAATGTATATATGTAGGCTATTGGACATGGCTAGTAGTTATAATGGTTCAAGGGCCATCAGTATCAGTTATGGACACCTAGTGGTTATAATGATTCAAGGACCATGGTTATGGGTTATGGACACCTATTACTTGTAAAATGTATATATGTAGGCTATTGGACAAGGCTAGTAGTTATAATGGTTCAAGGGCCATCAGTATCAGTAATGGACATCTAGTCGTTATAATGATTCAAGGACCATGGTTATGGGTTATGGACACCTATTACTTGTAAAATGGATATCTGTAGGCTATTGGACATGGCTAGTAGTTATAATGGTTCAAGGGCCATCAGTATCAGTTATGGACATCTAGTGGTTATAATGATTCAAGGACCACGGTTATGGGTTATGAACACCTATTACTTGTAAAATGGATATCTATAGGCTATTGGTCATGGCTAGTAGTTATAATGGTTCAAGGGCCATCGATATGAGTTATGGACATGTAGTGGTTATAATGGTTCACTGGCCTTGGTTATGGGTTATGGACACCTATTACTTGTAAAATGGATATCTATAGGCTACTGGTCATGGTTACTAGTTATAATGGTTCATGGGCCATCAGTATCAGTTATGGACATCTAGTGGTTATAATGGTTCAAGAACCATGGTTATGGGTTATGGACACCTATTACTTGTAAAATGTATATCTATAGGCTATTGGACATGGCTAGTAGTTATAATGGTTCAAGCGCCATCAGTATCAGTTATGGACATCTAGTGGTTATAATGATTCAAGGACCACGGTTATGGGTTATGGACACCTATTACTTGTAAAATGGATATCTATATGCTATTGGTCATGGCTAGTAGTTATAATGGTTCAAGGGCCATCGATATGAGTTATGGACATGTAGTGGTTATAATGGTTCACTGGCCTTGGTTATGGGTTATGGACACCTATTACTTGTAAAATGGATATATATAGGCTACTGGTCATGGTTACTAGTTATAATGGTTCATGGGCCATCAGTATCAGTTATGGACATCTAGTGGTTATAATGGTTCAAGAACCATGGTTATGGGTTATGGACACCTATTACTTGTAAAATGTATATATGTAGGCTATTGGACATGGCTAGTAGTTATAATGGTTCAAGGGCCATCAGTATCAGTTATGGACATCCAGTGGTTATAATGATTCAAGGACCATGGTTATGGGTTATGGACACCTATTACTTGTAAAATGGATATCTATAGGCTACTGGTCATGGTTACTAGTTATAATGGTTCATGGGCCATCAGTATCAGTTATGGACATCTAGTGGTTATAATGGTTCAAGAACCATGGTTATGGACACCTATTACTTGTAAAACGTATATCTATAGGCTATTGGACATGGCTAGTAGTTATAATGGTTCAAGGGCCATCGATATGAGTTATGGACATGTAGTGGTTATAATGGTTCACTGGCCTTGGTTATGGGTTATGGACACCTATTACTTGTAAAATGGATATTTATAGGCTATTGGTCATGACTAGTAGTTATAATGGTTCAAGGGCCATCAGTATCAGTTATGGACAACTACTGGTTATAATGGTTCAAGGACCATGGTTATGGGTTATGGACACCTATTACTTGTAAAACGGATATCTATAGGCTATTGGTCATGGCTACTAGTTATAATGGTTCAAGGGCCATCGATATGAGTTATGGACATGTAGTGGTTATAATGGTTCAATGGCCTTGGTTATGGGTTATGGACACCTATTACATGTAAAATGGATATCTATAGGCTACTGGTCATGGTTACTAGTTATAATGGTTCATGGGCCATCAGTAGCAGTTATGTACTTCTAGTGGTTATAATGGTTCAAGAACCATGGTTATGGGTTATGGACACCTATTACTTGTAAAATGTATATCTGTAGGCCATTGGACATGGCTAGTAGTTATAATGGTTCAAGGGCCATCAGTATCAGTTATGGACATCTAGTGGTTATAATGATTCAAGGACCATGGTTATGGGTTATGGACACCTATTACTTGTAAAATGGATATCTATAGGCTACTGGTCATGGTTACTAGTTATAATGGTTCATGGGCCATCAGTATCAGTTATGGACATCTAGTGGTTATAATGGTTCAAGAACCATGGTTATGGACACCTATTACTTGTAAAACGTATATCTATAGGCTATTGGACATGGCTAGTAGTTATAATGGTTCAAGGGCCATCAGTATCAGTTATGGTCATCTAGTGGTTATAATGATTCAAGGACCACGGTTATGGGTTATGGACACCTATTACTTTTAAAATGGATATCTATAGGCTATTGGTCATGGCTAGTAGTTATAATGGTTCAAGGGCCATCGATATGAGTTATGGACATGTAGTGGTTATAATGGTTCACTGGCCTTGGTTATGGGTTATGGACACCTATTACTTGTAAAATGGATATCTATAGGCTACTGGTCATGGTTACTAGTTATAATGGTTCATGGGCCATCAGTATCAGTTATGGACATCTAGTGGTTATAATGGTTCAAGAACCATGGTTATGGGTTATGGACACCTATTACTTGTAAAATGTATATCTATAGGCTATTGGACATGGCTAGTAGTTATAATGGTTCAAGCGCCATCAGTATCAGTTATGGACATCTAGTGGTTATAATGATTCAAGGACCACGGTTATGGGTTATGGACACCTATTACTTGTAAAATGGATATCTATATGCTATTGGTCATGGCTAGTAGTTATAATGGTTCAAGGGCCATCGATATGAGTTATGGACATGTAGTGGTTATAATGGTTCACTGGCCTTGGTTATGGGTTATGGACACCTATTACTTGTAAAATGGATATATATAGGCTACTGGTCATGGTTACTAGTTATAATGGTTCATGGGCCATCAGTATCAGTTATGGACATCTAGTGGTTATAATGGTTCAAGAACCATGGTTATGGGTTATGGACACCTATTACTTGTAAAATGTATATATGTAGGCTATTGGACATGGCTAGTAGTTATAATGGTTCAAGGGCCATCAGTATCAGTTATGGACATCCAGTGGTTATAATGATTCAAGGACCATGGTTATGGGTTATGGACACCTATTACTTGTAAAATGGATATCTATAGGCTACTGGTCATGGTTACTAGTTATAATGGTTCATGGGCCATCAGTATCAGTTATGGACATCTAGTGGTTATAATGGTTCAAGAACCATGGTTATGGACACCTATTACTTGTAAAACGTATATCTATAGGCTATTGGACATGGCTAGTAGTTATAATGGTTCAAGGGCCATCGATATGAGTTATGGACATGTAGTGGTTATAATGGTTCACTGGCCTTGGTTATGGGTTATGGACACCTATTACTTGTAAAATGGATATTTATAGGCTATTGGTCATGACTAGTAGTTATAATGGTTCAAGGGCCATCAGTATCAGTTATGGACAACTACTGGTTATAATGGTTCAAGGACCATGGTTATGGGTTATGGACACCTATTACTTGTAAAACGGATATCTATAGGCTATTGGTCATGGCTACTAGTTATAATGGTTCAAGGGCCATCGATATGAGTTATGGACATGTAGTGGTTATAATGGTTCAATGGCCTTGGTTATGGGTTATGGACACCTATTACATGTAAAATGGATATCTATAGGCTACTGGTCATGGTTACTAGTTATAATGGTTCATGGGCCATCAGTAGCAGTTATGTACTTCTAGTGGTTATAATGGTTCAAGAACCATGGTTATGGGTTATGGACACCTATTACTTGTAAAATGTATATCTGTAGGCCATTGGACATGGCTAGTAGTTATAATGGTTCAAGGGCCATCAGTATCAGTTATGGACATCTAGTGGTTATAATGATTCAAGGACCATGGTTATGGGTTATGGACACCTATTACTTGTAAAATGGATATCTATAGGCTACTGGTCATGGTTACTAGTTATAATGGTTCATGGGCCATCAGTATCAGTTATGGACATCTAGTGGTTATAATGGTTCAAGAACCATGGTTATGGACACCTATTACTTGTAAAACGTATATCTATAGGCTATTGGACATGGCTAGTAGTTATAATGGTTCAAGGGCCATCAGTATCAGTTATGGTCATCTAGTGGTTATAATGATTCAAGGACCACGGTTATGGGTTATGGACACCTATTACTTTTAAAATGGATATCTATAGGCTATTGGTCATGGCTAGTAGTTATAATGGTTCAAGGGCCATCGATATGAGTTATGGACATGTAGTGGTTATAATGGTTCACTGGCCTTGGTTATGGGTTATGGACACCTATTACTTGAAAAATGGATATCTATAGGCTACTGGTCATGGTTACTAGTTATAATGGTTCATGGGCCATCAGTATCAGTTATGGACATCTAGTGGTTATATTGGTTCAAGAACCATGGTTATGGGTTATGGACACCTATTACTTGTAAAATGTATATATGTAGGCTATTGGACATGGCTAGTAGTTATAATGGTTCAAGGGCCATCAGTATCAGTTATGGACACCTAGTGGTTATAATGATTCAAGGACCATGGTTATGGGTTATGGACACCTATTACTTGTAAAATGTATATATGTAGGCTATTGGACAAGGCTAGTAGTTATAATGGTTCAAGGGCCATCAGTATCAGTAATGGACATCTAGTGGTTATAATGATTCAAGGACCATGGTTATGGGTTATGGACACCTATTACTTGTAAAATGGATATCTGTAGGCTATTGGACATGGCTAGTAGTTATAATGGTTCAAGGGCCATCAGTATCAGTTATGGACATCTAGTGGTTATAATGATTCAAGGACCACGGTTATGGGTTATGAACACCTATTACTTGTAAAATGGATATCTATAGGCTATTGGTCATGGCTAGTAGTTATAATGGTTCAAGGGCCATCGATATGAGTTATGGACATGTAGTGGTTATAATGGTTCACTGGCCTTGGTTATGGGTTATGGACACCTATTACTTGTAAAATGGATATCTATAGGCTACTGGTCATGGTTACTAGTTATAATGGTTCATGGGCCATCATTATCAGTTATGGACATCTAGTGGTTATAATGGTTCAAGAACCATGGTTATGGGTTATGGACACCTATTACTTGTAAAATGTATATCTATAGGCTATTGGACATGGCTAGTAGTTATAATGGTTCAAGCGCCATCAGTATCAGTTATGGACATCTAGTGGTTATAATGATTCAAGGACCACGGTTATGGGTTATGGACACCTATTACTTGTAAAATGGATATCTATATGCTATTGGTCATGGCTAGTAGTTATAATGGTTCAAGGGCCATCGATATGAGTTATGGACATGTAGTGGTTATAATGGTTCACTGGCCTTGGTTATGGGTTATGGACACCTATTACTTGTAAAATGGATATATATAGGCTACTGGTCATGGTTACTAGTTATAATGGTTCATGGGCCATCAGTATCAGTTATGGACATCTAGTGGTTATATTGGTTCAAGAACCATGGTTATGGGTTATGGACACCTATTACTTGTAAAATGTATATATGTAGGCTATTGGACATGGCTAGTAGTTATAATGGTTCAAGGGCCATCAGTATCAGTTATGGACACCTAGTGGTTATAATGATTCAAGGACCATGGTTATGGGTTATGGACACCTATTACTTGTAAAATGTATATATGTAGGCTATTGGACAAGGCTAGTAGTTATAATGGTTCAAGGGCCATCAGTATCAGTAATGGACATCTAGTGGTTATAATGATTCAAGGACCATGGTTATGGGTTATGGACACCTATTACTTGTAAAATGGATATCTGTAGGCTATTGGACATGGCTAGTAGTTATAATGGTTCAAGGGCCATCAGTATCAGTTATGGACATCTAGTGGTTATAATGATTCAAGGACCACGGTTATGGGTTATGAACACCTATTACTTGTAAAATGGATATCTATAGGCTATTGGTCATGGCTAGTAGTTATAATGGTTCAAGGGCCATCGATATGAGTTATGGACATGTAGTGGTTATAATGGTTCACTGGCCTTGGTTATGGGTTATGGACACCTATTACTTGTAAAATGGATATCTATAGGCTACTGGTCATGGTTACTAGTTATAATGGTTCATGGGCCATCAGTATCAGTTATGGACATCTAGTGGTTATAATGGTTCAAGAACCATGGTTATGGGTTATGGACACCTATTACTTGTAAAATGTATATCTATAGGCTATTGGACATGGCTAGTAGTTATAATGGTTCAAGCGCCATCAGTATCAGTTATGGACATCTAGTGGTTATAATGATTCAAGGACCACGGTTATGGGTTATGGACACCTATTACTTGTAAAATGGATATCTATATGCTATTGGTCATGGCTAGTAGTTATAATGGTTCAAGGGCCATCGATATGAGTTATGGACATGTAGTGGTTATAATGGTTCACTGGCCTTGGTTATGGGTTATGGACACCTATTACTTGTAAAATGGATATATATAGGCTACTGGTCATGGTTACTAGTTATAATGGTTCATGGGCCATCAGTATCAGTTATGGACATCTAGTGGTTATAATGGTTCAAGAACCATGGTTATGGGTTATGGACACCTATTACTTGTAAAATGTATATATGTAGGCTATTGGACATGGCTAGTAGTTATAATGGTTCAAGGGCCATCAGTATCAGTTATGGACATCCAGTGGTTATAATGATTCAAGGACCATGGTTATGGGTTATGGACACCTATTACTTGTAAAATGGATATCTATAGGCTACTGGTCATGGTTACTAGTTATAATGGTTCATGGGCCATCAGTATCAGTTATGGACATCTAGTGGTTATAATGGTTCAAGAACCATGGTTATGGACACCTATTACTTGTAAAACGTATATCTATAGGCTATTGGACATGGCTAGTAGTTATAATGGTTCAAGGGCCATCGATATGAGTTATGGACATGTAGTGGTTATAATGGTTCACTGGCCTTGGTTATGGGTTATGGACACCTATTACTTGTAAAATGGATATTTATAGGCTATTGGTCATGACTAGTAGTTATAATGGTTCAAGGGCCATCAGTATCAGTTATGGACAACTACTGGTTATAATGGTTCAAGGACCATGGTTATGGGTTATGGACACCTATTACTTGTAAAACGGATATCTATAGGCTATTGGTCATGGCTACTAGTTATAATGGTTCAAGGGCCATCGATATGAGTTATGGACATGTAGTGGTTATAATGGTTCAATGGCCTTGGTTATGGGTTATGGACACCTATTACATGTAAAATGGATATCTATAGGCTACTGGTCATGGTTACTAGTTATAATGGTTCATGGGCCATCAGTAGCAGTTATGTACTTCTAGTGGTTATAATGGTTCAAGAACCATGGTTATGGGTTATGGACACCTATTACTTGTAAAATGTATATCTGTAGGCCATTGGACATGGCTAGTAGTTATAATGGTTCAAGGGCCATCAGTATCAGTTATGGACATCTAGTGGTTATAATGATTCAAGGACCATGGTTATGGGTTATGGACACCTATTACTTGTAAAATGGATATCTATAGGCTACTGGTCATGGTTACTAGTTATAATGGTTCATGGGCCATCAGTATCAGTTATGGACATCTAGTGGTTATAATGGTTCAAGAACCATGGTTATGGACACCTATTACTTGTAAAACGTATATCTATAGGCTATTGGACATGGCTAGTAGTTATAATGGTTCAAGGGCCATCAGTATCAGTTATGGTCATCTAGTGGTTATAATGATTCAAGGACCACGGTTATGGGTTATGGACACCTATTACTTTTAAAATGGATATCTATAGGCTATTGGTCATGGCTAGTAGTTATAATGGTTCAAGGGCCATCGATATGAGTTATGGACATGTAGTGGTTATAATGGTTCACTGGCCTTGGTTATGGGTTATGGACACCTATTACTTGAAAAATGGATATCTATAGGCTACTGGTCATGGTTACTAGTTATAATGGTTCATGGGCCATCAGTATCAGTTATGGACATCTAGTGGTTATATTGGTTCAAGAACCATGGTTATGGGTTATGGACACCTATTACTTGTAAAATGTATATATGTAGGCTATTGGACATGGCTAGTAGTTATAATGGTTCAAGGGCCATCAGTATCAGTTATGGACACCTAGTGGTTATAATGATTCAAGGACCATGGTTATGGGTTATGGACACCTATTACTTGTAAAATGTATATATGTAGGCTATTGGACAAGGCTAGTAGTTATAATGGTTCAAGGGCCATCAGTATCAGTAATGGACATCTAGTGGTTATAATGATTCAAGGACCATGGTTATGGGTTATGGACACCTATTACTTGTAAAATGGATATCTGTAGGCTATTGGACATGGCTAGTAGTTATAATGGTTCAAGGGCCATCAGTATCAGTTATGGACATCTAGTGGTTATAATGATTCAAGGACCACGGTTATGGGTTATGAACACCTATTACTTGTAAAATGGATATCTATAGGCTATTGGTCATGGCTAGTAGTTATAATGGTTCAAGGGCCATCGATATGAGTTATGGACATGTAGTGGTTATAATGGTTCACTGGCCTTGGTTATGGGTTATGGACACCTATTACTTGTAAAATGGATATCTATAGGCTACTGGTCATGGTTACTAGTTATAATGGTTCATGGGCCATCATTATCAGTTATGGACATCTAGTGGTTATAATGGTTCAAGAACCATGGTTATGGGTTATGGACACCTATTACTTGTAAAATGTATATCTATAGGCTATTGGACATGGCTAGTAGTTATAATGGTTCAAGCGCCATCAGTATCAGTTATGGACATCTAGTGGTTATAATGATTCAAGGACCACGGTTATGGGTTATGGACACCTATTACTTGTAAAATGGATATCTATATGCTATTGGTCATGGCTAGTAGTTATAATGGTTCAAGGGCCATCGATATGAGTTATGGACATGTAGTGGTTATAATGGTTCACTGGCCTTGGTTATGGGTTATGGACACCTATTACTTGTAAAATGGATATATATAGGCTACTGGTCATGGTTACTAGTTATAATGGTTCATGGGCCATCAGTATCAGTTATGGACATCTAGTGGTTATAATGGTTCAAGAACCATGGTTATGGGTTATGGACACCTATTACTTGTAAAATGTATATATGTAGGCTATTGGACATGGCTAGTAGTTATAATGGTTCAAGGGCCATCAGTATCAGTTATGGACATCCAGTGGTTATAATGATTCAAGGACCATGGTTATGGGATATGGACACCTATTACTTGTAAAATGGATATCTGTAGGCTATTGGACATTGCTAGTAGTTATAATGGTTCAAGGGCCATCAGTATCAGTTATGGATATCTAGTGGTTATAATGATTCAAGGACCACGGTTATGGGTTATGGACACCTATTACTTGTAAAATGGATATCTATAGGCTATTGGTCATGGCTAGTAGTTATAATGGTTCAAGGGCCATCGATATGAGTTATGGACATGTAGTGGTTATAATGGTTCACTGGCCTTGGTTATGGGTTATGGACACCTATTACTTGAAAAATGGATATCTATAGGCTGCTGGTCATGGTTACTAGTTATAATGGTTCATGGGCCATCAGTATCAGTTATGGACATCTAGTGGTTATATTGGTTCAAGAACCATGGTTATGGGTTATGGACACCTATTACTTGTAAAATGTATATATGTAGGCTATTGGACATGGCTAGTAGTTATAATGGTTCAAGGGCCATCAGTATCAGTTATGGACACCTAGTGGTTATAATGATTCAAGGACCATGGTTATGGGTTATGGACACCTATTACTTGTAAATGTATATATGTAGGCTATTGGACATGGCTAGTAGTTATAATGGTTCAAGGGCCATCAGTATCAGTAATGGACATCTAGTGGTTATAATGATTCAAGGACCATGGTTATGGGTTATGGACACCTATTACTTGTAAAATGGATATCTGTAGGCTATTGGACATGGCTAGTAGTTATAATGGTTCAAGGGCCATCAGTATCAGTTATGGACATCTAGTGGTTATAATGATTCAAGGACCACGGTTATGGGTTATGAACACCTATTACTTGTAAAATGGATATCTATAGGCTATTGGTCATGGCTAGTAGTTATAATGGTTCAAGGGCCATCGATATGAGTTATGGACATGTAGTGGTTATAATGGTTCACTGGCCTTGGTTATGGGTTATGGACACCTATTACATGTAAAATGGATATCTATAGGCTACTGGTCATGGATACTAGTTATAATGGTTCATGGGCCATCAGTATCAGTTATGGACATCTAGTGGTTATAATGGTTCAAGAACCATGGTTATGGGTTATGGACACCTATTACTTGTAAAATGTATATCTATAGGCTATTGGACATGGCTAGTAGTTATAATGGTTCAAGCGCCATCAGTATCAGTTATGGACATCTAGTGGTTATAATGATTCAAGGACCACGGTTATGGGTTATGGACACCTATTACTTGTAAAATGGATATCTATATGCTATTGGTCATGGCTAGTAGTTATAATGGTTCAAAGGCCATCGATATGAGTTATGGACATGTAGTGGTTATAATGGTTCACTGGCCTTGGTTATGGGTTATGGACACCTATTACTTGTAAAATGGATATTTATAGGCTATTGGTCATGACTAGTAGTTATAATGGTTCAAGGGCCATCAGTATCAGTTATGGACAACTACTGGTTATAATGGTTCAAGGACCATGGTTATGGGTTATGGACACCTATTACTTGTAAAACGGATATCTATAGGCTATTGGTCATGGCTACTAGTTATAATGGTTCAAGGGCCATCGATATGAGTTATGGACATGTAGTGGTTATAATGGTTCAATGGCCTTGGTTATGGGTTATGGACACCTATTACATGTAAAATGGATATCTATAGGCTACTGGTCATGGTTACTAGTTATAATGGTTCATGGGCCATCAGTAGCAGTTATGTACTTCTAGTGGTTATAATGGTTCAAGAACCATGGTTATGGGTTATGGACACCTATTACTTGTAAAATGTATATCTGTAGGCCATTGGACATGGCTAGTAGTTATAATGGTTCAAGGGCCATCAGTATCAGTTATGGACATCTAGTGGTTATAATGATTCAAGGACCATGGTTATGGGTTATGGACACCTATTACTTGTAAAATGGATATCTATAGGCTACTGGTCATGGTTACTAGTTATAATGGTTCATGGGCCATCAGTATCAGTTATGGACATCTAGTGGTTATAATGGTTCAAGAACCATGGTTATGGACACCTATTACTTGTAAAACGTATATCTATAGGCTATTGGACATGGCTAGTAGTTATAATGGTTCAAGGGCCATCAGTATCAGTTATGGTCATCTAGTGGTTATAATGATTCAAGGACCACGGTTATGGGTTATGGACACCTATTACTTTTAAAATGGATATCTATAGGCTATTGGTCATGGCTAGTAGTTATAATGGTTCAAGGGCCATCGATATGAGTTATGGACATGTAGTGGTTATAATGGTTCACTGGCCTTGGTTATGGGTTATGGACACCTATTACTTGAAAAATGGATATCTATAGGCTACTGGTCATGGTTACTAGTTATAATGGTTCATGGGCCATCAGTATCAGTTATGGACATCTAGTGGTTATATTGGTTCAAGAACCATGGTTATGGGTTATGGTCACCTATTACTTGTAAAATGTATATATGTAGGCTATTGGACATGGCTAGTAGTTATAATGGTTCAAGGGCCATCAGTATCAGTTATGGACACCTAGTGGTTATAATGATTCAAGGACCATGGTTATGGGTTATGGACACCTATTACTTGTAAAATGTATATATGTAGGCTATTGGACAAGGCTAGTAGTTATAATGGTTCAAGGGCCATCAGTATCAGTAATGGACATCTAGTGGTTATAATGATTCAAGGACCATGGTTATGGGTTATGGACACCTATTACTTGTAAAATGGATATCTGTAGGCTATTGGACATGGCTAGTAGTTATAATGGTTCAAGGGCCATCAGTATCAGTTATGGACATCTAGTGGTTATAATGATTCAAGGACCACGGTTATGGGTTATGAACACCTATTACTTGTAAAATGGATATCTATAGGCTATTGGTCATGGCTAGTAGTTATAATGGTTCAAGGGCCATCGATATGAGTTATGGACATGTAGTGGTTATAATGGTTCACTGGCCTTGGTTATGGGTTATGGACACCTATTACTTGTAAAATGGATATCTATAGGCTACTGGTCATGGTTACTAGTTATAATGGTTCATGGGCCATCATTATCAGTTATGGACATCTAGTGGTTATAATGGTTCAAGAACCATGGTTATGGGTTATGGACACCTATTACTTGTAAAATGTATATCTATAGGCTATTGGACATGGCTAGTAGTTATAATGGTTCAAGCGCCATCAGTATCAGTTATGGACATCTAGTGGTTATAATGATTCAAGGACCACGGTTATGGGTTATGGACACCTATTACTTGTAAAATGGATATCTATATGCTATTGGTCATGGCTAGTAGTTATAATGGTTCAAGGGCCATCGATATGAGTTATGGACATGTAGTGGTTATAATGGTTCACTGGCCTTGGTTATGGGTTATGGACACCTATTACTTGTAAAATGGATATATATAGGCTACTGGTCATGGTTACTAGTTATAATGGTTCATGGGCCATCAGTATCAGTTATGGACATCTAGTGGTTATAATGGTTCAAGAACCATGGTTATGGGTTATGGACACCTATTACTTGTAAAATGTATATATGTAGGCTATTGGACATGGCTAGTAGTTATAATGGTTCAAGGGCCATCAGTATCAGTTATGGACATCCAGTGGTTATAATGATTCAAGGACCATGGTTATGGGATATGGACACCTATTACTTGTAAAATGGATATCTGTAGGCTATTGGACATTGCTAGTAGTTATAATGGTTCAAGGGCCATCAGTATCAGTTATGGATATCTAGTGGTTATAATGATTCAAGGACCACGGTTATGGGTTATGGACACCTATTACTTGTAAAATGGATATCTATAGGCTATTGGTCATGGCTAGTAGTTATAATGGTTCAAGGGCCATCGATATGAGTTATGGACATGTAGTGGTTATAATGGTTCACTGGCCTTGGTTATGGGTTATGGACACCTATTACTTGAAAAATGGATATCTATAGGCTGCTGGTCATGGTTACTAGTTATAATGGTTCATGGGCCATCAGTATCAGTTATGGACATCTAGTGGTTATATTGGTTCAAGAACCATGGTTATGGGTTATGGACACCTATTACTTGTAAAATGTATATATGTAGGCTATTGGACATGGCTAGTAGTTATAATGGTTCAAGGGCCATCAGTATCAGTTATGGACACCTAGTGGTTATAATGATTCAAGGACCATGGTTATGGGTTATGGACACCTATTACTTGTAAATGTATATATGTAGGCTATTGGACATGGCTAGTAGTTATAATGGTTCAAGGGCCATCAGTATCAGTAATGGACATCTAGTGGTTATAATGATTCAAGGACCATGGTTATGGGTTATGGACACCTATTACTTGTAAAATGGATATCTGTAGGCTATTGGACATGGCTAGTAGTTATAATGGTTCAAGGGCCATCAGTATCAGTTATGGACATCTAGTGGTTATAATGATTCAAGGACCACGGTTATGGGTTATGAACACCTATTACTTGTAAAATGGATATCTATAGGCTATTGGTCATGGCTAGTAGTTATAATGGTTCAAGGGCCATCGATATGAGTTATGGACATGTAGTGGTTATAATGGTTCACTGGCCTTGGTTATGGGTTATGGACACCTATTACTTGTAAAATGGATATCTATAGGCTACTGGTCATGGATACTAGTTATAATGGTTCATGGGCCATCAGTATCAGTTATGGACATCTAGTGGTTATAATGGTTCAAGAACCATGGTTATGGGTTATGGACACCTATTACTTGTAAAATGTATATCTATAGGCTATTGGACATGGCTAGTAGTTATAATGGTTCAAGCGCCATCAGTATCAGTTATGGACATCTAGTGGTTATAATGATTCAAGGACCACGGTTATGGGTTATGGACACCTATTACTTGTAAAATGGATATCTATATGCTATTGGTCATGGCTAGTAGTTATAATGGTTCAAAGGCCATCGATATGAGTTATGGACATGTAGTGGTTATAATGGTTCACTGGCCTTGGTTATGGGTTATGGACACCTATTACTTGTAAAATGGATATATATAGGCTACTGGTCATGGTTACTAGTTATAATGGTTCATGGGCCATCAGTATCAGTTATGGACATCTAGTGGTTATAATGGTTCAAGAACCATGGTTATGGGTTATGGACACCTATTACTTGTAAAATGTATATATGTAGGCTATTGGACATGGCTAGTAGTTATAATGGTTCAAGGGCCATCAGTATCAGTTATGGACATCCAGTGGTTATAATGATTCAAGGACCATGGTTATGGGATATGGACACCTATTACTTGTAAAATGGATATCTGTAGGCTATTGGACATTGCTAGTAGTTATAATGGTTCAAGGGCCATCAGTATCAGTTATGGATATCTAGTGGTTATAATGATTCAAGGACCACGGTTATGGGTTATGGACACCTATTACTTGTAAAATGGATATCTATAGGCTATTGGTCATGGCTAGTAGTTATAATGGTTCAAGGGCCATCGATATGAGTTATGGACATGTAGTGGTTATAATGGTTCACTGGCCTTGGTTATGGGTTATGGACACCTATTACTTGAAAAATGGATATCTATAGGCTGCTGGTCATGGTTACTAGTTATAATGGTTCATGGGCCATCAGTATCAGTTATGGACATCTAGTGGTTATATTGGTTCAAGAACCATGGTTATGGGTTATGGACACCTATTACTTGTAAAATGTATATATGTAGGCTATTGGACATGGCTAGTAGTTATAATGGTTCAAGGGCCATCAGTATCAGTTATGGACACCTAGTGGTTATAATGATTCAAGGACCATGGTTATGGGTTATGGACACCTATTACTTGTAAAATGTATATATGTAGGCTATTGGACATGGCTAGTAGTTATAATGGTTCAAGGGCCATCAGTATCAGTAATGGACATCTAGTGGTTATAATGATTCAAGGACCATGGTTATGGGTTATGGACACCTATTACTTGTAAAATGGATATCTGTAGGCTATTGGACATGGCTAGTAGTTATAATGGTTCAAGGGCCATCAGTATCAGTTATGGACATCTAGTGGTTATAATGATTCAAGGACCACGGTTATGGGTTATGAACACCTATTACTTGTAAAATGGATATCTATAGGCTATTGGTCATGGCTAGTAGTTATAATGGTTCAAGGGCCATCGATATGAGTTATGGACATGTAGTGGTTATAATGGTTCACTGGCCTTGGTTATGGGTTATGGACACCTATTACTTGTAAAATGGATATCTATAGGCTACTGGTCATGGTTACTAGTTATAATGGTTCATGGGCCATCAGTATCAGTTATGGACATCTAGTGGTTATAATGGTTCAAGAACCATGGTTATGGGTTATGGACACCTATTACTTGTAAAATGTATATCTATAGGCTATTGGACATGGCTAGTAGTTATAATGGTTCAAGCGCCATCAGTATCAGTTATGGACATCTAGTGGTTATAATGATTCAAGGACCACGGTTATGGGTTATGGACACCTATTACTTGTAAAATGGATATCTATATGCTATTGGTCATGGCTAGTAGTTATAATGGTTCAACGGCCATCGATATGAGTTATGGACATGTAGTGGTTATAATGGTTCACTGGCCTTGGTTATGGGTTATGGACACCTATTACTTGTAAAATGGATATCTATAGGCTACTGGTCATGGTTACTAGTTATAATGGTTCATGGGCCATCAGTATCAGTTATGGACATCTAGTGGTTATAATGGTTCAAGAACCATGGTTATGGGTTATGGACACCTATTACTTGTAAAATGTATATATGTAGGCTATTGGACATGGCTAGTAGTTATAATGGTTCAAGGGCCATCAGTATCAGTTATGGATATCCAGTGGTTATAATGATTCAAGGACCATAGTTATGGGTTATGGACACCTATTACTTGTAAAATGGATATCTGTAGGCTATTGGACATTGCTAGTAGTTATAATGGTTCAAGGGCCATCAGTATCAGTTATGGATATCTAGTGGTTATAATGATTCAAGGACCACGGTTATGGGTTATGGACACCTATTACTTGTAAAATGGATATCTATAGGCTATTGGTCATGGCTAGTAGTTATAATGGTTCAAGGGCCATCGATATGAGTTATGGACATGTAGTGGTTATAATGGTTCACTGGCCTTGGTTATGGGTTATGGACACCTATTACTTGTAAAATGGATATCTATAGGCTACTGGTCATGGTTACTAGTTATAATGGTTCATGGGCCATCAGTATCAGTTATGGACATCTAGTGGTTATAATGGTTCAAGAACCATGGTTATGGGTTATGGACACCTATTACTTGTAAAATGTATATCTATAGGCTATTGGACATGGCTAGTAGTTATAATGGTTCAAGGGCCATCAGTATCAGTTATGGTCATCTAGTGGTTATAATGATTCAAGGACCACGGTTATGGGTTATGGACACCTATTACTTGTAAAATGGATATTTATAGGCTATTGGTCATGGCTAGTAGTTATAATGGTTCAAGGGTCATCGATATGAGTTATGGACATGTAGTGGTTATAATGGTTCACTGGCCTTGGTTATGGGTTATGGACACCTATTACTTGAAAAATGGATATCTATAGGCTACTCGTCATGGTTACTAGTTATAATGGTTCATGGGCCATCAGTATCAGTTATGGACATCTAGTGGTTATAATGGTTCAAGTACCATGGTTATGGGTTATGGACACCTATTACTTGTAAAATGTATATATGTAGGCTATTGGACATGGCTAGTAGTTATAATGGTTCAAGGGCCATCAGTATCAGTTATGGACATCCAGTGGTTATAATGATTCAAGGACCATGGTTATGGGTTATGGACACCTATTACTTGTAAAATGTATATATGTAGGCTATTGGACATGGCTAGTAGTTATAATGGTTCAAGGGCCATCAGTATCAGTTATGGACACCTAGTGGTTATAATGATTCAAGGACCATGGTTATGGGTTATGGACACCTATTACTTGTAAAATGGATATCTGTAGGCTATTGGACATGGCTAGTAGTTATAATGGTTCAAGGGCCATCGGTATCAGTTATGGACATCCAGTGGTTATAATGATTCAAGGACCATGGTTATGGGTTATGGACACCTATTACTTGTAAAATGGATATATGTAGGCTATTGGACATTGCTAGTAGTTATAATGGTTCAAGGGCCATCAGTATCAGTTATGGATATCTAGTGGTTATAATGATTCAAGGACCACGGTTATGGGTTATGGACACCTATTACTTGTAAAATGGATATCTATAGGCTATTGGTCATGGCTAGTAGTTATAATGGTTCAAGGGCCATCGATATGAGTTATGGACATGTAGTGGTTATAATGGTTCACTGGCCTTGGTTATGGGTTATGGACACCTATTACTTAAAAAATGGATATCTATAGGCTACTGGTCATGGTTACTAGTTATAATGGTTCAAGGGCCATCAGTATCAGTTATGGACATCCAGTGGTTATAATGATTCAAGGACCATGGTTATGGGTTATGGACACCTATTACTTGTAAAATGTATATATGTAGGCTATTGGACATGGCTAGTAGTTATAATGGTTCAAGGGCCATCAGTATCAGTTATGGACACCTAGTGGTTATAATGATTCAAGGACCATGGTTATGGGTTATGGACACCTATTACTTGTAAAATGGATATCTGTAGGCTATTGGACATGGCTAGTAGTTATAATGGTTCAAGGGCCATCAGTATCAGTTATGGACATCTAGTGGTTATAATGATTCAAGGACCACGGTTATGGGTTATGGACACCTATTACTTGTAAAATGGATATCTATAGGCTATTGGTCATGGCTAGTAGTTATAATGGTTCAAGGGCCATCGATATGAGTTATGGACATGTAGTGGTTATAATGGTTCACTGGCCTTGGTTATGGGTTATGGACACATATTACTTGTAAAATGGATATCTATAGGCTACTGGTCATGGTTACTAGTTATAATGGTTCATGGGCCATCAGTATCAGTTATGGACAACTACTGGTTATAATGGTTCAAGGACCATGGTTATGGGTTATGGACACCTATTACTTGTAAAATGGATATCTATAGGCTATTGGTCATGGCTAGTAGTTATAATGGTTCAAGGGCCATCAGTATCAGTTATGGACATCTAGTGGTTATAATGGTTCAAGAACCATGGTTATGGGTTACGGACACCTATTACTTGTAAAATGTATATCTATAGGCTATTGGACATGGCTAGTAGTTATAATGGTTCAAGCGCCATCAGTATCAGTTATGGACATCTAGTGGTTATAATGATTCAAGGACCACGGTTATGGGTTATGGACACCTATTACTTGTAAAATGGATATCTATATGCTATTGGTCATGGCTAGTAGTTATAATGGTTCAAGGGCCATCGATATGAGTTATGGACATGTAGTGGTTATAATGGTTCACTGGCCTTGGTTATGGGTTATGGACACCTATTAATTGTAAAATGGATATCTATAGGCTACTGGTCATGGTTACTAGTTATAATGGTTCATGGGCCATCAGTATCAGTTATGGACATCTATTGGTTATAATGGTTCAAGAACCATGGTTATGGGTTATGGACACCTATTACTTGTAAAATGTATATATGTAGGCTATTGGACATGGCTAGTAGTTATAATGGTTCAAGGGCCATCGGTATCAGTTATGGACATCCAGTGGTTATAATGATTCAAGGACCATGGTTATGGGTTATGGACACCTATTACTTGTAAAATGGATATATGTAGGCTATTGGACATTGCTAGTAGTTATAATGGTTCAAGGGCCATCAGTATCAGTTATGGATATCTAGTGGTTATAATGATTCAAGGACCACGGTTATGGGTTATGGACACCTATTACTTGTAAAATGGATATCTATAGGCTATTGGTCATGGCTAGTAGTTATAATGGTTCAAGGGCCATCGATATGAGTTATGGACATGTAGTGGTTATAATGGTTCACTGGCCTTGGTTATGGGTTATGGACACCTATTACTTAAAAAATGGATATCTTTAGGCTACTGGTCATGGTTACTAGTTATAATTGTTCATGGGCCATCAGTATCAGTTATGGACATCTAGTGGTTATAATGGTTCAAGAACCATGGTTATGGGTTATGGACACCTATTACTTGTAAAATGTATATATGTAGGCTATTGGACATGGCTAGTAGTTATAATGTTCAAGGGCCATCGGTATCAGTTATGGACATCCAGTGGTTATAATGATTCAAGGACCATGGTTATGGGTTATGGACACCTATTACTTGTAAAATGGATATATGTAGGCTATTGGACATTGCTAGTAGTTATAATGGTTCAAGGGCCATCAGTATCAGTTATGGATATCTAGTGGTTATAATGATTCAAGGACCACGGTTATGGGTTATGGACACCTATTACTTGTAAAATGGATATCTATAGGCTATTGGTCATGGCTAGTAGTTATAATGGTTCAAGGGCCATCGATATGAGTTATGGACATGTAGTGGTTATAATGGTTCACTGGCCTTGGTTATGGGTTATGGACACCTATTACTTGAAAAATGGATATCTATAGGCTACTGGTCATGGTTACTAGTTATAATGGTTCATGGGCCATCAGTATCAGTTATGGACATCTAGTGGTTATAATGGTTCAAGAACCATGGTTATGGGTTATGGACACCTATTACTTGTAAAATGTATATATGTAGGCTATTGGACATGGCTAGTAGTTATAATGGTTCAAGGGCCATCAGTATCAGTTATGGACATCCAGTGGTTATAATGATTCAAGGACCATGGTTATGGGTTATGGACACCTATTACTTGTAAAATATATATATGTAGGCTATTGGACATGGCTAGTAGTTATAATGGTTCAAGGGCCATCAGTATCAGTTATGGACACCTAGTGGTTATAATGATTCAAGGACCATGGTTATGGGTTATGGACACCTATTACTTGTAAAATGGATATCTGTAGGCTATTGGACATGGCTAGTAGTTATAATGGTTCAAGGGCCATCAGTATCAGTTATGGACATCTAGTGGTTATAATGATTCAAGGACCACGGTTATGGGTTATGGACACCTATTACTTGTAAAATGGATATCTATAGGCTATTGGGTATGGCTAGTAGTTATAATGGTTCAAGGGCCATCGATATGAGTTATGGACATGTAGTGGTTATAATGGTTCACTGGCCTTGGTTATGGGTTATGGACACCTATTACTTGTAAAATGGATATCTATAGGCTACTGGTCATGGTTACTAGTTATAATGGTTCATGGGCCATCAGTATCAGTTATGGACATCTAGTGGTTTTAATGGTTCAAGAACCATGGTTATGGGTTATGGACACCTATTACTTGTAAAATGTATATCTATAGGCTATTGGACATGGCTAGTAGTTATAATGGTTCAAGCGCCATCAGTATCAGTTATGGACATCTAGTGGTTATAATGATTCAAGGACCACGGTTATGGGTTATGGACACCTATTACTTGTAAAATGGATATCTATATGCTATTGGTCATGGCTAGTAGTTATAATGGTTCAAGGGCCATCGATATGAGTTATGGACATGTAGTGGTTATAATGGTTCACTGGCCTTGGTTATGGGTTATGGACACCTATTACTTGTAAAATGGATATCTATAGGCTACTGGTCATGGTTACTAGTTATAATGGTTCATGGGCCATCAGTATCAGTTATGGACATCTAGTGGTTATAATGGTTCAAGAACCATGGTTATGGGTTATGGACACCTATTACTTGTAAAATGTATATATGTAGGCTATTGGACATGGCTAGTAGTTATAATGGTTCAAGGGCCATCGGTATCAGTTATGGACATCCAGTGGTTATAATGATTCAAGGACCATGGTTATGGGTTATGGACACCTACTACTTGTAAAATGGATATATGTAGGCTATTGGACATTGCTAGTAGTTATAATGGTTCAAGGGCCATCAGTATCAGTTATGGATATCGAGTGGTTATAATGATTCAAGGACCACAGTTATGGGTTATGGACACCTATTACTTGTAAAATGGATATCTATAGGCTATTGGTCATGGCTAGTAGTTGTAATGGTTCAAGGGCCATCGATATGAGTTATGGACATGTAGTGGTTATAATGGTTCACTGGCCTTGGTTATGGGTTATGGACACCTATTACTTGTAAAATGGATATCTATAGGCTACTGGTCATGGTTACTAGTTATAATGGTTCATGGGCCATCAGTATCAGTTATGGACATCTAGTGGTTATAATGGTTCAAGAACCATGGTTATGGGTTATGGACACCTATTACTTGTAAAATGTATATCTGTAGGCTATTGGACATGGCTAGTAGTTATAATGGTTCAAGGGCCATCAGTATCAGTTATGGACATCTAGTGGTTATAATGATTCAAGGACCATGGTTATGGGTTATGGACACCTATTACTTGTAAAATGGATATATGTAGGCTATTGGACATGGATAGTAGTTATAATGGTTCAAAGGCCATCAGTATCAGTTATGGACATCTAGTGGTTATAATGATTCAAGGACCACGGTTATGGGTTATGGACACCTATTACTTGTAAAATGGATAACTATAGGCTATTGGTCATGGCTAGTAGTTATAATGCTTCAAGGGCCATCGATATGAGTTATGGACATGTAGTGGTTATAATGGTTCACTGGCCTTGGTTATGGGTTATGGACACCTATTACTTGTAAAATGGATATCTATAGGCTACTTGTCATGGTTACTAGTTATAATGGTTCATGGGCCATCAGTATCAGTTATGGACATCTAGTGGTTATAATGGTTCAAGAACCATGGTTATGGGTTATGGACACCTATTACTTGTAAAATGGATATCTATAGGCTACTGGTCATGGTTACTAGTTATAATGGTTCATGGGCCATCAGTATCAGTTATGGACATCTAGTGGTTATAATGGTTCAAGAACCATGGTTATGGGTTATGGACACCTATTACTTGTAAAATGTATATATGTAGGCTATTGGACATGGCTAGTAGTTATAATGGTTCAAGGGCCATCGGTATCAGTTATGGACATCCAGTGGTTATAATGATTCAAGGACCATGGTTATGGGTTATGGACACCTACTACTTGTAAAATGGATATATGTAGGCTATTGGACATTGCTAGTAGTTATAATGGTTCAAGGGCCATCAGTATCAGTTATGGATATCTAGTGGTTATAATGATTCAAGGACCACAGTTATGGGTTATGGACACCTATTACTTGTAAAATGGATATCTATAGGCTATTGGTCATGGCTAGTAGTTGTAATGGTTCAAGGGCCATCGATATGAGTTATGGACATGTAGTGGTTATAATGGTTCACTGGCCTTGGTTATGGGTTATGGACACCTATTACTTGTAAAATGGATATCTATAGGCTACTGGTCATGGTTACTAGTTATAATGGTTCATGGGCCATCAGTATCAGTTATGGACATCTAGTGGTTATAATGGTTCAAGAACCATGGTTATGGGTTATGGACACCTATTACTTGTAAAATGTATATATGTAGGCTATTGGACATGGCTAGTAGTTATAATGGTTCAAGGGCCATCGGTATCAGTTATGGACATCCAGTGGTTATAATGATTCAAGGACCATGGTTATGGGTTATGGACACCTACTACTTGTAAAATGGATATATGTAGGCTATTGGACATTGCTAGTAGTTATAATGGTTCAAGGGCCATCAGTATCAGTTATGGATATCTAGTGGTTATAATGATTCAAGGACCACAGTTATGGGTTATGGACACCTATTACTTGTAAAATGGATATCTATAGGCTATTGGTCATGGCTAGTAGTTGTAATGGTTCAAGGGCCATCGATATGAGTTATGGACATGTAGTGGTTATAATGGTTCACTGGCCTTGGTTATGGGTTATGGACACCTATTACTTGTAAAATGGATATCTATAGGCTACTGGTCATGGTTACTAGTTATAATGGTTCATGGGCCATCAGTATCAGTTATGGACATCTAGTGGTTATAATGGTTCAAGAACCATGGTTATGGGTTATGGACACCTATTACTTGTAAAATGTATATCTGTAGGCTATTGGACATGGCTAGTAGTTATAATGGTTCAAGGGCCATCAGTATCAGTTATGGACATCTAGTGGTTATAATGATTCAAGGACCATGGTTATGGGTTATGGACACCTATTACTTGTAAAATGGATATATGTAGGCTATTGGACATGGATAGTAGTTATAATGGTTCAAAGGCCATCAGTATCAGTTATGGACATCTAGTGGTTATAATGATTCAAGGACCACGGTTATGGGTTATGGACACCTATTACTTGTAAAATGGATAACTATAGGCTATTGGTCATGGCTAGTAGTTATAATGCTTCAAGGGCCATCGATATGAGTTATGGACATGTAGTGGTTATAATGGTTCACTGGCCTTGGTTATGGGTTATGGACACCTATTACTTGTAAAATGGATATCTATAGGCTACTTGTCATGGTTACTAGTTATAATGGTTCATGGGCCATCAGTATCAGTTATGGACATCTAGTGGTTATAATGGTTCAAGAACCATGGTTATGGGTTATGGACACCTATTACTTGTAAAATGTATATTTGTAGGCTATTGGACATGGCTAGTAGTTATAATGGTTCAAGGGCCATTAGTATCAGTTATGGACATCTAGTGGTTAGAATGATTGAAGGACCATGGTTATGGGTTATGGACACCTATTACTTGTAAAATGGATATATGTAGGCTATTGGACATGGCTAGTAGTTATAATGGTTCAAGGGCCATCGGTATCAGTTATGGACATCCAGTGGTTATAATGATTCAAGGACCATGGTTATGGGTTATGGACACCTACTACTTGTAAAATGGATATATGTAGGCTATTGGACATTGCTAGTAGTTATAATGGTTCAAGGGCCATCAGTATCAGTTATGGATATCTAGTGGTTATAATGATTCAAGGACCACAGTTATGGGTTATGGACACCTATTACTTGTAAAATGGATATCTATAGGCTATTGGTCATGGCTAGTAGTTGTAATGGTTCAAGGGCCATCGATATGAGTTATGGACATGTAGTGGTTATAATGGTTCACTGGCCTTGGTTATGGGTTATGGACACCTATTACTTGTAAAATGGATATCTATAGGCTACTGGTCATGGTTACTAGTTATAATGGTTCATGGGCCATCAGTATCAGTTATGGACATCTAGTGGTTATAATGGTTCAAGAACCATGGTTATGGGTTATGGACACCTATTACTTGTAAAATGTATATCTGTAGGCTATTGGACATGGCTAGTAGTTATAATGGTTCAAGGGCCATCAGTATCAGTTATGGACATCTAGTGGTTATAATGATTCAAGGACCATGGTTATGGGTTATGGACACCTATTACTTGTAAAATGGATATATGTAGGCTATTGGACATGGATAGTAGTTATAATGGTTCAAAGGCCATCAGTATCAGTTATGGACATCTAGTGGTTATAATGATTCAAGGACCACGGTTATGGGTTATGGACACCTATTACTTGTAAAATGGATAACTATAGGCTATTGGTCATGGCTAGTAGTTATAATGCTTCAAGGGCCATCGATATGAGTTATGGACATGTAGTGGTTATAATGGTTCACTGGCCTTGGTTATGGGTTATGGACACCTATTACTTGTAAAATGGATATCTATAGGCTACTTGTCATGGTTACTAGTTATAATGGTTCATGGGCCATCAGTATCAGTTATGGACATCTAGTGGTTATAATGGTTCAAGAACCATGGTTATGGGTTATGGACACCTATTACTTGTAAAATGTATATTTGTAGGCTATTGGACATGGCTAGTAGTTATAATGGTTCAAGGGCCATTAGTATCAGTTATGGACATCTAGTGGTTAGAATGATTGAAGGACCATGGTTATGGGTTATGGACACCTATTACTTGTAAAATGGATATCTGTAGGCTATTGGACATGGCTAGTAGTTATAATGGTTCAAGGGCCATCAGTATCAGTTATGGTCATCTAGTGGTTATAATGATTCAAGGACCACGGTTATGGGTTATGGACACATATTACTTGTAAAATGGATATCTATAGGCTATTGGTCATGGCTAGTAGTTATAATGGTTCAAGGGCCATCGATATGAGTTATGGACATGTAGTGGTTATAATGGTTCACTGGCCTTGGTTATGGGTTATGGACACCTATTACTTGAAAAATGGATATCTATAGGCTACTGGTCATGGTTACTAGTTATAATGGTTCATGGGCCATCAGTATCAGTTATGGACATCTAGTGGTTATAATGGTTCAAGAACCATGGTTATGGGTTATGGACACCTATTACTTGTAAAATGTATATATGTAGGCTATTGGACATGGCTAGTAGTTATAATGGTTCAAGGGCCATCAGTATCAGTTATGGACATCCAGTGGTTATAATGATTCAAGGACCATGGTTATGGGTTATGGACACCTATTACTTGTAAAATGGATATCTGTAGGCTATTGGACATGGCTAGTAGTTATAATGGTTCAAGGGCCATCAGTATCAGTTATGGTCATCTAGTGGTTATAATGATTCAAGGACCACGGTTATGGGTTATGGACACATATTACTTGTAAAATGGATATCTATAGGCTATTGGTCATGGCTAGTAGTTATAATGGTTCAAGGGCCATCGATATGAGTTATGGACATGTAGTGGTTATAATGGTTCACTGGCCTTGGTTATGGGTTATGGACACCTATTACTTGAAAAATGGATATCTATAGGCTACTGGTCATGGTTACTAGTTATAATGGTTCATGGGCCATCAGTATCAGTTATGGACATCTAGTGGTTATAATGGTTCAAGAACCATGGTTATGGGTTATGGACACCTATTACTTGTAAAATGTATATATGTAGGCTATTGGACATGGCTAGTAGTTATAATGGTTCAAGGGCCATCAGTATCAGTTATGGACATCCAGTGGTTATAATGATTCAAGGACCATGGTTATGGGTTATGGACACCTATTACTTGTAAAATGTATATATGTAGGCTATTGGACATGGCTAGTAGTTATAATGGTTCAAGGGCCATCAGTATCAGTTATGGACATCTAGTGGTTATAATGATTCAAGGACCATGGTTATGGGTTATGGACACCTATTACTTGTAAAATGGATATCTGTAGGCTATTGGACATGGCTAGTAGTTATAATGGTTCAAGGGCCATCAGTATCAGTTATGGACATCTAGTGGTTATAATGATTCAAGGACCACGGTTATGGGTTATGGACACCTATTACTTGTAAAATGGATATCTATAGGCTATTGGTCATGGCTAGTAGTTATAATGGTTCAAGGGCCATCGATATGAGTTATGGACATGTAGTGGTTATAATGGTTCACTGGCCTTGGTTATGGGTTATGGACACCTATTACTTGTAAAATGGATATCTATAGGCTACTGGTCATGATTACTAGTTATAATGGTTCATGGGCCATCAGTATCAGTTATGGACATCTAGTGGTTATAATGATTCAAGGACCACGGTTATGGGTTATGGACACCTATTACTTGTAAAATGGATATCTATAGGCTATTGGGTATGGCTAGTAGTTATAATGGTTCAAGGGCCATCGATATGAGTTATGGACATGTAGTGGTTATAATGGTTCACTGGCCTTGGTTATGGGTTATGGACACCTATTACTTGTAAAATGGATATCTATAGGCTACTGGTCATGGTTACTAGTTATAATGGTTCATGGGCCATCAGTATCAGTTATGGACATCTAGTGGTTATAATGGTTCAAGAACCATGGTTATGGGTTATGGACACCTATTACTTGTAAAATGTATATCTATAGGCTATTGGACATGGCTAGTAGTTATAATGGTTCAAGCGCCATCAGTATCAGTTATGGACATCTAGTGGTTATAATGATTCAAGGACCACGGTTATGGGTTATGGACACCTATTACTTGTAAAATGGATATCTATATGCTATTGGTCATGGCTAGTAGTTATAATGGTTCAAGGGCCATCGATATGAGTTATGGACATGTAGTGGTTATAATGGTTCACTGGCCTTGGTTATGGGTTATGGACACCTATTACTTGTAAAATGGATATCTATAGGCTACTGGTCATGGTTACTAGTTATAATGGTTCATGGGCCATCAGTATCAGTTATGGACATCTAGTGGTTATAATGGTTCAAGAACCATGGTTATGGGTTATGGACACCTATTACTTGTAAAATGTATATATGTAGGCTATTGGACATGGCTAGTAGTTATAATGGTTCAAGGGCCATCGGTATCAGTTATGGACATCCAGTGGTTATAATGATTCAAGGACCATGGTTATGGGTTATGGACACCTATTACTTGTAAAATGGATATATGTAGGCTATTGGACATTGCTAGTAGTTATAATGGTTCAAGGGCCATCAGTATCAGTTATGGATATCTAGTGGTTATAATGATTCAAGGACCACAGTTATGGTTTATGGACACCTATTACTTGTAAAATGGATATCTATAGGCTATTGGTCATGGCTAGTAGTTATAATGGTTCAAGGGCCATCGATATGAGTTATGGACATGTAGTGGTTATAATGGTTCACTGGCCTTGGTTATGGGTTATGGACACCTATTACTTGTAAAATGGATATCTATAGGCTACTGGTCATGGTTACTAGTTATAATGGTTCATGGGCCATCAGTATCAGTTATGGACATCTAGTGGTTATAATGGTTCAAGAACCATGGTTATGGGTTATGGACACCTATTACTTGTAAAATGTATATTTGTAGGCTATTGGACATGGCTAGTAGTTATAATGGTTCAAGGGCCATTAGTATCAGTTATGGACATCTAGTGGTTAGAATGATTGAAGGACCATGGTTATGGGTTATGGACACCTATTAGTTGTAAAATGGATATCTGTAGGCTATTGGACATGGCTAGTAGTTATAATGGTTCAAGGGCCATCAGTATCAGTTATGGACATCTAGTGGTTATAATGATTCAAGGACCACGGTTATGGGTTATGGACACCTATTACTTGTAAAATGGATATCTATAGGCTATTGGTCATGGCTAGTAGTTATAATGGTTCAAGGGCCATCGATATGAGTTATGGACATGTAGTGGTTATAATGGTTCACTGGCCTTGGTTATGGGTTATGGACACCTATTACTTGTAAAATGGATATTTATAGGCTATTGGTCATGACTAGTAGTTATAATGGTTCAAGGGCCATCAGTATCAGTTATGGACAACTACTGGTTATAATGGTTCAAGGACCATGGTTATGGGTTATGGACACCTATTACTTGTAAAATGGATATCTATAGGCTATTGGTCATGGCTAGTAGTTATAATGGTTCAAGGGCCATCGTATTGAGTTATTGACATGTAGTGGTTATAATGGTTCACTGGCCTTGGTTATGGGTTATGGACACCTATTACTTGTAAAATGGATATCTATAGGCTACTGGTCATGGTTACTAGTTATAATGGTTCATGGGCCATCAGTAGCAGTTATGGACATCTAGTGGTTATAATGGTTCAAGAACCATGGTTATGGGTTATGGACACCTATTACTTGTAAAATGTATATCTGTAGGCTATTGGACATGGCTAGTAGTTATAATGGTTCAAGGGCCATCAGTATCAGTTATGGACATCTAGTGGTTATAATGATTCAAGGACCATGGTTATGGGTTATGGACACCTATTACTTGTAAAATGGATATCTGTAGGCTATTGGACATGGTTAGTAGTTATAATGGTTCAAGGGCCATCAGTATCAGTTATGGACAACTACTGGTTATAATGGTTCAAGGACCATGGTTATGGGTTATGGACACCTATTACTTGTAAAATGGATATCTATAGGCTATTGGTCATGGCTAGTAGTTATAATGGTTCAAGGGCCATCTTATTGAGTTATGGACATGTAGTGGTTATAATGGTTCACTGGCCTTGGTTATGGGTTATGGACACCTATTACTTGTAAAATGGATATCTATAGGCTACTGGTCATGGTTACTAGTTATAATGGTTCATGGGCCATCAGTATCAGTTATGGACATCTAGTGGTTATAATGGTTCAAGAACCATGGTTATGGGTTATGGACACCTATTACTTGTAAAATGTATATTTGTAGGCTATTGGACATGGCTAGTAGTTATAATGGTTCAAGGGCCATTAGTATCAGTTATGGACATCTAGTGGTTAGAATGATTGAAGGACCATGGTTATGGGTTATGGACACCTATTAGTTGTAAAATGGATATCTGTAGGCTATTGGACATGGCTAGTAGTTATAATGGTTCAAGGGCCATCAATATCAGTTATGGACATCTAGTGGTTATAATGATTCAAGGACCACGGTTATGGGTAATGGATACCTATTACTTGTAAAATGGATATCTATAGGCTATTGGTCATGGCTAGTAGTTATAATGGTTCAAGGGCCATCGATATGAGTTATGGGCATGTAGTGGTTATAATGGTTCACTGGCCTTGGTTATGGGTTATGGACACCTATTACTTGTAAAATGGATATTTATAGGCTATTGGTCATGACTAGTAGTTATAATGGTTCAAGGGCCATCAGTATCAGTTATGGACAACTACTGGTTATAATGGTTCAAGGACCATGGTTATGGGTTATGGACACCTATTACTTGTAAAATGGATACCTATAGGCTATTGGTCATGGCTAGAAGTTATAATGGTTCAAGGGCCATCGTATTGAGTTATGGACATGTAGTGGTTATAATGGTTCACTGGCCTTGGTTATGGGTTATGGACACCTATTACTTGTAAAATGGATATCTATAGGCTACTGGTCATGGTTACTAGTTATAATGGTTCATGGGCCATCAGTAGCAGTTATGGACATCTAGTGGTTATAATGGTTCAAGAACCATGGTTATGGGTTATGGACACCTATTACTTGTAAAATGTATATCTGTAGGCTATTGGACATGGCTAGTAGTTATAATGGTTCAAGGGCCATCAGTATCAGTTATGGACATCTAGTGGTTATAATGATTCAAGGACCATGGTTATGGGTTATGGACACCTATTACTTGTAAAATGGATATCTGTAGGCTATTGGACATGGCTAGTAGTTATAATGGTTCAAGGGCCATCAGTATCAGTTATGGACATCTAGTGGTTATAATGATTCAAGGACCACGGTTATGGGTTATGGACACCTATTACTTGTAAAATGGATAACTATAGGCTATTGGTCATGGCTAGTAGTTATAATGCTTCAAGGGCCATCGATATGAGTTATGGACATGTAGTGGTTATAATGGTTCACTGGCCTTGGTTATGGGTTATGGACACCTATTACTTGTAAAATGGATATCTATAGGCTACTGGTCATGGTTACTAGTTATAATGGTTCATGGGCCATCAGTATCAGTTATGGACATCTAGTGGTTATAATGATTCAAGGACCACGGTTATGGGTTATGGACACCTATTACTTGTAAAATGGATATCTATAGGCTATTGGTCATGGCTAGTAGTTATAATGGTTCAAGGGCCATCGATATGAGTTATGGACATGGAGTGGTTATAATGGTTCACTGGCCTTGGTTATGGGTTATGGACACCTATTACTTGTAAAATGGATATCTATAGGCTACTGGTCATGGTTACTAGTTATAATGGTTCATGGGCCATCAGTATCAGTTATGGACATCTAGTGGTTATAATGGTTCAAGAACCATGGTTATGGGTTATGGACACCTATTACTTGTAAAATGTATATTTGTAGGCTATTGGACATGGCTAGTAGTTATAATGGTTCCAGAGCCATCAGTATCAGTTATGGACATCTAGTGGTTATAATGATTCAAGGACCATGGTTATGGGTTATGGACACTTATTACTTGTAAAATGGATATCTGTAGGCTATTGGACATGGCTAGTAGTTATAATGGTTCAAGGGGCATCAGTATCAGTTATGGACATCTAGTGGTTATAATGATTCAAGGACCACGGTTACGGGTTATGGACACCTATTACTTGTAAAATGGATATCTATAGGCTATTGGTCATGGCTAGTAGTTATAATGGTTCAAGGGCCATCGATATGAGTTATGGACATGTAGTGTTTATAATGGTTCACCGGCCTTGGTTATGGGTTATGGACACCTATTACTTGTAAAATGGATATTTATAGGCTATTGGTCATGGCTAGTAGTTATAATGGTTCAAGGGCCATCAGTATCAGTTATGGACACGTATTACTTGTAAAATGGATATCTATAGGCTATTGGTCATGGCTAGTAGTTATAATGGTTCAAGGGCCATCGATATGAGTTATGGACATGTGGTGGTTATAATGGTTCTCTGGCCTTGGTTATGGGTTATGGACACCTATTACTTGTATAATGGATATATGTAGGCTATTGGACATGGCTAGTAGTTATAATGGTTCAAGGGCCATCAGTATCAGTTATGGACATCTAGTGGTTATAATGATTCAAGGACCACGGTTATGGGTTATGGACACCTATTACTTGTAAAATGGATATATATATAGGCTATTGGTCATGGCTAGTAGTTATAATGGTTCAAGGGCCATCGATATGAGTTATGGACATGTAGTGGTTATAATGGTTCACTGGCCTTGGTTATGGGTTATGGACACCTATTACTTGTAAAATGGATATTTATAGGCTATTGGTCATGACTAGTAGTTATAATGGTTCAAGGGCCATCAGTATCAGTTATGGACAACTACTGGTTATAATGGTTCAAGGACCATGGTTATGGGTTATGGACACCTATTACTTGTAAAATGGATATCTATAGGCTATTGGTCATGGCTAGTAGTTATAATGGTTCAAGGGCCATCGATATGAGTTATGGACATGTAGTGGTTATAATGGTTCACTGGCCTTGGTTATGGGTTATGGACACCTATTACTTGTAAAATGGATATCTATAGGCTACTGGTCATGTTACTAGTTATAATGGTTCATGGGCCATCAGTAGCAGTTCTGGACATCTAGTGGTTATAATGGTTCAAAAACCATGGTTATGGGTTATGGACACCTATTACTTGTAAAATGTATATCTGTAGGCTATTGCACATGGCTAGTAGTTATAATGGTTCAAGGGCCATCAGTATCAGTTGTGGACATCTAGTGGTTATAATGATTCAAGGACCATGGTTATGGGTTATGGACACCTATTACTTGTAAAATGGATATCTGTAGGCTATTGGACATGGCTAGTAGTTATGGGTTATGGACACCTATTACTTGTAAAATGGATATCTATAGGCTATTGGTCATGGCTAGTAGTTATAATGGTTCAAGGGTCATCTATATGAGTTATGGACATGTAGTGGTTATAATGGTTCACTGGCCTTGGTTATGGGTTAAGGACACCTATTACTTGTAAAATGGATATCTATAGGCTACTGGTCATGGTTACTAGTTATAATGGTTCATGGGCCATCAGTATCAGTTATGGACATCTAGTGGTTATAATGGTTCAAGAACCATGGTTATGGTTATGGACACCTATTACTTGTAAAATGTATATCTGTAGGCTATTGGACATGGCTAGTAGTTATAATGGTTCAAGGGCCATCAGTATCAGTTATAGACATCTAGTGGTTATAATGATTCAAGGACCATGGTTATGGGTTATAGACACCTATTACTTGTATAATGGATATCTGTAGGCTATTGGACATGGCTAGTAGTTATAATGGTTCAAGGGCCATCAGTTATGGACATCTAGTGGTTATAATGATTCAAGGACCACGGTTATGGGTTATGGACACCTATTACTTGTAAAATGGATATCTATAGGCTATTGGTCATGGCTAGTAGTTATAATGGTTCAAGGGCCATCGATATGAGTTATGGACATGTAGTGGTTATAATGGTTCACTGGCCTTGGTTATGGGTTATGGACACCTATTACTTGTATAATGGATATTTATAGGCTATTGGTCATGACTAGTAGTTATAATGGTTCAAGGGCCATCAGTATCAGTTATGGACAACTACTGGTTATAATGGTTCAAGGACCATGGTTATGGGTTATGGACACCTCTTACTTGTAAAATGGATATCTATAGGCTATTGGTCATGGCTAGTAGTTATAATGGTTCAAGGGCCATCGATATGAGTTATGGACATGTAGTGGTTATAATGGTTCACTGGCCTTGGTTATGGGTTATGGACACCTATTACTTGTAAAATGGATATCTATAGGCTATTGGTCATGACTAGTAGTTATAATGGTTCAAGGGCCATCAGTATCAGTTATGGACAACTACTGGTTATAATGGTTCAAGGACCATGGTTATGGGTTATGGACACCTATTACTTGTAAAATGGATATCTATAGGCTACTGGTCATGGTTACTAGTTATAATGGTTCATGGGCCATCGATATGAGCTATGGACATGTAGTGGTTATAATGGTTCACTGGCCTTGGTTATGGGTTATGGACACCTATTACTTGTAAAATGGATATCTATAGGCTACTGGTCATGTTACTAGTTATAATGGTTCATGGGCCATCAGTAGCAGTTCTGGACATCTAGTGGTTATAATGGTTCAAGAACCATGGTTATGGGTTATGGACACCTATTACTTGTAAAATGTATATCTGTAGGCTATTGGACATGGCTAGTAGTTATAATGGTTCAAGGGCCATCAGTATCAGTTATGGACATCTAGTGGTTATAATGATTCAAGGACCATGGTTATGGGTTATGGACACCTATTACTTGTAAAATGGATATCTGTAGGCTATTGGACATGGCTAGTAGTTATGGGTTATGGACACCTATTACTTGTAAAATGGATATCTATAGGCTATTGGTCATGGCTAGTAGTTATAATGGTTCAAGGGTCATCTATATGAGTTATGGACATGTAGTGGTTATAATGGTTCACTGGCCTTGGTTATGGGTTATGGACACCTATTACTTGTAAAATGGATATCTATAGGCTACTGGTCATGGTTACTAGTTATAATGGTTCATGGGCCATCAGTATCAGTTATGGACATCAAGTGGTTATAATGGTTCAAGAACCATGGTTATGGTTATGGACACCTATTACTTGTAAAATGTATATCTGTAGGCTATTGGACATGGCTAGTAGTTATAATGGTTCAAGGGCCATCAGTATCAGTTATGGACATCTAGTGGTTATAATGATTCAAGGACCATGGTTATGGGTTATGGACACCTATTACTTGTATAATGGATATCTGTAGGCTATTGGACATGGCTAGTAGTTATAATGGTTCAAGGGCCATCAGTATCAGTTATGGACATCTAGTGGTTATAATGATTCAAGGACCACGGTTATGGGTTATGGACACCTATTACTTGTAAAATGGATATCTATAGGCTATTGGTCATGGCTAGTAGTTATAATGGTTCAAGGGCCATCGATATGAGTTATGGACATGTAGTGGTTATAATGGTTCACTGGCCTTGGTTATGGGTTATGGACACCTATTACTTGTAAAATGGATATTTATAGGCTATTGGTCATGACTAGTAGTTATAATGGTTCAAGGGCCATCAGTATCAGTTATGGACAACTACTGGTTATAATGGTTCAAGGACCATGGTTATGGGTTATGGACACCTATTACTTGTAAAATGGATATCTATAGGCTATTGGTCATGGCTAGTAGTTATAATGGTTCAGGGGCCATCGATATGAGTTATGGACATGTAGTGGTTATAATGGTTCACTGGCCTTGGTTATGGGTTATGGACACCTATTACTTGTAAAATGGATATCTATAGGCTATTGGTCATGACTAGTAGTTATAATGGTTCAAGGGCCATCAGTATCAGTTATGGACAACTACTGGTTATAATGGTTCAAGGACCATGGTTATGGGTTATGGACACCTATTACTTGTAAAATGGATATCTATAGGCTACTGGTCATGGTTACTAGTTATAATGGTTCATGGGCCATCAGTAGCAGTTATGGACATCTAGTGGTTATAATGGTTCAAGAACCATGGTTATGGGTTATGGACACCTATTACTTGTAAAATGTATATCTGTAGGCTATTGGACATGGCTAGGAGTTATAATGGTTCAAGGGCCATCAGTATCTGTTATGGACATCTAGTGGTTATAATGATTCAAGGACCATGGTTATGGGTTATGGACACCTATTACTTGTAAAATGGATATCTGTAGGCTATTGGACATGGCTAGTAGTTATAATGGTTCAAGGGCCTTCAGTATCAGTTATGGACATCTAGTGGTTATAATGATTCAAGGACCACGGTTATGGGTTATGGACACCTATTACTTGTAAAATGGATATCTATAGGCTATTGGTCATGGCTTGTAGTTATAATGGTTCAAGGGCCATCGATATGAGTTATGGACATGTAGTGGTTATAATGGTTCACTGGCCTTGGTTATGGGTTATGGACACCTATTACTTGTAAAATGGATATCTATAGGCTACTGGTCATGGTTACTAGTTATAATGGTTCATGGGCCATCAGTATCAGTTATGGACATCTAGTGGTTATAATGGTTCAAGAACCATGGTTATGGTTATGGACACCTATTACTTGTAAAATGTATATCTGTAGGCTATTGGACATGGCTAGTAGTTATAATGGTTCAAGGGCCATCAGTATCAGTTATGGACATCTAGTGGTTATAATGATTCAAGGACCATGGTTATGGGTTATGGACACCTATTACTTATAAAATGGATATCTGTAGGCTATTGGACATGGCTAGTAGTTATGGGTTATGGACACCTATTACTTGTAAAATGGATATCTATAGGCTATTGGTCATGGCTAGTAGTTATAATGGTTCAAGGGTCATCTATATGAGTTATGGACATGTAGTGGTTATAATGGTTCACTGGCCTTGGTTATGGGTTATGGACACCTATTACTTGTAAAATGGATATCTATAGGCTACTGGTCATGGTTACTAGTTATAATGGTTCATGGGCCATCAGTATCAGTTATGGACATCTAGTGGTTATAATGGTTCAAGAACCATGGTTATGGTTATGGACACCTATTACTTGTAAAATGTATATCTGTAGGCTATTGGACATGGCTAGTAGTTATAATGGTTCAAGGGCCATCAGTATCAGTTATGGACATCTAGTGGTTATAATGATTCAAGGACCATGGTTATGGGTTATGGACACCTATTACTTGTATAATGGATATCTGTAGGCTATTGGACATGGCTAGTAGTTATAATGGTTCAAGGGCCATCAGTATCAGTTATGGACATCTAGTGGTTATAATGATTCAAGGACCACGGTTATGGGTTATGGACACCTATTACTTGTAAAATGGATATCTATAGGCTATTGGTCATGGCTAGTAGTTATAATGGTTCAAGGGCCATCGATATGAGTTATGGACATGTAGTGGTTATAATGGTTCACTGGCCTTGGTTATGGGTTATGGACACCTATTACTTGTAAAATGGATATCTATAGGCTACTGGTCATGGTTACTAGTTATAATGGTTCATGGGCCATCAGTATCAGTTATGGACATCTAGTGGTTATAATGGTTCAAGAACCATGGTTATGGTTATGGACACCTATTACTTGTAAAATGGATATCTATAGGCTACTGGTCATGGTTACTAGTTATAATGGTTCATGGGCCATCAGTAGCAGTTATGGACATCTAGTGGTTATAATGGTTCAAGAACCATGGTTATGGGTTATGGACACCTATTACTTGTAAAATGTATATCTGTAGGCTATTGGACATGACTAGGAGTTATAATGGTTCAAGGGCCATCAGTATCTGTTATGGACATCTAGTGGTTATAATGATTCAAGGACCATGGTTATGGGTTATGGACACCTATTACTTGTAAAATGGATATATGTAGGCTATTGGACATGGCTAGTAGTTATAATGGTTCAAGGGCCATCAGTATCAGTTATGGACATCTAGTGGTTATAATGATTCAAGGACCATGGTTATGGGTTATGGACACCTATTACTTGTATAATGGATATCTGTAGGCTATTGGACATGGCTAGTAGTTATAATGGTTCAAGGGCCATCAGTATCAGTTATGGACATCTAGTGGTTATAATGATTCAAGGACCACGGTTATGGGTTATGGAGACCTATTACTTGTAAAATGGATTTCTATAGGCTATTGGTCATGGCAAGTAGTTATAATGGTTCAAGGGCCATCGATATGAGTTATGGACATGTAGTGGTTATAATGGTTCACTGGCCTTGGTTATGGGTTATGGACACCTATTACTTGTAAAATGGATATTTATAGGCTATTGGTCATGACTAGTAGTTATAATGATTCAAGGGCCATCAGTATCAATTATGGACAACTACTGGTTATAATGGTTCAAGGACCATGGTTATGGGTTATGGACACCTATTACTTGTAAAATGGATATCTATAGGCTATTGGTCATGGCTAGTAGTTATAATGGTTCAAGGGCCATCGATATGAGTTATGGACATGTAATGGTTATAATGGTTCACTGGCCTTGGTTATGGGTTATGGACACCTATTACTTGTAAAATGGATATCTATAGGCTATTGGTCATGACTAGTAGTTATAATGGTTCAAGGGCCATCAGTATCAGTTATGGACAACTAAAGGTTATAATGGTTCAAGGACCATGGTTATGGGTTATGGACACCTATTACTTGTAAAATGGATATCTATAGGCTACTGGTCATGGTTACTAGTTATAATGGTTCATGGGCCATCAGTAGCAGTTATGGACATCTAGTGGTTATAATGGTTCAAGAACCATGGTTATGGGTTATGGACACCTATTACTTGTAAAATGTATATCTGTAGGCTATTGGACATGGCTAGTAGTTATAATGGTTCAAGGGCCATCAGTATCAGTTATGGACATCTAGTGGTTATAATGATTCAAGGACCATGGTTATGGGTTATGGACACCTATTACTTGTAAAATGGATATCTGTAGGCTATTGGACATGGCTAGTAGTTATAATGGTTCTAGGGCCATCAGTATCAGTTATGGACATCTAGTGGTTATAATGATTCAAGGACCACGGTTATGGGTTATGGACACCTATTACTTGTAAAATGGATATCTATAGGCTATTGGTCATGGCTAGTAGTTATAATGGTTCAAGGGCCATCGATATGAGTTATGGACATGTAGTGGTTATAATGGTTCACTGGCCTTGGTTATGGGTTATGGACACCTATTACTTGTAAAATGGATATTTATAGGCTATTGGTCATGACTAGTAGTTATAATGGTTCAAGGGCCATCAGTATCAGTTATGGACAACTACTGGTTATAATGGTTCAAGGACCATGGTTATGGGTTATGGACACCTATTACTTGTAAAATGGATATCTATAGGCTACTAGTCATGGTTACTAGTTATAATGGTTCATGGGCCATCAGTAGCAGTTATGGACATCTAGTGGTTATAATGGTTCAAGAACCATGGTTATGGGTTATGGACACCTATTACTTGTAAAATGTATATCTGTAGGCTATTGGACATGACTAGGAGTTATAATGGTTCAAGGGCCATCAGTATCTGTTATGGACATCTAGTGGTTATAATGATTCAAGGACCATGGTTATGGGTTATGGACACCTATTACTTGTAAAATGGATATATGTAGGCTATTGGACATGGCTAGTAGTTATAATGGTTCAAGGGCCATCAGTATCAGTTATGGACATCTAGTGGTTATAATGATTCAAGGACCATGGTTATTGGTTATGGACACCTATTACTTGTATAATGGATATCTGTAGGCTATTGGACATGGCTAGTAGTTATAATGGTTCAAGGGCCATCAGTATCAGTTATGGACATCTAGTGGTTATAATGATTCAAGGACCACGGTTATGGGTTATGGAGACCTATTACTTGTAAAATGGATATCTATAGGCTATTGGTCATGGCTAGTAGTTATAATGGTTCAAGGGCCATCGATATGAGTTATGGACATGTAGTGGTTATAATGGTTCACTGGCCTTGGTTATGGGTTATTTTTTTTTGATAAAGGGCTATGCCCGGCAAAAATTAAATCATCAAAAGAAAGTTATTTACAAACACAGATGGGTAAAAACTACCACATCTTGAAAATAACTACTTGGCCACCCAAAACATGCTTTGGGAATAAGACCAACAAAAGACGCATAACTCTATAACCAATGTCTAAACCTAATCTAGGTATACCAAAAAAATTAAGATTATAAAGAAATCTTTTAACATCAAAAAACAAAACACCTAAGACATTCTTAAGCCTCCATATCTCAGCATTAGTATCCAAATTGCACTTAAAATGAACTTTTGTCTTCAACTTGTTCACTTTGATCTTAGTCTTCAAAATGCCATTGTAATTCGAGAATAAGATTGACCACCAAAAAGTCAAAATAGTCAACATAGCCTCAAAACTATGGACATTCCCACCAAAACAGTTTGAAATGATGAAAATGCAGAATGTTGACTCAGTGTAAGTCAACATTCTCATAGTATCTCCTTTGAAGTGAACCAAAGAACACTTCATCAATTTTGACCCGAGAAAAGTCAAAATCCTCTTCAAATTATCATCACAGCCGAAACTCATCACCTTAGACCATAAATACCATAAACCCTCACAAGCCTTTGACCAACAGAAAGTCAAAATCCACAAATTCCAGATTTTATACAGTTTGACCCACGGATTAAGACCCAACTTTGACTCAGTGAAAGTCAAAATTGCATCCATAATAGTATAACAATGTATTATACCACTACAATCCTTAGCAATACTTGCAACCTTTTTATCAAAACAGATCAAATCAAAAGACATAAGGTTGAACTTGTACCAAAAAATAAGCATGGCCGTTGACTTCAGAAAAGTCAACCCTGCAGTTTTGCACTTCCTCATGTATTGCTTAAGCCACCATTTGCAAGTTTCAAGCGCTTTATCAACCTGCAACAACAAGTATGGAGGATTAATAACCCTTTGGGGGCTAGCCACATCACATCTTTGACCGAAATTGTCCTGACAATGACCAACCCCTTTAATTAGGGTTATAATCCACCATTTCCACTTCAAAATCCTGCATTTAAAATGCCTGCACAACTGCCCAAAGAGCTCCAAAACAGCAGCCTTGAAGCATCCATGACTAGAGCAAATAATCTCCAAAATCCAAATGCTAAAAAATTGACCTGCAAAATACACAACAAAAGAACTGCAGCTCACATTTGGATTGCACAAAATCAAGTAATTACGACTTCCCTTTATACAATGCAGCCCATAGTAGTTGTTGGTATAAAGGCCCAACGGGCCAGATCTTCTAAAAAAATCCTTGGTTATGGGTTATGGACACCTATTACTTGTAAAATGGATATTTATAGGCTATTGGTCATGACTAGTAGTTATAATGGTTCAAGGGCCATCAGTATCAGTTATGGACAACTACTGGTTATAATGGTTCAAGGACCATGGTTATGGGTTATGGACACCTATTACTTGTAAAATGGATATCTATAGGCTACTGGTCATGGTTACTAGTTATAATGGTTCATGGGCCATAAGTAGCAGTTATGGACATCTAGTGGTTATAATGGTTCAAGAACCATGGTTATGGGTTATGGACACCTATTACTTGTAAAATGTATATCTGTAGGCTATTGGACATGACTAGGAGTTATAATGGTTCAAGGGCCATCAGTATCAGTTATGGACAACTACTGGTTATAATGGTTCAAGGACCATGGTTATGGGTTATGGACACCTATTACTTGTAAAATGGATATCTATAGGCTATTGGTCATGGCTAGTAGTTATAATGGTTCAAGGGCCATCGATATGAGTTATGGACATGTAATGGTTATAATGGTTCACTGGCCTTGGTTATGGGTTATGGACACCTATTACTTGTAAAATGGATATCTATAGGCTATTGGTCATGACTAGTAGTTATAATGGTTCAAGGGCCATCAGTATCAGTTATGGACAACTAAAGGTTATAATGGTTCAAGGACCATGGTTATGGGTTATGGACACCTATTACTTGTAAAATGGATATCTATAGGCTACTGGTCATGGTTACTAGTTATAATGGTTCATGGGCCATCAGTAGCAGTTATGGACATCTAGTGGTTATAATGGTTCAAGAACCATGGTTATGGGTTATGGACACCTATTACTTGTAAAATGTATATCTGTAGGCTATTGGACATGGCTAGTAGTTATAATGGTTCAAGGGCCATCAGTATCAGTTATGGACATCTAGTGGTTATAATGATTCAAGGACCATGGTTATGGGTTATGGACACCTATTACTTGTAAAATGGATATCTGTAGGCTATTGGACATGGCTAGTAGTTATAATGGTTCAAGGGCCATCAGTATCAGTTATGGACATCTAGTGGTTATAATGATTCAAGGACCACGGTTATGGGTTATGGACACCTATTACTTGTAAAATGGATATCTATAGGCTATTGGTCATGGCTAGTAGTTATAATGGTTCAAGGGCCATCGATATGAGTTATGGACATGTAGTGGTTATAATGGTTCACTGGCCTTGGTTATGGGTTATGGACACCTATTACTTGTAAAATGGATATTTATAGGCTATTGGTCATGACTAGTAGTTATAATGGTTCAAGGGCCATCAGTATCAGTTATGGACAACTACTGGTTATAATGGTTCAAGGACCATGGTTATGGGTTATGGACACCTATTACTTGTAAAATGGATATCTATAGGCTACTAGTCATGGTTACTAGTTATAATGGTTCATGGGCCATCAGTAGCAGTTATGGACAACTAGTGGTTATAATGGTTCAAGAACCATGGTTATGGGTTATGGACACCTATTACTTGTAAAATGTATATCTGTAGGCTATTGGACATGACTAGGAGTTATAATGGTTCAAGGGCCATCAGTATCTGTTATGGACATCTAGTGGTTATAATGATTCAAGGACCATGGTTATGGGTTATGGACACCTATTACTTGTAAAATGGATATATGTAGGCTATTGGACATGGCTAGTAGTTATAATGGTTCAAGGGCCATCAGTATCAGTTATGGACATCTAGTGGTTATAATGATTCAAGGACCATGGTTATGGGTTATGGACACCTATTACTTGTATAATGGATATCTGTAGGCTATTGGACATGGCTAGTAGTTATAATGGTTCAAGGGCCATCAGTATCAGTTATGGACATCTAGTGGTTATAATGATTCAAGGACCACGGTTATGGGTTATGGAGACCTATTACTTGTAAAATGGATATCTATAGGCTATTGGTCATGGCTAGTAGTTATAATGGTTCAAGGGCCATCGATATGAGTTATGGACATGTAGTGGTTATAATGGTTCACTGGCCTTGGTTATGGGTTATGGACACCTATTACTTGTAAAATGGATATTTATAGGCTATTGGTCATGACTAGTAGTTATAATGGTTCAAGGGCCATCAGTATCAGTTATGGACAACTACTGGTTATAATGGTTCAAGGACCATGGTTATGGGTTATGGACACCTATTACTTGTAAAATGGATATCTATAGGCTATTGGTCATGGCTAGTAGTTATAATGGTTCAAGGGCCATCGATATGAGTTATGGACATGTAGTGGTTATAATGGTTCACTGGCCTTGGTTATGGGTTATGGACACCTATTACTTGTAAAATGGATATCTATAGGCTATTGGTCATGACTAGTAGTTATAATGGTTCAAGGGCCATCAGTATCAGTTATGGACAACTACTGGTTATAATGGTTCAAGGACCATGGTTATGGGTTATGGACACCTATTACTTGTAAAATGGATATCTATAGGCTACTGGTCATGGTTACTAGTTATAATGGTTCATGGGCCATCAGTAGCAGTTATGGACATCTAGTGGTTATAATGGTTCAAGAACCATGGTTATGGGTTATGGACACCTATTACTTGTAAAATGTATATCTGTAGGCTATTGGACATGGCTAGTAGTTATAATGGTTCAAGGGCCATCAGTATCAGTTATGGACATCTAGTGGTTATAATGATTCAAGGACCATGGTTATGGGTTATGGACACCTATTACTTGTAAAATGGATATCTGTAGGCTATTGGACATGGCTAGTAGTTATGGGTGATGGACACCTATTACTTGTAAAATGGATATCTATAGGCTATTGGTCATGGCTAGTAGTTATAATGGTTCAAGGGTCATCTATATGAGTTATGGACATGTAGTGGTTATAATGGTTCACTGGCCTTGGTTATGGGTTATGGACACCTATTACTTGTAAAATGGATATCTATAGGCTACTGGTCATGGTTACTAGTTATAATGGTTCATGGGCCATCAGTATCAGTTATGGACATCTAGTGGTTATAATGGTTCAAGAACCATGGTTATGGTTATGGACACCTATTACTTGTAAAATGTATATCTATAGGCTATTGGACATGGCTAGTAGTTATAATGGTTCAAGGGCCATCAGTATCAGTTATGGACATCTAGTGGTTATAATGATTCAAGGACCATGGTTATGGGTTATGGACACCTATTACTTGTATAATGGATATCTCTAGGCTATTGGACATGGCTAGTAGTTATAATGGTTCAAGGGCCATCAGTATCAGTTATGGACATCTAGTGGTTATAATGATTCAAGGACCACGGTTATGGGTTATGGACACCTATTACTTGTAAAATGGATATCTATAGGCTATTGGTCATGGCTAGTAGTTATAATGGTTCAAGGGCCATCGATATGAGTTATGGACATGTAGTGGTTATAATGGTTCACTGGCCTTGGTTATGGGTTATGGACACCTATTACTTGTAAAATGGATATTTATAGGCTATTGGTCATGACTAGTAGTTATAATGGTTCAAGGGCCATCAGTATCAGTTATGGACAACTACTGGTTATAATGGTTCAAGGACCATGGTTATGGGTTATGGACACCTATTACTTGTAAAATGGATATCTATAGGCTATTGGTCATGGCTAGTAGTTATAATGGTTCAAGGGCCATCGATATGAGTTATGGACATGTAGTGGTTATAATGGTTCACTGGCCTTGGTTATGGGTTATGGACACCTATTACTTGTAAAATGGATATCTATAGGCTATTGGTCATGACTAGTAGTTATAATGGTTCAAGGGCCATCAGTATCAGTTATGGACAACTACTGGTTATAATGGTTCAAGGACCATGGTTATGGGTTATGGACACCTATTACTTGTAAAATGGATATCTATAGGCTACTGGTCATGGTTACTAGTTATAATGGTTCATGGGCCATCAGTAGCAGTTATGGACATCTAGTGGTTATAATGGTTCAAGAACCATGGTTATGGGTTATGGACACCTATTACTTGTAAAATGTATATCTGTAGGCTATTGGACATGGCTAGGAGTTATAATGGTTCAAGGGTCATCAGTATCTGTTATGGACATCTAGTGGTTATAATGATTCAAGGACCATGGTTATGGGTTATGGACACCTATTACTTGTAAAATGGATATCTGTAGGCTATTGGACATGGCTAGTAGTTATAATGGTTCAAGGGCCATCAGTATCAGTTATGGACATCTAGTGGTTATAATGATTTAAGGACCACGGTTATGGGTTATGGACACCTATTACTTGTAAAATGGATATCTATAGGCTATTGGTCATGGCTAGTAGTTATAATGGTTCAAGGGCCATCGATATGAGTTATGGACATGTAGTGGTTATAATGGTTCACTGGCCTTGGTTATGGGTTATGGACACCTATTACTTGTAAAATGGATATCTATAGGCTACTGGTCATGGTTACTAGTTATAATGGTTCATGGGCCATCAGTATCAGTTATGGACATCTAGTGGTTATAATGGTTCAAGAACCATGGTTATGGTTATGGACACCTATTACTTGTAAAATGTATATCTGTAGGCTATTGGACATGGCTAGTAGTTATAATGGTTCAAGGGCCATCAGTATCAGTTATGGACATCTAGTGGTTATAATGATTCAAGGACCATGGTTATGGGTTATGGACACCTATTACTTGTATAATGGATATCTGCAGGCTATTGGACATGGCTAGTAGTTATAATGGTTCAAGGGCCATCAGTATCAGTTATGGACATCTAGTGGTTATAATGATTCAAGGACCACGGTTATGGGTTATGGACACCTATTACTTGTAAAATGGATATCTATAGGCTATTGGTCATGGCTAGTAGTTATAATGGTTCAAGGGCCATCGATATGAGTTATGGACATGTAGTGGTTATAATGGATCACTGGCCTTGGTTATGGCTTATGGACACCTATTACTTGTAAAATGGATATTTATAGGCTATTGGTCATGGCTAGTAGTTATAATGGTTCAAGGGCCATCAGTATCAGTTATGGAAAACTACTGGTTATAATGGTTATAATGGTTCAAGGACCATGGTTATGGGTTATGGACACCTATTACTTGTAAAATGGATATCTATAGGCTATTGGTCATGGCTAGTAGTTATAATGGTTCAAGGGCCATCGATATGAGTTATGGACATGTAGTGGTTATAATGGTTCTCTGGCCTTGGTTATGGGTTATGGACACCTATTACTTGTATAATGGATATCTGTAGGCTATTGGACATGGCTAGTAGTTATAATGGTTCAAGGGCCATCAGTATTAGTTATGGACATCTAGTGGTTATAATGATTCAAGGACCACGGTTATGGGTTATGGACACCTATTACTTGTAAAATGGATATCTATAGGCTATTGGTCATGGGTAGTAGTTATAATGGTTCAAGGGCCATCGATATGAGTTATGGACATGTAGTGGTTATAATGGTTCACTGGCCTTGGTTATGGGTTATGGACACCTATTACTTGTAAAATGGATATTTATAGGCTATTGGTCATGACTAGTAGTTATAATGGTTCAAGGGCCATCAGTATCTGTTATGGACAACTACTGGTTATAATGGTTCAAGAACCATGGTTATGGTTATGGACACCTATTACTTGTAAAATGTATATCTGTAGGCTATTGGACATGGCTAGTAGTTATAATGGTTCAAGGGCCATCAGTATCAGTTATGGACATCTAGTGGTTATAATGATTCAAGGACCATGGTTATGGGTTATGGACACCTATTACTTGTAAAATGGATATTTATAGGCTATTGGTCATGGCTAGTAGTTATAATGGTTCAAGGGCCATCGATATGAGTTATGGACATGTAGTGGTTATAATGGTTCACTGGCCTTGGTTATGGGTTATGGACACCTATTACTTGTAAAATGGATATCTATAGGCTACTGGTCATGGTTACTAGTTATAATGGTTCATGGGCCATCAGTAGCAGTTATGGACATCTAGTGGTTATAATGGTTCAAGAACCATGGTTATGGGTTATGGACACCTATTACTTGTAAAATGTATATTTGTAGGCTATTGGACATGGCTAGTAGTTATAATGGTTCAAGGGCCATCAGTATCAGTTATGGACATCTAGTGGTTATAATGATTCAAGGACCATGGTTATGGGTTATGGACACCTATTACTTGTAAAATGGATATCTGTAGGCTATTGGACATGGCTAGTAGTTATAATGGTTCAAGGGCCATCAGTATCAGTTATGGACATCTAGTGGTTATAATGATTCAAGGACCACGGTTATGGGTTATGGACACCTATTACTTGTAAAATGGATATCTATAGGCTATTGGTCATGGCTAGTAGTTATAATGGTTCAAGGGCCATCGATATGAGTTATGGACATGTAGTGGTTATAATGATTCAAGGACCATGGTTATGGGTTATGGACACCTATTACTTGTATAATGGATATATGTATGCTATTGGACATGGCTAGTAGTTATAATGGTTCAAGGGCCATCAGTATCAGTTATGGACACCTAGTGGTTATAATGATTCAAGGACCACGGTTATGGGTTATGGACACCTATTACTTGTAAAATGGATATCTATAGGCTATTGGTCATGGCTAGTAGTTATAATGGTTTAAGGGCCATCGATATGAGTTATGGACATGTAGTGGTTATAATGGTTCACTGGCCTTGGTTATGGGTTATGGACACCTATTACTTGTAAAATGGATATCTATAGGCTACTGGTCATGGTTACTAGTTATAATGGTTCATGGGCCATCAGTATCAGTTATGGACATCTAGTGGTTATAATGGTTCAAGAACCATGGTTATGGGTTATGGACGCCTATTACTTGTAAAATGTATATTTTTAGGCTATTGGACATGGCTAGTAGTTATAATGGTTCAAGAGCCATCAGTATCAGTTATGGACATCTAGTGGTTATAATGATTCAAGGACCATAGTTATGGGTTATGGACACCTATTACTTGTAAAATGGATATCTGTAGGCTATTGGACATGGCTAGTAGTTATAATGGTTCAAGGGCCATCAGTATCAGTTATGGACATCTAGTGGTTATAATGATTCAAGGACCACGGTTATGGGTTATGGACACCTATTACTTGTAAAATGGATATCTATAGGCTATTGGTCATGGCTAGTAGTTATAATGGTTCAAGGGCCATCGATATGAGTTATGGACATGTAGTGTTTATAATGGTTCACTGGCCTTGGTTATGGGTTATGGACACCTATTACTTGTAAAATGGATATTTATAGGCTATTGGTCATGGCTAGTAGTTATAATGGTTCAAGGGCCATCAGTATCAGTTATGGACAACTACTGGTTATAATGGTTCAAGGACCATGGTTATGGGTTATAGACACCTATTACTTGTAAAATGGATATCTATAGGCTATTGGTCATGGCTAGTAGTTATAATGGTTCAAGGGCCATCGATATGAGTTATGGACATGTAGTGGTTATAATGGTTCTCTGGCCTTGGTTATGGGTTATGGACACCTATTACTTGTATAATGGATATCTGTAGGCTATTGGACATGGCTAGTAGTTATAATGGTTCAAGGGCCATCAGTATCAGTTATGGACATCTAGTGGTTATAATGATTCAAGGACCACGGTTATGGGTTATGGACACCTATTACTTGTAAAATGGATATCTATACGCTATTGGTCATGGCTAGTAGTTATAATGGTTCAAGGGCCATCGATATGAGTTATGGACATGTAGTGGTTATAATGGTTCACTGGCCTTGGTTATGGGTTATGGACACCTATTACTTGTAAAATGGATATTTATAGGCTATTGGTCATGACTAGTAGTTATAATGGTTCAAGGGCCATCAGTATCAGTTATGGACAACTACTGGTTATAATGGTTCAAGGACCATGGCTATGGGTTATGGACACCTATTACTTGTAAAATGGATATTTATAGGCTATTGGTCATGGCTAGTAGTTATAATGGTTCAAGGGCCATCGATATGAGTTATGGACATGTAGTGTTTATAATGGTTCACTGGCCTTGGTTATGGGTTATGGACACCTATTACTTGTAAAATGGATATCTATAGGCTACTGGTCATGGTTACTATTCATAATGGTTCATGGGCCATCAGTAGCAGTTATGGACATCTAGTGGTTATAATGGTTCAAGAACCATGGTTATGGGTTATGGACACCTATTACTTGTAAAATGTATATTTGTAGGCTATTGGACATGGCTAGTAGGTATAATGGTTAAAGGGCCATCAGTATCAGTTATGGACATCTAGTGGTTATAATGATTCAAGGACCATGGTTATGGGTTATGGACACCTATTACTTGTAAAATGGAAATCTGTAGGCTATTGGACATGGCTAGTAGTTATAATGGTTCAAGGGCCATCAGTATCAGTTATGGACATCTAGTGGTTATAATGATTCAAGGACCACGGTTATGGGTTATGGACACCTATTACTTGTAAAATGGATATCTATAGGCTATTGGTCATGGCTAGTAGTTATAATGGTTCAAGGGCCATCGATATGAGTTATGGACATGTAGTGGTTATAATGATTCAAGGACCATGGTTACGGGTTATGGACACCTATTACTTGTATAATGGATATATGTATGCTATTGGACATGGCTAGTAGTTATAATGGTTCAAGGGCCATCAGTATCAGTTATGGACATCTAGTGGTTATAATGATTCAAGGACCATGGTTATGGGTTATGGACACCTATTACTTGTATAATGGATATATGTATGCTATTGGACATGGCTAGTAGTTATAATGGTTCAAGGGCCATCAGTATCAGTTATGGACAACTACTGGTTATAATGGTTAAAGGCCCATGGTTATGGGTTATGGACACCTATTACTTGTAAAATGGATATCTATAGGCTATTGGTCATGGCTAGTAGTTATAATGGTTCAAGGGCCATCGATATGAGTTATGGACATGTAGTGGTTATAATGGTTCACTGGCCTTGGTTATGGGTTATGGACACCTATTACTTGTAAAATGGATATATATAGGCTACTGGTCATGGTTACTAGTTATAATGGTTCATGGGCCATCAGTAGCAGTTATGGACATCTAGTGGTTATAATGATTCAAGGACCATGGTTATGAGTTATGGACACCTATTACTTGTAAAATGGATATACGTAGGCTATTGGACATGGCTAGTAGTTATAATGGTTCAAGGGCCATCAGTATCAGTTATGGACATCTAGTGGTTATAATGATTCAAGGACCATGGTTATGAGTTATGGACACCTATTACTTGTAAAATGGATATCTGTAGGCTATTGGACATGGCTAGTAGTTATAATGGTTCAAGGGCCATCAGTATCAGTTATGGACATCTAGTGGTTATAATGATTCAAGGACCATGGTTATGGGTTATGGACACCTATTACTTGTATAATGGATATCTGTAGGCTATTGGACATGGCTAGTAGTTATAATGGTTCAAGGGCCATCAGTGTCAGTTATGGACATCTAGTGGTTATAATGATTTAAGGACCACGGTTATGGGTTATGGACACCTATTACTTGTAAAATGGATATCTATAGGCTATTGGTCATGGCTAGTAGTTATAATGGTTCAAGGGCCATCGATATGAGTTATGGACATGTAGTGGTTATAATGGTTCACTGGCCTTGGTTATGGGTTATGGACACCTATTACTTGTAAAATGTATATTTTTAGGCTATTGGACATGGCTAGTAGTTATAATGGTTCAAGAGCCATCAGTATCAGTTATGGACATCTAGTGGTTATAATGATTCAAGGACCATGGTTATGGGTTATGGACACCTATTACTTGTAAAATGGATATCTGTAGGCTATTGGACATGGCTAGTAGTTATAATGGTTCAAGGGCCATCAGTATCAGTTATGGACATCTAGTGGTTATAATGATTCAAGGACCACGGTTATGGGTTATGGACACCTATTACTTGTAAAATGGATATCTATAGGCTATTGGTCATGGCTAGAAGTTATAATGGTTCAAGGGCCATCGATATGAGTTATGGACATGTAGTGTTTATAATGGTTCACTGGCCTTGGTTATGGGTTATGGACACCTATTACTTGTAAAATGGATATTTATAGGCTATTGGTCATGGCTAGTAGTTATAATGGTTCAAGGGCCATCAGTATCAGTTATGGACAACTACTGGTTATAATGGTTCAAGGACCATGGTTATGGGTTATGGACACCTATTACTTGTAAAATGGATATCTATAGGCTATTGGTCATGGCTAGTAGTTATAATGGTTCAAGGGCCATTGATATGAGTTATGGACATGTAGTGGTTATAATGGTTCTCTGGCCTTGGTTATGGGTTATGGACACCTATTACTTGTAAAATGGATACCTATAGGCTACTGGTCATGGTTACTAGTTATAATGGTTCATGGGCCATCAGTATCAGTGATGGACATCTAGTGGTTATAATGGTTCAAGAACCATGGTTATGGTTATGGACACCTATTACTTGTAAAATGTATATCTGTAGGCTATGGGACATGGCTAGTAGTTATAATGGTTCAAGGGCCATCAGTATCAGTTATGGACATCTAGTGGTTATAATGATTCAAGGACCATGGTTATGGGTTATGGACACCTATTACTTGTATAATGGATATCTGTAGGCTATTGGACATGGCTAGTAGTTATAATGGTTCAAGGGCCATCAGTATCAGTTATGGACATCTAGTGGTTATAATGATTCAAGGACCACGGTTATGGGTTATGGACACCTATTACTTGTAAAATGGATATCTATAGGCTATTGGTCATGGCTAGTAGTTATAATGGTTCAAGGGCCATCGATATGAGTTATGGACATGTAGTGGTTATAATGGTTCACTGGCCTTGGTTATGGGTTATGGACACCTATTACTTGTAAAATGGATATTTATAGGCTATTGGTCATGACTAGTAGTTATAATGGTTCAAGGGCCATCAGTATCAGTTATGGACAACTACTGGTTATAATGGTTCAAGGACCATGGTTATGGGTTATGGACACCTATTACTTGTAAAATGGATATCTATAGGCTATTGGTCATGGCTAGTAGTTATAATGGTTCAAGGGCCATCGATATGAGTTATGGACATGTAGTGGTTATAATGGTTCACTGGCCTTGGTTATGGGTTATGGACACCTATTACTTGTAAAATGGATATCTATAGGCTACTGGTCATGGTTACTAGTTATAATGGTTCATGGGCCATCAGTAGCAGTTATGGACATCTAGTGGTTATAATGGTTCAAGAACCATGGTTATGGGTTATGGACACCTATTACTTGTAAAATGTATATTTTAGGCTATTGGACATGGCTAGTAGTTATAATGGTTCAAGGGCCATCAGTATCAGTTATGGACATCTAGTGGTTATAATGATTCAAGGACCATGGTTATGGGTTATGGACACCTATTACTTGTAAAATGGATATCTGTAGGCTATTGGACATGGCTAGTAGTTATAATGGTTCAAGGGCCACCAGTATCAGTTATGGACAACTACTGGTTATAATAGTTCAAGGACCATGGTTATGGGTTATGGACACCTATTACTTGTAAAATGGATATCTATAGGCTATTGGTCATGGCTAGTAGTTATAATGGTTCAAGGGCCATTGATATGAGTTATGGACATGTAGTGGTTATAATGGTTCTCTGGCCTTGGTTATGGGTTATGGACACCTATTACTTGTAAAATGGATACCTATAGGCTACTGGTCATGGTTACTAGTTATAATGGTTCATGGGCCATCAGTATCAGTTATGGACATCTAGTGGTTATAATGGTTCAAGAACCATGGTTATGGTTATGGACACCTATTACTTGTAAAATGTATATCTGTAGGCTATGGGACATGGCTAGTAGTTATAATGGTTCAAGGGCCATCAGTATCAGTTATGGACATCTAGTGGTTATAATGATTCAAGGACCATGGTTATGGGTTATGGACACCTATTACTTGTATAATGGATATCTGTACGCTATTGGACATGGCTAGTAGTTATAATGGTTCAAGGGCCATCAGTATCAGTTATGGACATCTAGTGGTTATAATGATTCAAGGACCACGGTTATGGGTTATGGACACCTATTACTTGTAAAATGGATATCTATAGGCTATTGGTCATGGCTAGTAGTTATAATGGTTCAAGGGCCATCGATATGAGTTATGGACATGTAGTGGTTATAATGGTTCACTGGCCTTGGTTATGGGTTATGGACACCTATTACTTGTAAAATGTATATTTTTAGGCTATTGGACATGGCTAGTAGTTATAATGGTTCAAGAGCCATCAGTATCAGTTATGGACATCTAGTGGTTATAATGATTCAAGGACCATGGTTATGGGTTATGGACACCTATTACTTGTAAAATGGATATCTGTAGGCTATTGGACATGGCTAGTAGTTATAATGGTTCAAGGGCCATCAGTATCAGTTATGGACATCTAGTGGTTATAATGATTCAAGGACCACGGTTATGGGTTATGGACACCTATTACTTGTAAAATGGATATCTATAGGCTATTGGTCATGGCTAGAAGTTATAATGGTTCAAGGGCCATCGATATGAGTTATGGACATGTAGTGTTTATAATGGTTCACTGGCCTTGGTTATGGGTTATGGACACCTATTACTTGTAAAATGGATATTTATAGGCTATTGGTCATGGCTAGTAGTTATAATGGTTCAAGGGCCATCAGTATCAGTTATGGACAACTACTGGTTATAATGGTTCAAGGACCATGGTTATGGGTTATGGACACCTATTACTTGTAAAATGGATATCTATAGGCTATTGGTCATGGCTAGTAGTTATAATGGTTCAAGGGCCATTGATATGAGTTATGGACATGTAGTGGTTATAATGGTTCTCTGGCCTTGGTTATGGGTTATGGACACCTATTACTTGTAAAATGGATACCTATAGGCTACTGGTCATGGTTACTAGTTATAATGGTTCATGGGCCATCAGTATCAGTTATGGACATCTAGTGGTTATAATGGTTCAAGAACCATGGTTATGTGTTATGGACACCTGTTACTTGTAAAATGTATATCTGTAGGCTATTGTACATGGCTAGTAGTTATAATGGTTCAAGGGCCATCAGTATCAGTTATGGACATCTAGTTGTTATAATGATTCAAGGACCATGGTTATAGGTTATGGACACCTATTACTTGTAAAATGGATATCTATAGGCTATTGGTCATGGCTAGTAGTTATAATGGTTCAAGGGCCATCAGTGTCAGTTATGGACATCTAGTGGTTATAATGGTTCGACGACGATTGTTATGGGTAATGGACACCTATTACTTGTAAAATGGATATCTATAGGCTATTGGTCATGGCTAGTAGTTATAATGGTTCATGGACCATCGATATGAGTTATGGACATGTAGTGGTTATAATGGTTCACTTGCCTTGGTTATGGGTTATGGACACCTGTTACTTGTAAAATGGATATCTATAGGCTATTGGTCATGGCTAGTAGTTATAATGGTTCAAGGGCCATCGATATGAGTTATGGACATGTAGTGGTTATAATGGTTCACTGGCCTTGGTTATGGGTTATGGACACCTATTACTTGTAAAATGGATATCTATAGGTTACTGGTCATGGTTACTAGTTATAATGGTTCATGGGCCATCAGTAGCAGTTATGGACATCTAGTGGTTATAATGGTTCAAGAACCATGGTTATGGGTTATGGACACCTATTACTTGTAAAATGTATATTTTAGGCTATTGGACATGGCTAGTAGTTATAATGGTTCAAGGGCCATCAGTATCAGTTATGGACATCTAGTGGTTATAATGATTCAAGGACCATGGTTATGGGTTATGGACACCTATTACTTGTAAAATGGATATCTGTAGGCTATTGGACATGGCTAGTAGTTATAATGGTTCAAGGGCCACCAGTATCAGTTATGGACAACTACTGGTTATAATGGTTCAAGGACCATGGTTATGGGTTATGGACACCTATTACTTGTAAAATGGATATCTATAGGCTATTGGTCATGGCTAGTAGTTATAATGGTTCAAAGGCCATTGATATGAGTTATGGACATGTAGTGGTTATAATGGTTCTCTGGCCTTGGTTATGGGTTATGGACACCTATTACTTGTAAAATGGATACCTATAGGCTACTGGTCATGGTTACTAGTTATAATGGTTCATGGGCCATCAGTATCAGTTATGGACATCTAGTGGTTATAATGGTTCAAGAACCATGGTTATGGTTATGGACACCTATTACTTGTAAAATGTATATCTGTAGGCTATGGGACATGGCTAGTAGTTATAATGGTTCAAGGGCCATCAGTATCAGTTATGGACATCTAGTGGTTATAATGATTCAAGGACCATGGTTATGGGTTATGGACACCTATTACTTGTATAATGGATATCTGTAGGCTATTGGACATGGCTAGTAGTTATAATGGTTCAAGGGCCATCAGTATCAGTTATGGACATCTAGTGGTTATAATGATTCAAGGACCACGGTTATGGGTTATGGACACCTATTACTTGTAAAATGGATATCTATAGGCTATTGGTCATGGCTAGTAGTTATAATGGTTCAAGGGCCATCGATATGAGTTATGGACATGTAGTGGTTATAATGGTTCACTGGCCTTGGTTATGGGTTATGGACACCTATTACTTGTAAAATGTATATTTTTAGGCTATTGGACATGGCTAGTAGTTATAATGGTTCAAGAGCCATCAGTATCAGTTATGGACATCTAGTGGTTATAATGATTCAAGGACCATGGTTATGGGTTATGGACACCTATTACTTGTAAAATGGATATCTGTAGGCTATTGGACATGGCTAGTAGTTATAATGGTTCAAGGGCCATCAGTATCAGTTATGGACATCTAGTGGTTATAATGATTCAAGGACCACGGTTATGGGTTATGGACACCTATTACTTGTAAAATGGATATCTATAGGCTATTGGTCATGGCTAGAAGTTATAATGGTTCAAGGGCCATCGATATGAGTTATGGACATGTAGTGTTTATAATGGTTCACTGGCCTTGGTTATGGGTTATGGACACCTATTACTTGTAAAATGGATATTTATAGGCTATTGGTCATGGCTAGTAGTTATAATGGTTCAAGGGCCATCAGTATCAGTTATGGACAACTACTGGTTATAATGGTTCAAGGACCATGGTTATGGGTTATGGACACCTATTACTTGTAAAATGGATATCTATAGGCTATTGGTCATGGCTAGTAGTTATAATGGTTCAAGGGCCATTGATATGAGTTATGGACATGTAGTGGTTATAATGGTTCTCTGGCCTTGGTTATGGGTTATGGACACCTATTACTTGTAAAATGGATACCTATAGGCTACTGGTCATGGTTACTAGTTATAATGGTTCATGGGCCATCAGTATCAGTTATGGACATCTAGTGGTTATAATGGTTCAAGAACCATGGTTATGTGTTATGGACACCTGTTACTTGTAAAATGTATATCTGTAGGCTATTGTACATGGCTAGTAGTTATAATGGTTCAAGGGCCATCAGTATCAGTTATGGACATCTAGTTGTTATAATGATTCAAGGACCATGGTTATAGGTTATGGACACCTATTACTTGTAAAATGGATATCTATAGGCTATTGGTCATGGCTAGTAGTTATAATGGTTCAAGGGCCATCAGTGTCAGTTATGGACATCTAGTGGTTATAATGGTTCGACGACGATTGTTATGGGTAATGGACACCTATTACTTGTAAAATGGATATCTATAGGCTATTGGTCATGGCTAGTAGTTATAATGGTCCATGGACCATCGATATGAGTTATGGACATGTAGTGGTTATAATGGTTTACTTGCCTTGGTTATGGGTTATGGACACCTGTTACTTGTAAAATGGATATCTATAGGCTACTGGTCATGGTTACTAGTTATAATGGTTCATGGGCCATCAGTATCAGTTATGGACATCTATTACTTGTAAAATGGATATCTGTAGGCTATTGGACATGGCTAGTAGTTATAATGGTTCAAGGGCCATCAGTATCAGTTATCATCTAGTGGTTATAATGATTCAAGGACCATAGTTATGGGTTATGGACACCTATTACTTGTAAAATGGATATCTATAGGCTATTGGTCATGGCTAGTAGTTATAATGGTTCAAGGGCCATCGTTATGAGTTATGGACATGTAGTGGTTATAATGGTTCACTGGCCTTGGTTATGGGTTATGGGCACCTATTACTTGTAAAATGGATATTTATAGGCTATTGGTCATGGCTAGTAGTTATAATGGTTCAAGGGCACCTATTACTTGTAAAATGGATATCTGTAGGCTGTTGGACATGGCTAGTAGTTATAATGGTTCAAGGGCCATAAGTATCAGTTATGGACATCTAGTGGTTATAATGATTCAAGGACCATGGTTATGGGTTATGGACACCTATTACTTGTAAAATGGATATCTATAGGCTATTGGTCATGGCTAGTAGTTATAATGGTTCAAGTGCCATCAGTGTCAGTTATGGACATCTAGTGGTTATAATGGTTCGACGACGATTGTTATGGGTAATGGACACCTATTACTTGTAAAATGGTTATCTATAGGCTATTGGTCATGGCTAGTAGTTATAATGGTTCAAGGACCATCGATATGAGTTATGGACATGTAGTGGTTATAATGGTTCACTGGCCTTGGTTATGGGTTATGGACACCTATTACTTGTAAAATGAATATCTATTGGCTACTGGTCATGGTTACTAGTTATAATGGTTCATGGGCCATCAGTATCAGTTTTGGACACCCATTATAACTTCGGCCCGAACATCCCTGTTCGGCCCGAACTCTTCAATATCCAAGATTGTGTGACAAAAGGTGTTATACTAAAACATTAATAACTTTCAGCTCGGGTGTCCGTTTCACGCCCACGAGTAACCAAAATAGCCGGTTCGTTCGTCACTGCCAAGAACAAGTTCGGCCCGAACTCTTTACTGTTCCCGGCCCGAACTTCATTTTCGGCCCGAACTTCAACCTCGGCCCGAACTCCGGCCTCGGCCCGAACTTCAACCTCGGCCCGAACATCATCCTCGGCCCGAACACCGAACTTCGGCCCGAACAACACTTCGGCCCGAACACCACTTCGGCCCGAACATCCCACTTCTGCCCGAACACCACTTCGGCCCGAACTCTTCAATATCCAAGATTGTGTGACAAAAGGTGCTATACTAAAACATTCATAACTTTCAGCTCGGGTGTCCGTTTCACGCCCACGAGTAACCAAAATAGCTGGTTCGTTCGTCACTGCCAAGAACAAGTTCGGCCCGAACTCTTCACTGTTCCCGGCCCGAACTTCATTTACGGCCCGAACTTCAACCTCGGCCCGAACTTCAACCTCGGCCCGAACTCCAACCTCGGCCCGAACTTCAACCTCGGCCTGAACATCATCCTCGGCCGGAACACCGAACTTCGGCCCGAACACCACTTCGGCCCGAACACCACTTCGGCCCGAACACCACTACGGCCCGAACATCCCACTTCAGCCCGAACACCACTTCGGCCCGAACATCCCACTTCGGCCCGAACACCACTTCGGCCCGAACATCCCTCTTCGGCCCGAACTCTTCAATATCCAAGATTGTGTGACAAAAGGTGCTATACTAAAACATTCATAACTTTCAGCTCGGGTGTCCGTTTCACGCCCACGAGTAACCAAAATAGCTGGTTCGTTCGTCACTGCCAAGAACAAGTTCCGCGCGAACCCTTCAATATCCAAGATTGTGTGACAAAAGGTGCTATACTAAAACATTCATAACTTTCAGCTTGGGTGTCCGTTTCACGCCCACGAGTAACCAAAATAGCTGGTTCGTTCGTCACTGCCAAGAACAAGTTCGGCCCGAACTCTTCACTGTTCCCGGCCCGGACTTCATTTTCGGCCCGAACTGCAACCTCGGCCCGAACTCCAACCTCGGCCCGTACTTCGACCTCGGCCCGAACTTCAACCTCGGCCCGAACATCATCCTCGGCCCGAACACCGAACTTCGGCCCGAACACCACTTCGGCCCGAACACCACTACGGCCCGAACTTCAAACTCGGCCCGAACTCCGACCTCGGCCCGAACTTCAACCTCGGCCCGAACATCATCCTCGGCCCGAACAGCGAACTTCGGCACGAACACCTCTTCAGCCCGAACATCCCACTTCGGCCCGAACACCACTTCGGCCCGAACATCCCTCTTCGGCCCGAACTCTTCAATATCCAAGATTGTGTGACAAAATACTAAAACATTCATAACTTTCAGCTCGGGTGTCCGTTTCACGCCAACGAGTAACCAAAATAGCTGGTTCGTTCGTCACTGCCAAGAACAAGTTCGGCCCGAACTCTTCACTGTTCCCGGCCCGAACTTCATTTTCGGCCCGAACTTCAACCTTGGCCTGAACTTCAACCTCGGCCCGAACTCCGACGTCGGCCCGAACTTCAACCTCGGCCCGAACATCATCCTCGGCCCGAACACCGAACTACGGCCCGAACACCACTTCGGCCCGAACATCCCACTTCGGCCCGAACATCCCTCTTCGGTCCGAACACCACTTCAGCCCGAACATCCCTCTTCGGCCCGAACACCACTTCGGCCCGAACATCCCACTTCGGCCCGAACACCACTTCAGCCGAACATCCCTCTTCGGCCCGAACTCTTCAATATCCAAGATTGTGTGACAAAAGGTGCTATACTAAAACATTAATAACTTTCAGCTCGGGTGTCCGTTTCACGCCCACGAGTAACCAAAATAGCTGGTTCGTTCGTCACTGCCAAGAACAAGTTCGGCCCGAACTCTTCACTGTTCCCGGCCCGAACTTCATTTTCGGCCCGAACTTCAACCTCGGCCCGAACTTCAACCTCGACCCGAACTCCAACCTCGGCCCGAACTTCAACCTCGGCCTGAACATCATCCTCGGTCGGAACACCGAACTTCGGCCCGAACACCACTTCAGCCCGAACATCCCACTTCGGCCCGAACACCACTTCGGCCCGAACATCCCTCTTCGGCCTTAACTCTTCAATATCCAATATTGTGTGACAAAAGGTGCTATACTAAAACATTCATAACTTTCAGCTCGGGTGTCCGTTTCACGCCCACGAGTAACCAAAATAGCTGGTTCGTTCGTCACTGCCAAGAACAAGTTCGGCCCGAACCCTTCAATATCCAAGATTGTGTGACAAAAGGTGCTATACTAAAACATTCATAACTTTCAGCTTGGGTGTCCGTTTCACGCCCACGAGTAACCAAAATAGCTGGTTCGTTCGTCACTGCCAAGAACAAGTTCGGCCCGAACTCTTCACTGTTCCCGGCCCGGACTTCATTTTCGGCCCGAACTCCAACCTCGGACCGAACTCCGACCTCGGCCCGAACTTCGACCTCGGCCCGAACTTCAACCTCGGCCCGAACATCATCCGCGGCCCGAACACCGAACTTCGGCCCGAACACCACTTCGGCCCGAACACCACTTCGGCCCGAACACCACTTCGGCCCGAACACCACTTCGGCCCGAACATCCCACTTCGGCCCGAACACCACTTCGGCCCGAACATCCCTCTTCGGCCCGAACTCTTCAATATCCAAGATTGTGTGACAAAAGGTGCTATACTAAAACATTCATAACTTTCAGCTCGGGTGTCCGTTTCACGCCCACGAGTAACCAAAATAGCTGGTTCGTTCGTCACTGCCAAGAACAAGTTCGGCCCGAACTCTTCACTGTTCCCGGCCCGAACTTCATTTTCTGCCCGAACTTTAACCTCGGCCCGAACTTCAACCTCGGCCCGAACTCCGACCTCGGCCCGAACTTCAACCTCGGCCCGAACTCCGACCTCGGCCCGAACTTCAACCTCGGCTCGAACATCATCCTCGGCCCGAACAGCGAACTTCGGCCCGAACACCACTTCAGCCCGAACATCCCACATCGGCCCGAACACCACTTCGGCCCGAACTCTTCAATATCCAAGATTGTGTGACAAAAGGTGCTATACTAAAACATTCATAACTTTCAGCTCGGGTGTCCGTTTCACGCCCACGAGTAACCAAAATAGCTGGTTCGTTCGTCACTGCCAAGAACAAGTTCGGCCCGAACTCTTCACTGTTCCCGGCCCGAACTTCATTTTCGGCCCGAACTTCAACCTCGGCCCGAACATCAACCTCGGCCCGAACTCCGACCTCGGCCCGAACTTCAACCTCGGCCCGAACATCATCCTCGGCCCGAACACCGAACTTCGGCCCGAACACCACTTCGGCCCGAACATCCCACTTCGGCCCGAACACCACTTCGGCCCGAACATCCCTCTTCGGCCCGAACACCACTTCGACCCGAACATCCCACTTCGGCCCGAACACCAATTCAGCCCGAACATCCCACTTCGGCCCGAACACCACTTCGGCCCGAACATCCCTCTTCGCCCCGAACTCTTCAATATCCAAGATTGTGTGACAAAAGGTGCTATACTAAAACATTAATAAATTTCAGCTCGGGTGTCCGTTTCACTCCCACGAGTAACCAAAATAGCTGGTTCGTTCGTCACTGCCAAGAACAAGTTCGGCCCGAACTCTTCATTGTTCCCGGCCCGAACTTCATTTTCGGCCCGAACTTCAACCTCGGCCCGAACTTCAACTTCGGGCCGAGGCCAACCTCGGCCCGAACTTCAACCTCGGCCCGAACATCATCCTCGGCCCGAACACCACTTCGGCCCGAACTCCGACCTCGGCCCGAACTTCGACCTCGGCCCGAACTTCGACCTCGGCCCGAACATCATCCTCGGCCCGAACACCGAACTTCGGCCCGAACACCACTTCGGCCCGAACACCACTTCGGCCCGAACATCCCACTTCGGCCCGAACACCACTTCGGCCCGAACACCTCTTCGGCCCGAACTCTTCAATATCCAAGATTGTGTGACAAAAGGTGCTATACTAAAACATTCATAACTTTCAGCTCGGGTGTCCGTTTCACGCCCACGAGTAACCAAAATAGCTGGTTCGTTCGTCACTGCCAAGAACAAGTTCGGCCCGAACTCTTCACTGTTCCCGGCCCGAACTTCATTTTCTGCCCGAACTTCAACCTCGGCCCGAACTTCAACCTCGGCCCGAACTCCGACCTCGGCCCGAACTTCAACCTCGGCCCGAACATCATCCTCGGCCCGAACACCGAACTTCGGCCCGAACACCACTTCGGCCCGAACATCCCACTTCGGCCCGAACACCACTTCGGCCCGAACATCCCTCTTCGGCCCGAACACCACTTCGACCCGAACATCCCTCTTCGGCCCGAACACCAATTCAGCCCGAACATCCCACTTCGGCCCGAACACCACTTCGGCCCGAACATCCCTCTTCGCCCCGAACTCTTCAATATCCAAGATTGTGTGACAAAAGGTGTTATACTAAAACATTAATAACTTTCAGCTCGGGTGTCCGTTTCACTCCCACGAGTAACCAAAATAGCTGGTTCGTTCGTCACTGCCAAGAACAAGTTCGGCCCGAACTCTTCACTGTTCCCGGCCCGAACTTCATTTTCGGCCCGAACTTCAACCTCGGCCCGAACTTCAACTTCGGCCCGAACTCCAACCTCGGCCCGAACTCCAACCTCGGCCCGAACATCATCCTCGGCCCGAACACCACTTCGGCCCGAACACCACTTCGGCCCGAACACCACTTCGGCCCGAACATCCCACTTCGGCCCGAACACCACTTCGGCCCGAACATCCCTCTTCGGCCCGAACTCTTCAATATCCAAGATTGTGTGACAAAAGGTGCTATACTAAAACATTCATAACTTTCAGCTCGGATGTCCGTTTCACGCCCACGAGTAACCAAAATAGCTGGTTCGTTCGTAACTGTCAAGAACGAGTTCAGCCCAAACTCTTCACTGTTCCCGGCCCGAACTTCATTTTCGGCCCGAACTTCAACCTCGGCCTGAACTTCAACCTCGACCCGAACTCCGACCTCGGCCCGAACTTCAACCTCGGCACGAACATCATCCTCGGCCCGAACACCACTTGGTCCGAACACCACTTCGGTCCGAACACCACTTCGGCCCGAACAACCCACTTCGGCCCGAACACCACTTCGGCCCGAACATCCCTCTTCGGCCCGAACTCTTCAATATCCAAGATTGTGTGACAAAAGGTGCTATACTAAAACATTAATAACTTTCAGCTCGGGTGTCCGTTTCACGCCCACGAGTAACCAAAATAGCTGGTTCGTTCGTCACTGCCAAGAACAAGTTCGGCCCGAACTCTTCACTGTTCCCGGCCCGAACTTCATTTTCGGCCCGAACTTCAACCTCGGCCCGAACTTCAACCTCGGCCCGAACTCCAACCTCGGCCCGAACTTCAACCTCGGCCTGAACATCATCCTCGGCCGGAACACCGAACTTCGGCCCGAACACCACTTCGACCCGAACATCCCACTTCGGCCCGAACACCACTTCGGCCCGAACATCCCTCTTCGGCCTTAACTCTTCAATATCCAAGATTGTGTGACAAAAGGTGCTATACTAAAACATTCATAACTTTCAGCTCGGGTGTCCGTTTCACGCCCACGAGTAACCAAAATAGCTGGTTCGTTCGTCACTGCCAAGAACAAGTTCGGCCCGAACCCTTCAATATCCAAGATTGTGTGACAAAAGGTGCTATACTAAAACATTCATAACTTTCAGCTTGGGTGTCCGTTTCACGCCCACGAGTAACCAAAATAGCTGGTTCGTTCGTCACTGCCAAGAACAAGTTCGGCCCGAACTCTTCACTGTTCCCGGCCCGGACTTCATTTTCGGCCCGAACTCCAACCTCGGCCCGAACTCCGACCTCGGCCCGAACTTCGACCTCGGCCCGAACTTCAACCTCGGCCCGAACATCATCCTCGGCCCGAACACCGAACGTCGTCCCAAACACCACTTCCGCCCGAACACCACTTCGGCCCGAACATCCCACTTCGGCCCGAACACCACTTCGGCCCGAACATCCCTCTTCGGCCTGAATTCTTCAATATCCAAGATTGTGTGACAAAAGGTGCTATACTAAAACATTCATAACTTTCAGCTCGGGTGTCCGTTTCACGCCCACGAGTAACCAAAATAGCTGGTTCGTTCGTCACTGCCAAGAACAAGTTCGGCCCGAACTCTTCACTGTTCCCGGCCCGAACTTCATTTTCGGCCCGAACTTCAACCTCGGCCCGAACTCCGACCTCGGCCCGAACTTCGACCTCGGCCCGAACTTCAACCTCGGCCCGAACATCATCCTCGGCCCGAACACCGAACTTCGTCCCGAACACCACTTCCGCCCGAACACCACTTCGGCCCGAACATCCCACTTCGGCCCGAACACCACTTCGGCCCGAACATCCCTCTTCGGCCTGAATTCTTCAATATCCAAGATTGTGTGACAAAATGTGCTATACTAAAACATTCATAACTTTCAGCTCGGGTGTCCGTTTCACGCCCACGAGTAACCAAAATAGCTGGTTCGTTCGTCACTGCCAAGAACAAGTTCGGCCCGAACTCTTCACTGTTCCCGGCCCGGACTTCATTTTCGGCCCGAACTCCAACCTCGGCCCGAACTCCGACCTCGGCCCGAACTTCGACCTCGGCCCGAACTTCAACCTCGGCCCGAACATCATCCTCGGCCCGAACACCGAACTTCGTCCCGAACACCACTTCCGCCCGAACACCACTTCGGCCCGAACATCCCACTTCGGCCCGAACACCACTTCGGCCCGAACATCCCTCTTCGGCCTGAATTCTTCAATATCCAAGATTGTGTGACAAAAGGTGCTATACTAAAACATTCATAACTTTCAGCTCGGGTGTCCGTTTCACGCCCACGAGTAACCAAAATAGCTGGTTCGTTCGTCACTGCCAAGAACAAGTTCGGCCCGAACTCTTCACTGTTCCCGGCCCGAACTTCATTTTCTGCCCGAACTTCAACCTCGGCCCGAACTTCAACCTCGGCCCGAACTCCGACCTCGGCCCGAACTTCAACCTCGGCCCGAACTCCGACCTCGGCCCGAACTTCAACCTCGGCTCGAACATCATCCTCGGCCCGAACAGCGAACTTCGGCCCGAACACCACTTCAGCCCGAACATCCCACATCGGCCCGAACACCACTTCGGCCCGAACTCTTCAATATCCAAGATTGTGTGACAAAAGGTGCTATACTAAAACATTCATAACTTTCAGCTCGGGTGTCCGTTTCACGCCCACGAGTAACCAAAATAGCTGGTTCGTTCGTCACTGCCAAGAACAAGTTCGGCCCGAACTCTTCACTGTTCCCGGCCCGAACTTCATTTTCGGCCCGAACTTCAACCTCGGCCCGAACATCAACCTCGGCCCGAACTCCGACCTCGGCCCGAACTTCAACCTCGGCCCGAACATCATCCTCGGCCCGAACACCGAACTTCGGCCCGAACACCACTTCGGCCCGAACATCCCACTTCGGCCCGAACACCACTTCGGCCCGAACATCCCTCTTCGGCCCGAACACCACTTCGACCCGAACATCCCACTTCGGCCCGAACACCAATTCAGCCCGAACATCCCACTTCGGCCCGAACACCACTTCGGCCCGAACATCCCTCTTCGCCCCGAACTCTTCAATATCCAAGATTGTGTGACAAAAGGTGCTATACTAAAACATTAATAAATTTCAGCTCGGGTGTCCGTTTCACTCCCACGAGTAACCAAAATAGCTGGTTCGTTCGTCACTGCCAAGAACAAGTTCGGCCCGAACTCTTCATTGTTCCCGGCCCGAACTTCATTTTCGGCCCGAACTTCAACCTCGGCCCGAACTTCAACTTCGGGCCGAGGCCAACCTCGGCCCGAACTTCAACCTCGGCCCGAACATCATCCTCGGCCCGAACACCACTTCGGCCCGAACTCCGACCTCGGCCCGAACTTCGACCTCGGCCCGAACTTCGACCTCGGCCCGAACATCATCCTCGGCCCGAACACCGAACTTCGGCCCGAACACCACTTCGGCCCGAACACCACTTCGGCCCGAACATCCCACTTCGGCCCGAACACCACTTCGGCCCGAACACCTCTTCGGCCCGAACTCTTCAATATCCAAGATTGTGTGACAAAAGGTGCTATACTAAAACATTCATAACTTTCAGCTCGGGTGTCCGTTTCACGCCCACGAGTAACCAAAATAGCTGGTTCGTTCGTCACTGCCAAGAACAAGTTCGGCCCGAACTCTTCACTGTTCCCGGCCCGAACTTCATTTTCTGCCCGAACTTCAACCTCGGCCCGAACTTCAACCTCGGCCCGAACTCCGACCTCGGCCCGAACTTCAACCTCGGCCCGAACATCATCCTCGGCCCGAACACCGAACTTCGGCCCGAACACCACTTCGGCCCGAACATCCCACTTCGGCCCGAACACCACTTCGGCCCGAACATCCCTCTTCGGCCCGAACACCACTTCGACCCGAACATCCCTCTTCGGCCCGAACACCAATTCAGCCCGAACATCCCACTTCGGCCCGAACACCACTTCGGCCCGAACATCCCTCTTCGCCCCGAACTCTTCAATATCCAAGATTGTGTGACAAAAGGTGTTATACTAAAACATTAATAACTTTCAGCTCGGGTGTCCGTTTCACTCCCACGAGTAACCAAAATAGCTGGTTCGTTCGTCACTGCCAAGAACAAGTTCGGCCCGAACTCTTCACTGTTCCCGGCCCGAACTTCATTTTCGGCCCGAACTTCAACCTCGGCCCGAACTTCAACTTCGGCCCGAACTCCAACCTCGGCCCGAACTCCAACCTCGGCCCGAACATCATCCTCGGCCCGAACACCACTTCGGCCCGAACACCACTTCGGCCCGAACACCACTTCGGCCCGAACATCCCACTTCGGCCCGAACACCACTTCGGCCCGAACATCCCTCTTCGGCCCGAACTCTTCAATATCCAAGATTGTGTGACAAAAGGTGCTATACTAAAACATTCATAACTTTCAGCTCGGATGTCCGTTTCACGCCCACGAGTAACCAAAATAGCTGGTTCGTTCGTAACTGTCAAGAACGAGTTCAGCCCAAACTCTTCACTGTTCCCGGCCCGAACTTCATTTTCGGCCCGAACTTCAACCTCGGCCTGAACTTCAACCTCGACCCGAACTCCGACCTCGGCCCGAACTTCAACCTCGGCACGAACATCATCCTCGGCCCGAACACCACTTGGTCCGAACACCACTTCGGTCCGAACACCACTTCGGCCCGAACAACCCACTTCGGCCCGAACACCACTTCGGCCCGAACATCCCTCTTCGGCCCGAACTCTTCAATATCCAAGATTGTGTGACAAAAGGTGCTATACTAAAACATTAATAACTTTCAGCTCGGGTGTCCGTTTCACGCCCACGAGTAACCAAAATAGCTGGTTCGTTCGTCACTGCCAAGAACAAGTTCGGCCCGAACTCTTCACTGTTCCCGGCCCGAACTTCATTTTCGGCCCGAACTTCAACCTCGGCCCGAACTTCAACCTCGGCCCGAACTCCAACCTCGGCCCGAACTTCAACCTCGGCCTGAACATCATCCTCGGCCGGAACACCGAACTTCGGCCCGAACACCACTTCGACCCGAACATCCCACTTCGGCCCGAACACCACTTCGGCCCGAACATCCCTCTTCGGCCTTAACTCTTCAATATCCAAGATTGTGTGACAAAAGGTGCTATACTAAAACATTCATAACTTTCAGCTCGGGTGTCCGTTTCACGCCCACGAGTAACCAAAATAGCTGGTTCGTTCGTCACTGCCAAGAACAAGTTCGGCCCGAACCCTTCAATATCCAAGATTGTGTGACAAAAGGTGCTATACTAAAACATTCATAACTTTCAGCTTGGGTGTCCGTTTCACGCCCACGAGTAACCAAAATAGCTGGTTCGTTCGTCACTGCCAAGAACAAGTTCGGCCCGAACTCTTCACTGTTCCCGGCCCGGACTTCATTTTCGGCCCGAACTCCAACCTCGGCCCGAACTCCGACCTCGGCCCGAACTTCGACCTCGGCCCGAACTTCAACCTCGGCCCGAACATCATCCTCGGCCCGAACACCGAACGTCGTCCCAAACACCACTTCCGCCCGAACACCACTTCGGCCCGAACATCCCACTTCGGCCCGAACACCACTTCGGCCCGAACATCCCTCTTCGGCCTGAATTCTTCAATATCCAAGATTGTGTGACAAAAGGTGCTATACTAAAACATTCATAACTTTCAGCTCGGGTGTCCGTTTCACGCCCACGAGTAACCAAAATAGCTGGTTCGTTCGTCACTGCCAAGAACAAGTTCGGCCCGAACTCTTCACTGTTCCCGGCCCGAACTTCATTTTCGGCCCGAACTTCAACCTCGGCCCGAACTCCGACCTCGGCCCGAACTTCGACCTCGGCCCGAACTTCAACCTCGGCCCGAACATCATCCTCGGCCCGAACACCGAACTTCGTCCCGAACACCACTTCCGCCCGAACACCACTTCGGCCCGAACATCCCACTTCGGCCCGAACACCACTTCGGCCCGAACATCCCTCTTCGGCCTGAATTCTTCAATATCCAAGATTGTGTGACAAAATGTGCTATACTAAAACATTCATAACTTTCAGCTCGGGTGTCCGTTTCACGCCCACGAGTAACCAAAATAGCTGGTTCGTTCGTCACTGCCAAGAACAAGTTCGGCCCGAACTCTTCACTGTTCCCGGCCCGGACTTCATTTTCGGCCCGAACTCCAACCTCGGCCCGAACTCCGACCTCGGCCCGAACTTCGACCTCGGCCCGAACTTCAACCTCGGCCCGAACATCATCCTCGGCCCGAACACCGAACTTCGTCCCGAACACCACTTCCGCCCGAACACCACTTCGGCCCGAACATCCCACTTCGGCCCGAACACCACTTCGGCCCGAACATCCCTCTTCGGCCTGAATTCTTCAATATCCAAGATTGTGTGACAAAAGGTGCTATACTAAAACATTCATAACTTTCAGCTCGGGTGTCCGTTTCACGCCCACGAGTAACCAAAATAGCTGGTTCGTTCGTCACTGCCAAGAACAAGTTCGGCCCGAACTCTTCACTGTTCCCGGCCCGAACTTCATTTTCTGCCCGAACTTCAACCTCGGCCCGAACTTCAACCTCGGCCCGAACTCCGACCTCGGCCCGAACTTCAACCTCGGCCCGAACTCCGACCTCGGCCCGAACTTCAACCTCGGCTCGAACATCATCCTCGGCCCGAACAGCGAACTTCGGCCCGAACACCACTTCAGCCCGAACATCCCACATCGGCCCGAACACCACTTCGGCCCGAACTCTTCAATATCCAAGATTGTGTGACAAAAGGTGCTATACTAAAACATTCATAACTTTCAGCTCGGGTGTCCGTTTCACGCCCACGAGTAACCAAAATAGCTGGTTCGTTCGTCACTGCCAAGAACAAGTTCGGCCCGAACTCTTCACTGTTCCCGGCCCGAACTTCATTTTCGGCCCGAACTTCAACCTCGGCCCGAACATCAACCTCGGCCCGAACTCCGACCTCGGCCCGAACTTCAACCTCGGCCCGAACATCATCCTCGGCCCGAACACCGAACTTCGGCCCGAACACCACTTCGGCCCGAACATCCCACTTCGGCCCGAACACCACTTCGGCCCGAACATCCCTCTTCGGCCCGAACACCACTTCGACCCGAACATCCCACTTCGGCCCGAACACCAATTCAGCCCGAACATCCCACTTCGGCCCGAACACCACTTCGGCCCGAACATCCCTCTTCGCCCCGAACTCTTCAATATCCAAGATTGTGTGACAAAAGGTGCTATACTAAAACATTAATAAATTTCAGCTCGGGTGTCCGTTTCACTCCCACGAGTAACCAAAATAGCTGGTTCGTTCGTCACTGCCAAGAACAAGTTCGGCCCGAACTCTTCACTGTTCCCGGCCCGAACTTCATTTTCGGCCCGAACTTCAACCTCGGCCCGAACTTCAACTTCGGCCCGAACTCCAACCTCGGCCCGAACTTCAACCTCGGCCCGAACATCATCCTCGGCCCGAACACCACTTCGGCCCGAACTCCGACCTCGGCCCGAACTTCGACCTCGGCCCGAACTTCGACCTCGGCCCGAACATCATCCTCGGCCCGAACACCGAACTTCGGCCCGAACACCACTTCGGCCCGAACACCACTTCGGCCCGAACATCCCACTTCGGCCCGAACACCACTTCGGCCCGAACACCTCTTCGGCCCGAACTCTTCAATATCCAAGATTGTGTGACAAAAGGTGCTATACTAAAACATTCATAACTTTCAGCTCGGGTGTCCGTTTCACGCCCACGAGTAACCAAAATAGCTGGTTCGTTCGTCACTGCCAAGAACAAGTTCGGCCCGAACTCTTCACTGTTCCCGGCCCGAACTTCATTTTCTGCCCGAACTTCAACCTCGGCCCGAACTTCAACCTCGGCCCGAACTCCGACCTCGGCCCGAACTTCAACCTCGGCCCGAACATCATCCTCGGCCCGAACACCGAACTTCGGCCCGAACACCACTTCGGCCCGAACATCCCACTTCGGCCCGAACACCACTTCGGCCCGAACATCCCTCTTCGGCCCGAACACCACTTCGACCCGAACATCCCTCTTCGGCCCGAACACCAATTCAGCCCGAACATCCCACTTCGGCCCGAACACCACTTCGGCCCGAACATCCCTCTTCGCCCCGAACTCTTCAATATCCAAGATTGTGTGACAAAAGGTGTTATACTAAAACATTAATAACTTTCAGCTCGGGTGTCCGTTTCACTCCCACGAGTAACCAAAATAGCTGGTTCGTTCGTCACTGCCAAGAACAAGTTCGGCCCGAACTCTTCACTGTTCCCGGCCCGAACTTCATTTTCGGCCCGAACTTCAACCTCGGCCCGAACTTCAACTTCGGCCCGAACTCCAACCTCGGCCCGAACTCCAACCTCGGCCCGAACATCATCCTCGGCCCGAACACCACTTCGGCCCGAACACCACTTCGGCCCGAACACCACTTCGGCCCGAACATCCCACTTCGGCCCGAACACCACTTCGGCCCGAACATCCCTCTTCGGCCCGAACTCTTCAATATCCAAGATTGTGTGACAAAAGGTGCTATACTAAAACATTCATAACTTTCAGCTCGGATGTCCGTTTCACGCCCACGAGTAACCAAAATAGCTGGTTCGTTCGTAACTGTCAAGAACGAGTTCAGCCCAAACTCTTCACTGTTCCCGGCCCGAACTTCATTTTCGGCCCGAACTTCAACCTCGGCCTGAACTTCAACCTCGACCCGAACTCCGACCTCGGCCCGAACTTCAACCTCGGCACGAACATCATCCTCGGCCCGAACACCACTTGGTCCGAACACCACTTCGGTCCGAACACCACTTCGGCCCGAACAACCCACTTCGGCCCGAACACCACTTCGGCCCGAACATCCCTCTTCGGCCCGAACTCTTCAATATCCAAGATTGTGTGACAAAAGGTGCTATACTAAAACATTAATAACTTTCAGCTCGGGTGTCCGTTTCACGCCCACGAGTAACCAAAATAGCTGGTTCGTTCGTCACTGCCAAGAACAAGTTCGGCCCGAACTCTTCACTGTTCCCGGCCCGAACTTCATTTTCGGCCCGAACTTCAACCTCGGCCCGAACTTCAACCTCGGCCCGAACTCCAACCTCGGCCCGAACTTCAACCTCGGCCTGAACATCATCCTCGGCCGGAACACCGAACTTCGGCCCGAACACCACTTCGACCCGAACATCCCACTTCGGCCCGAACACCACTTCGGCCCGAACATCCCTCTTCGGCCTTAACTCTTCAATATCCAAGATTGTGTGACAAAAGGTGCTATACTAAAACATTCATAACTTTCAGCTCGGGTGTCCGTTTCACGCCCACGAGTAACCAAAATAGCTGGTTCGTTCGTCACTGCCAAGAACAAGTTCGGCCCGAACCCTTCAATATCCAAGATTGTGTGACAAAAGGTGCTATACTAAAACATTCATAACTTTCAGCTTGGGTGTCCGTTTCACGCCCACGAGTAACCAAAATAGCTGGTTCGTTCGTCACTGCCAAGAACAAGTTCGGCCCGAACTCTTCACTGTTCCCGGCCCGGACTTCATTTTCGGCCCGAACTCCAACCTCGGCCCGAACTCCGACCTCGGCCCGAACTTCGACCTCGGCCCGAACTTCAACCTCGGCCCGAACATCATCCTCGGCCCGAACACCGAACTTCGTCCCGAACACCACTTCCGCCCGAACACCACTTCGGCCCGAACATCCCACTTCGGCCCGAACACCACTTCGGCCCGAACATCCCTCTTCGGCCTGAATTCTTCAATATCCAAGATTGTGTGACAAAAGGTGCTATACTAAAACATTCATAACTTTCAGCTCGGGTGTCCGTTTCACGCCCACGAGTAACCAAAATAGCTGGTTCGTTCGTCACTGCCAAGAACAAGTTCGGCCCGAACTCTTCACTGTTCCCGGCCCGAACTTCATTTTCGGCCCGAACTTCAACCTCGGCCCGAACTTCAACCTCGGCCCGAACTCCGACCTCGGCCCGAACTTCAACCTCGGCCCGAACATCATCCTCGGCCCGAACACCGAACTTCGGCCCGAACACCGAACTTCGGCCCGAACACCACTTCGGCCCGAACATCCCACTTCGGCCCGAACACCACTTCGGCCCGAACATCCCTCTTCGGCCCGAACACCACTTCGACCCGAACATCCCTCTTCGGCCCGAACACCAATTCAGCCCGAACATCCCACTTCGGCCCGAACACCACTTCGGACCGAACATCCCTCTTCGCCCCGAACTCTTCAATATCCAAGATTGTGTGACAAAAAGTGCTATACTAAAACATTAATAACTTTCAGCTCGGGTGTCCGTTTCACTCCCACGAGTAACCAAAATAGCTGGTTCGTTCGTCACTGCCAAGAACAAGTTCGGCCCGAAGTCTTCACTGTTCCCGGCCCGAACTTCATTTTCGGCCCGAACTTCAACCTCGGCCCGAACTTCAACTTCGGCCCGAACTCCAACCTCGGCCCGAACTCCAACCTCGGCCCGAACATCATCCTCGGCCCGAACACCGAACTTCGGCCCGAACACCACTTCGGCCCGAACACCACTTCGGCCCGAACACCACTTCGGCCCGAACATCCCACTTCGGCCCGAACACCACTTCGGCCCGAACATCCCTCTTCGGCCCGAACTCTTCAATATCCAAGATTGTGTGACAAAAGGTGCTATACTAAAACATTCATAACTTTCAGCTCGGATGTCCGTTTCACGCCCACGAGTAACCAAAATAGCTGGTTCGTTCGTAACTGTCAAGAACGAGTTCGGCCCAAACTCTTCACTGTTCCCGGCCCGAACTTCATTTTCGGCCCTAACTTCAACCTCGGCCTGAACTTCAACCTCGACCCGAACTCCGACCTCGGCCCGAACTTCAACCTCGGCACGAACATCATCCTCGGCCCGAACACCACTTCGGTCCGAACACCACTTCGGTCCGAACACCACTTCGGCCCGAACAACCCACTTCGGCCCGAACACCACTTCGGCCCGAACATCCCTCTTCGGCCCGAACTCTTCAATATCCAAGATTGTGTGACAAAAGGTGCTATACTAAAACATTAATAACTTTCAGCTCGGGTGTCCGTTTCACGCCCACGAGTAACCAAAATAGCTGGTTCGTTCGTCACTGCCAAGAACAAGTTCGGCCCGAACTCTTCACTTTTCCCGGCCCGAACTTCATTTTCGGCCCGAACTTCAACCTCGGCCCGAACTTCAACCTCGGCCCGAACTCCAACCTCGGCCCGAACTTCAACCTCGGCCTGAACATCATCCTCGGCCGGAACACCGAACTTCGGCCCGAACACCACTTCGGCCCGAACATCCCACTTCGGCCCGAACACCACTTCGGCCCGAACATCCCTCTTCGGCCTTAACTCTTCAATATCCAAGATTGTGTGACAAAAGGTGCTATACTAAAACATTCATAACTTTCAGCTCGGGTGTCCGTTTCACGCCCACGAGTAACCAAAATAGCTGGTTCGTTTGTCACTGCCAAGAACAAGTTCGGCCCGAACCCTTCAATATCCAAGATTGTGTGACAAAAGGTGCTATACTAAAACATTCATAACTTTCAGCTTGGGTGTCCGTTTCACGCCCACGAGTAACCAAAATAGCTGGTTCGTTCGTCACTGCCAAGAACAAGTTCGGCCCGAACTCTTCACTGTTCCCGGCCCGGACTTCATTTTCGGCCCGAACTCCAACCTCGGCCCGAACTCCGACCTCGGCCCGAACTTCGACCTCGGCCCGAACTTCAACCTCGGCCCGAACATCATCCTCGGCCCGAACACCGAACTTCGTCCCGAACACCACTTCCGCCCGAACACCACTTCGGCCCGAACATCCCACTTCGGCCCGAACACCACTTCGGCCCGAACATCCCTCTTCGGCCTGAATTCTTCAATATCCAAGATTGTGTGACAAAAGGTGCTATACTAAAACATTCATAACTTTCAGCTCGGGTGTCCGTTTCACGCCCACGAGTAACCAAAATAGCTGGTTCGTTCGTCACTGCCAAGAACAAGTTCGGCCCGAACTCTTCACTGTTCCCGGCCCGAACTTCATTTTCTGCCCGAACTTCAACCTCGGCCCGAACTTCAACCTCGGCCCGAACTCCGACCTCGGCCCGAACTTCAACCTCGGCCCGAACATCATCCTCGGCCCGAACAGCGAACTTCGGCCCGAACACCACTTCAGCCCGAACATCCCACTTCGGCCCGAACACCACTTCGGCCCGAACATCCCTCTTCGGCCCGAACTCTTCAATATCCAAAATTGTGTGACAAAAGGTGCTATACTAAAACATTCATAACTTTCAGCTCGGGTGTCCGTTTCACGCCCACGAGTAACCAAAATAGCTGGTTCGTTCGTCACTGCCAAGAACAAGTTCGGCCCGAACTCTTCACTGTTCCCGGCCCGAACTTCATTTTCGGCCCGAACTGCAATCTCGGCCCGAACTTCAACCTCGGCCCGAACTCCGACCTCGGCCCGAACTTCAACCTCGGCCCGAACATCATCCTCGGCCCGAACACCGAACTTCGGCCCGAACACCACTTCGGCCCGAACATCCCTCTTCGGCCCGAACACCACTTCGACCCGAACATCCCTCTTCGGCCCGAACACCAATTCAGCCCGAACATCCCACTTCGGCCCGAACACCACTTCGGCCCGAACACCACTTCGGCCCGAACATCCCTCTTCGCCCCGAACTCTTCAATATCCAAGATTGTGTGATAAAAGGTGCTATACTAAAACATTAATAACTTTCAGCTCGGGTGTCCGTTTCACGCCCACGAGTAACAAAAATAGTTGGTTCGTTCGTCACTGCCAAGAACAAGTTCGGCCCGAACTCTTCACTGTTCCCGGCCCGAACTTCATTTTCGGCCCGAACTTCAACCTCGGCCCGAACTGCAACTTCGGCCCGAACTCCAACCTCGGCCCGAACTCCAACCTCGGCCCGAACATCATCCTCGGCCCGAACACCGAACTTCGGCCCGAACACCACTTCGGCCCGAACACCACTTCGGCCCGAACACCACTTCGGCCCGAACACCACTTCGGCCCGAACATCCCACTTCGGCCCGAACACCACTTCGGCCCGAACATCCCTCTTCGGCCCGAACTCTTCAATATCCAAGATTGTGTGACAAAAGGTGCTATACTAAAACATTCATAACTTTCAGCTCGGATGTCCGTTTCACGCCCACGAGTAACCAAAATAGCTGGTTCGTTCGTAACTGTCAAGAACGAGTTCGGCCCAAACTCTTCACTGTTCCCGGTCCGAACTTCATTTTCGGCCCGAACTTCAACCTCGGCCTGAACTTCAACCTCGATCCGAACTCCGACCTCGGCCCGAACTTCAACCTCGGCACGAACATCATCCTCGGCCCGAACACCACTTCGGTCCGAACACCACTTCGGTCCGAACACCACTTCGGCCCGAACAACCCACTTCGGCCCGAACACCACTTTGGCCCGGACATCCCTCTTCGGCCCGAACTCTTCAATATCCAAGATTGTGTGACAAAAGGTGCTATACTAAAACATTAATAACTTTCAGCTCGGGTGTCCGTTTCACGCCCACGAGTAACCAAAATAGCTGGTTCGTTCGTCACTGCCAAGAACAAGTTCGGCCCGAACTCTTCACTGTTCCCGGCCCGAACTTCATTTTCGGCCCGAACTTCAACCTCGGCCCGAACTTCAACCTCGGCCCGAACTCCAACCTCGGCCCGAACTTCAACCTCGGCCTGAACATCATCCTCGGCCGGAACACCGAACTTCGGCCCGAACACCACTTCGGCCCGAACATCCCACTTCGGCCCGAACACCACTTCGGCCCGAACATCCCTCTTCGGCCTTAACTCTTCAATATCCAAGATTGTGTGACAAAAGGTGCTATACTAAAACATTCATAACTTTCAGCTCGGGTGTCCGTTTCACGCCCACGAGTAACCAAAATAGCTGGTTCGTTCGTCACTGCCAAGAACAAGTTCGGCCCGAACCCTTCAATATCCAAGATTGTGTGACAAAAGGTGCTATACTAAAACATTCATAACTTTCAGCTTGGGTGTCCGTTTCACGCCCACGAGTAACCAAAATAGCTGGTTCGTTCGTCACTGCCAAGAACAAGTTCGGCCCGAACTCTTCACTGTTCCCGGCCCGGACTTCATTTTCGGCCCGAACTCCAACCTCGGCCCGAACTCCGACCTCGGCCCGAACTTCGACCTCGGCCCGAACTTCAACCTCGGCCCGAACATCATCCTCGGCCCGAACACCGAACTTCGTCCCGAACACCACTTCCGCCCGAACACCACTTCGGCCCGAACATCCCACTTCGGCCCGAACACCACTTCGGCCCGAACATCCCTCTTCGGCCTGAATTCTTCAATATCCAAGATTGTGTGACAAAAGGTGCTATACTAAAACATTCATAACTTTCAGCTCGGGTGTCCGTTTCACGCCCACGAGTAACCAAAATAGCTGGTTCGTTCGTCACTGCCAAGAACAAGTTCGGCCCGAACTCTTCACTGTTCCCGGCCCGAACTTCATTTTCTGCCCGAACTTCAACCTCGGCCCGAACTTCAACCTCGGCCCGAACTCCGACCTCGGCCCGAACTTCAACCTCGGCCCGAACATCATCCTCGGCCCGAACAGCGAACTTCGGCCCGAACACCACTTCAGCCCGAACATCCCACTTCGGCCCGAACACCACTTCGGCCCGAACATCCCTCTTCGGCCCGAACTCTTCAATATCCAAAATTGTGTGACAAAAGGTGCTATACTAAAACATTCATAACTTTCAGCTCGGGTGTCCGTTTCACGCCCACGAGTAACCAAAATAGCTGGTTCGTTCGTCACTGCCAAGAACAAGTTCGGCCCGAACTCTTCACTGTTCCCGGCCCGAACTTCATTTTCGGCCCGAACTGCAATCTCGGCCCGAACTTCAACCTCGGCCCGAACTCCGACCTCGGCCCGAACTTCAACCTCGGCCCGAACATCATCCTCGGCCCGAACACCGAACTTCGGCCCGAACACCACTTCGGCCCGAACATCCCTCTTCGGCCCGAACACCACTTCGACCCGAACATCCCTCTTCGGCCCGAACACCAATTCAGCCCGAACATCCCACTTCGGCCCGAACACCACTTCGGCCCGAACACCACTTCGGCCCGAACATCCCTCTTCGCCCCGAACTCTTCAATATCCAAGATTGTGTGATAAAAGGTGCTATACTAAAACATTAATAACTTTCAGCTCGGGTGTCCGTTTCACGCCCACGAGTAACAAAAATAGTTGGTTCGTTCGTCACTGCCAAGAACAAGTTCGGCCCGAACTCTTCACTGTTCCCGGCCCGAACTTCATTTTCGGCCCGAACTTCAACCTCGGCCCGAACTGCAACTTCGGCCCGAACTCCAACCTCGGCCCGAACTCCAACCTCGGCCCGAACATCATCCTCGGCCCGAACACCGAACTTCGGCCCGAACACCACTTCGGCCCGAACACCACTTCGGCCCGAACACCACTTCGGCCCGAACACCACTTCGGCCCGAACATCCCACTTCGGCCCGAACACCACTTCGGCCCGAACATCCCTCTTCGGCCCGAACTCTTCAATATCCAAGATTGTGTGACAAAAGGTGCTATACTAAAACATTCATAACTTTCAGCTCGGATGTCCGTTTCACGCCCACGAGTAACCAAAATAGCTGGTTCGTTCGTAACTGTCAAGAACGAGTTCGGCCCAAACTCTTCACTGTTCCCGGTCCGAACTTCATTTTCGGCCCGAACTTCAACCTCGGCCTGAACTTCAACCTCGATCCGAACTCCGACCTCGGCCCGAACTTCAACCTCGGCACGAACATCATCCTCGGCCCGAACACCACTTCGGTCCGAACACCACTTCGGTCCGAACACCACTTCGGCCCGAACAACCCACTTCGGCCCGAACACCACTTTGGCCCGGACATCCCTCTTCGGCCCGAACTCTTCAATATCCAAGATTGTGTGACAAAAGGTGCTATACTAAAACATTAATAACTTTCAGCTCGGGTGTCCGTTTCACGCCCACGAGTAACCAAAATAGCTGGTTCGTTCGTCACTGCCAAGAACAAGTTCGGCCCGAACTCTTCACTGTTCCCGGCCCGAACTTCATTTTCGGCCCGAACTTCAACCTCGGCCCGAACTTCAACCTCGGCCCGAACTCCAACCTCGGCCCGAACTTCAACCTCGGCCTGAACATCATCCTCGGCCGGAACACCGAACTTCGGCCCGAACACCACTTCGGCCCGAACATCCCACTTCGGCCCGAACACCACTTCGGCCCGAACATCCCTCTTCGGCCTTAACTCTTCAATATCCAAGATTGTGTGACAAAAGGTGCTATACTAAAACATTCATAACTTTCAGCTCGGGTGTCCGTTTCACGCCCACGAGTAACCAAAATAGCTGGTTCGTTCGTCACTGCCAAGAACAAGTTCGGCCCGAACCCTTCAATATCCAAGATTGTGTGACAAAAGGTGCTATACTAAAACATTCATAACTTTCAGCTTGGGTGTCCGTTTCACGCCCACGAGTAACCAAAATAGCTGGTTCGTTCGTCACTGCCAAGAACAAGTTCGGCCCGAACTCTTCACTGTTCCCGGCCCGGACTTCATTTTCGGCCCGAACTCCAACCTCGGCCCGAACTCCGACCTCGGCCCGAACTTCGACCTCGGCCCGAACTTCAACCTCGGCCCGAACATCATCCTCGGCCCGAACACCGAACTTCGTCCCGAACACCACTTCGCCCGAACACCACTTCGGCCCGAACATCCCACTTCGGCCCGAACACCACTTCGGCCCGAACATCCCTCTTCGGCCTGAATTCTTCAATATCCAAGATTGTGTGACAAAAGGTGCTATACTAAAACATTCATAACTTTCAGCTCGGGTGTCCGTTTCACGCCCACGAGTAACCAAAATAGCTGGTTCGTTCGTCACTGCCAAGAACAAGTTCGGCCCGAACTCTTCACTGTTCCCGGCCCGAACTTCATTTTCTGCCCGAACTTCAACCTCGGCCCGAACTTCAACCTCGGCCCGAACTCCGACCTCGGCCCGAACTTCAACCTCGGCCCGAACATCATCCTCGGCCCGAACAGCGAACTTCGGCCCGAACACCACTTCAGCCCGAACATCCCACTTCGGCCCGAACACCACTTCGGCCCGAACATCCCTCTTCGGCCCGAACTCTTCAATATCCAAAATTGTGTGACAAAAGGTGCTATACTAAAACATTCATAACTTTCAGCTCGGGTGTCCGTTTCACGCCCACGAGTAACCAAAATAGCTGGTTCGTTCGTCACTGCCAAGAACAAGTTCGGCCCGAACTCTTCACTGTTCCCGGCCCGAACTTCATTTTCGGCCCGAACTTCAACCTCGGCCCGAACTTCAACCTCGGCCCGAACTCCGACCTCGGCCCGAACTTCAACCTCGGCCCGAACATCATCCTCGGCCCGAACACCGAACTTCGGCCCGAACACCACTTCGGCCCGAACATCCCTCTTCGGCCCGAACACCACTTCGACCCGAACATCCCTCTTCGGCCCGAACACCAATTCAGCCCGAACATCCCACTTCGGCCCGAACACCACTTCGGCCCGAACACCACTTCGGCCCGAACATCCCTCTTCGCCCCGAACTCTTCAATATCCAAGATTGTGTGATAAAAGGTGCTATACTAAAACATTAATAACTTTCAGCTCGGGTGTCCGTTTCACGCCCATGAGTAACCAAAATAGCTGGTTCGTTCGTCACTGCCAAGAACAAGTTCGGCCCGAACTCTTCACTGTTCCCGGCCCGAACTTCATTTTCGGCCCGAACTTCAACCTCGGCCCGAACTTCAACCTCGGCCCGAACTCCAACCTCGGCCCGAACTTCAACCACGGCCTGAACATCATCCTCGGCCGGAACACCGAACTTCGGCCCGAACACCACTTCGGCCCGAACATCCCACTTCGGCCCGAACACCACTTCGGCCCGAACATCCCTCTTCGGCCTTAACTCTTCAATATCCAAGATTGTGTGACAAAAGGTGCTATACTAAAACATTCATAACTTTCAGCCCGGGTGTCCGTTTCACGCCCACGAGTAACCAAAATAGCTGGTTCGTTCGTCACTGCCAAGAACAAGTTCGGCCCGAACCCTTCAATATCCAAGATTGTGTGACAAAAGGTGCTATACTAAAACATTCATAACTTTCAGCTTGGGTGTCCGTTTCACGCCCACGAGTAACCAAAATAGCTGGTTCGTTCGTCACTGCCAAGAACAAGTTCGGCCCGAACTCTTCACCGTTCCCGGCCCGGACTTCATTTTCGGCCCGAACTCCAACCTCGGCCCGAACTCCGACCTCGGCCCGAACTTCGACCTCGGCCCGAACTTCAACCTCGGCCCGAACATCATCCTCGGCCCGAACACCGAACTTCGTCCCGAACACCACTTCCGCCCGAACACCACTTCGGCCCGAACATCCCACTTCGGCCCGAACACCACTTCGGCCCGAACATCCCTCTTCGGCCTGAATTCTTCAATATCCAAGATTGTGTGACAAAAGGTGCTATACTAAAACATTCATAACTTTCAGCTCGGGTGTCCGTTTCACGCCCACGAGTAACCAAAATAGCTGGTTCGTTCGTCACTGCCAAGAACAAGTTCGGCCCGAACTCTTCACTGTTCCCGGCCCGAACTTCATTTTCTGCCCGAACTTCAACCTCGGCCCGAACTTCAACCTCGGCCCGAACTCCGACCTCGGCCCGAACTTCAACCTCGGCCCGAACATCATCCTCGGCCCGAACAGCGAACTTCGGCCCGAACACCACTTCGGCCCGAACATCCCACTTCGGCCCGAACACCACTTCGGCCCGAACACCACTTCGGCCCGAACATCCCTCTTCGGCCCGAACTCTTCAATATCCAAAATTGTGTGACAAAAGGTGCTATACTAAAACATTCATAACTTTCAGCTCGGGTGTCCGTTTCACGCCCACGAGTAACCAAAATAGCTGGTTCGTTCGTCACTGCCAAGAACAAGTTCGGCCCGAACTCTTCACTGTTCCCGGCCCGAACTTCATTTTCGGCCCGAACTTCAACCTCGGCCCGAACTTCAACCTCGGCCCGAACTCCAACCTCGGCCCGAACTTCAACCTCGGCCCGAACATCATCCTCGGCCCGAACACCGAACTTCGGCCCGAACACCACTTCGGCCCGAACATCCCACTTCGGCCCGAACACCACTTCGGCCCGAACATCCCTCTTCGGCCCGAACACCACTTCGACCCGAACATCCCTCTTCGGCCCGAACACCAATTCAGCCCGAACATCCCACTTCGGCCCGAACACCACTTCGGCCCGAACATCCCTCTTCGCCCCGAACTCTTCAATATCCAAGATTGTGTGATAAAAGGTGCTATACTAAAACATTAATAACTTTCAGCTCGGGTGTCCGTTTCACGCCCACGAGTAACCAAAATAGCTGGTTCGTTCGTCACTGCCAAGAACAAGTTCGGCCCGAACTCTTCACTGTTCCCGGCCCGAACTTCATTTTCGGCCCGAACTTCAACCTCGGCCCGAACTCCAACCTCGGCCCGAACTCCAACCTCGGCCCGAACATCATCCTCGGCCCGAACACCGAACTTCGGCCCGAACACAACTTCGGCCCGAACACCACTTCGGCCCGAACACCACTTCGGCCCGAACACCACTTCGGCCCGAACATCCCAGTTCGGCCCGAACACCACTTCGGCCCGAACATCCCTCTTCGGCCCGAACTCTTCAATATCCAAGATTGTGTGACAAAAGGTGCTATACTAAAACATTCATAACTTTCAGCTCGGATGTCCGTTTCACGCCCACGAGTAACCAAAATAGCTGGTTCGTTCGTAACTGTCAAGAACGAGTTCGGCCCAAACTCTTCACTGTTCCCGGCCCGAACTTCACTTTCGGCCCGAACTTCAACCTCGGCCTGAACTTCAACCTCGACCCGAACTCCGACCTCGGCCCGAACTTCAACCTCGGCAAGAACATCATCCTCGGCCCGAACACCACTTCGGTCCGAACACCACTTCGGTCCGAACACCACTTCGGCCCGAACAACCCACTTCGGCCCGAACACCACTTCGGCCCGGACATCCCTCTTCGGCCCGAACTCTTCAATATCCAAGATTGTGTGACAAAAGGTGCTATACTAAAACATTAATAACTTTCAGCTCGGGTGTCCGTTTCACGCCCACGAGTAACCAAAATAGCTGGTTCGTTCGTCACTGCCAAGAACAAGTTCGGCCCGAACTCTTCACTGTTCCCGGCCCGAACATCATTTTCGGCCCGAACTTCAACCTCGGCCCGAACTTCAACCTCGGCCCGAACTCCAACCTCGGCCCGAACTTCAACCTCGGCCTGAACATCATCCTCGGCCGGAACACCGAACTTCGGCCCGAACACCACTTCGACCCGAATATCCCACTTCGGCCCGAACACCACTTCGGCCCGAACATCCCTCTTCGGCCTTAACTCTTCAATATCCAAGATTGTGTGACAAAAGGTGCTATACTAAAACATTCATAACTTTCAGCTCGGGTGTCCGTTTCACGCCCACGAGTAACCAAAATAGCTGGTTCGTTCGTCACTGCCAAGAACAAGTTCGGCCCGAACCCTTCAATATCCAAGATTGTGTGACAAAAGGTGCTATACTAAAACATTCATAACTTTCAGCTTGGGTGTCCGTTTAACGCCCACGAGTAACCAAAATAGCTGGTTCGTTCGTCACTGCCAAGAACAAGTTCGGCCCGAACTCTTCACTGTTCCCGGCCCGGACTTCATTTTCGGCCCGAACTCCAACCTCGGCCCGAACTCCGACCTCGGCCCGAACTTCGACCTCGGCCCGAACTTCAACCTCGGCCCGAACATCATCCTCGGCCCGAACACCGAACTTCGTCCCGAACACCACTTCCGCCCGAACACCACTTCGGCCCGAACATCCCACTTCGGCCCGAACACCACTTCGGCCCGAACATCCCTCTTCGGCCTGAATTCTTCAATATCCAAGATTGTGTGACAAAAGGTGCTATACTAAAACATTCATAACTTTCAGCTCGGGTGTCCGTTTCACGCCCACGAGTAACCAAAATAGCTGGTTCGTTCGTCACTGCCAAGAACAAGTTCGGCCCGAACTCTTCACTGTTCCCGGCCCGAACTTCATTTTCGGCCCGAACTTCAACCTCGGCCCGAACTTCAACCTCGGCCCGAACTCCGACCTCGGCCCGAACTTCAACCTCGGCCCGATCATCATCCTCGGCCCGAACACCGAACTTCGGCCCGAACACCACTTCGGCCCGAACATCCCTCTTCGGCCCGAACACCACTTCGACCCGAACATCCCTCTTCGGCCCGAACACCAATTCAGCCCGAACATCCCACTTTGGCCCGAACACCACTTCGGCCCGAACATCCCTCTTCGCCCCGAACTCTTCAATATCCAAGATTGTGTGACAAAAGGTGCTATACTAAAACATTAATAACTTTCAGCTCGGGTGTCCGTTTCACTCCCACGAGTAACCAAAATAGCTGGTTCGTTCGTCACTGCCAAGAACAAGTTCGGCCCGAACTCTTCACTGTTCCCGGCCCGAACTTCATTTTCGGCCCGAACTTCAACCTCGGCCCGAACTTCAACTTCGGCCCGAACTCCAACCTCGGCCCGAACTCCAACCTCGGCCCGAACATCATCCTCGGCCCGAACACCGAACTTCGGCCCGAACACCACTTCGGCCCGAACACCACTTCGGCCCGAACACCACTTCGGCCCGAACATCCCACTTCGGCCCGAACACCACTTCGGCCCGAACATCCCTCTTCGGCCCGAACTCTTCAATATCCAAGATTGTGTGACAAAAGGTGCTATACTAAAACATTCATAACTTTCAGCTCGGATGTCCGTTTCACGCCCACGAGTAACCAAAATAGCTGGTTCGTTCGTCACTGCCAAGAACAAGTTCGGCCCGAACTCTTCACTGTTCCCGGCCCGAACTTCATTTTCTGCCCGAACTTCAACCTCGGCCCGAACTTCAACCTCGGCCCGAACTCCGACCTCGGCCCGAACTCCGACCTCGGCCCGAACATCATCCTCGGCCCGAACAGCGAACTTCGGCCCGAACACCACTTCAGCCCGAACATCCCACTTCGGCCCGAACACCACTTCGGCCCGAACATCCCTCTTCGGCCCGAACTCTTCAATATCCAAAATTGTGTGACAAAAGGTGCTATACTAAAACATTCATAACTTTCAGCTCGGGTGTCCGTTTCACGCCAACGAGTAACCAAAATAGCTGGTTCGTTCGTCACTGCCAAGAACAAGTTCGGCCCGAACTCTTCACTGTTCCCGGCCCGAACTTCATTTTCGGCCCGAACTTCAACCTCGGTCCGAACTTCAACCTCGGCCCGAACTCCGACCTCGGCCCGAACTTCAACCTCGGCCCGAACATCATCCTCGGCCCGAACACCGAACTTCGGCCCGAACACCACTTCGGCCCGAACATCCCACTTCGGCCCGAACACCACTTCGGCCCGAACATCCCTCTTCGGCCCGAACACCACTTCGACACGAACATCCCTCTTCGGCCCGAACACCAATTCAGCCCGAACATCCCACTTCGGCCCGAACACCACTTCGGCCCGAACATCCCTCTTCGCCCCGAACTCTTCAATATCCAAGATTGTGTGATAAAAGGTGCTATACTAAAACATTAATAACTTTCAGCTCGGGTGTCCGTTTCACGCCCACGAGTAAACAAAATAGCTGGTTCGTTCGTCACTGCCAAGAACAAGTTCGGCCCGAACTCTTCACTGTTCCCGGCCCGAACTCTTCACTGTTCCCGGCCCGAACTTCATTTTCGGCCCGAACTTCAACTTCGGCCCGAACGCCAACCTCAGCCCGAACTTCAACCTCGGCCCGAACATCATCCTCGGCCCGAACACCGAACTTCGGCCCGAACACCACTTCGGCCCGAACACCACTTCGGCCCGAACATCCCACTTCGGCCCGAACACCACTTCGGCCCGAACATCCCTCTTCGGCCCGAACTCTTCAATATCCAAGATTGTGTGACAAAAGGTGCTATACTAAAACATTCATAACTTTCAGCTCGGATGTCCGTTTCACGCCCACGAGTAACCAAAATAGGTGGTTCGTTCGTAACTGTCAAGAACGAGTTCGGCCAAACTCTTCACTGTTCCCGGCCCGAACTTCATTTTCGGCCCGAACTTCAACCTCGACCCGAACTCCGACCTCGGCCCGAACTTCAACCTCGGCACGAACACCATCCTCGGCCCGAACACCACTTCGGTCCGAACACCACTTCGGCCCGAACAACCCACTTCGGCCCGAATAACCCACTTCGGCCCGAACACCACTTCGGCCCGAACATCCCTCTTCGGCCCGAACTCTTCAATATCCAAGATTGTGTGACAAAAGGTGCTATACTAAAACATTAATAACTTTCAGCTCGGGTGTCCGTTTCACGCTCACGAGTAACTAAAATAGCTGGTTCGTTCGTCACTGCCAAGAACAAGTTCGGCCCGAACTCTTCACTGTTCCTGGCCCGAACTTCATTTTCGGCCCGAACTTCAACCTCGACCCGAACTTCAACCTCGGTCCGAACTTCAACCTCGGCCTGAACATCATCCTCGGCCGGAACACCGAACTTCGGCCCGAACACCACTTCGGCCCGAACACCACTTCGGCCCGAACATCCCACTTCGGCCCGAACACCACTTCGGCCCGAACATCCCTCTTCGGCCTTAACTCTTCAATATCCAAGATTGTTTGACAAAAGGTGCTATACTAAAACATTCATAACTTTCAGCTCGGGTGTCCGTTTCACGCCCACGAGTAACCAAAATAGCTGGTTCGTTCGTCACTGCCAAGAACAAGTTCGGCCCGAACTCTTCACTGTTCCCGGCCCGAACTTCATTTTCAGCCCGAACTTCAACCTCGGCCCGTACTTCAACCTCGGCCCGAACTCCGACCTCGGCCGGAACTTCAACCTCGGCCCGAACATCATCCTCGGCCCGAACACCATACTTCGGCCCGAACACCACTTCGGCCTGAACACCACACTTCGGCCCGAACATCACTTCGGCCCGAACATCCCTCTGCGGCCCGAACTCTTCAATATCCAAGATTGTGTGACAAAAGGTGCTATACTAAAACATTCATAACTTTCAGCTCGGGTGTCCGTTTCACGCCCACGAGAAACCAAAATAGCGGGTTCGTTCGTCACTGCCAAGAACAAGTTCGGCCCGAACTCTTCACTGTTCCCGGCCCGAACTTCATTTTCGGCCCGAACTTCAACCTCGGCCCGAACTTCAACCTCGGCCCGAACTCCAACCTCGGCCCGAACTTCAACCACGGATTGAACATCATCCTCGGCCGGAACACCGAACTTCGGCCCGAACACCACTTCGGCCCGAACACCACTTCGGCCCGAACATCCCACTTCGGCCCGAACACCACTTCGGCCCGAACATCCCTCTTCGGCCTTAACTCTTCAATATCCAAGATTGTGTGACAAAAGGTGCTATACTAAAACATTCATAACTTTCAGCTCGGGTGTCCGTTTCACGCCCACGAGTAACCAAAATAGCTGGTTCGTTCGTCACTGCCAAGAACAAGTTCGGCCCGAACTCTTCACTGTTCCCGGCCCGGACTTCATTTTCGGCCCGAACATCAACCTCGACCTGAACTCCAACCTCGGCCCGAACTCCGACCTCGGCCCGAACTTGGACCTCGGCTCGAACATCATCCTCGGCCCGAATACCGAACTTCGGCCCGAACACCACTTCGGCCCGAACACCACTTCGGCCCGAACATCCCACTTCGGCCCGAACACCACTTCGGCCCGAACATCCCTCTTCGGCCCGAACTCTTCAATATCCAAGATTGTGTGACAAAAGGTGCTATACTAAAACATTCATAACTTTCAGCTCGGGTGTCCGTTTCACGCCCACGAGTAACCAAAATAGCTGGTTCGTTCGTCACTGCCAAGAACAAGTTCGGCCCGAACTCTTCACTGTTCCCGGCCCGGACTTCATTTTCGGCCCGAACATCAACCTCGACCTGAACTCCAACCTCGGCCCGAACTCCGACCTCGGCCCGAACTTGGACCTCGGCTCGAACATCATCCTCGGCCCGAATACCGAACTTCGGCCCGAACACCACTTCGGCCCGAACACCACTTCGGCCCGAACATCCCACTTCGGCCCGAACACCACTTCGGCCCGAACATCCCTCTTCGGCCCGAACTCTTCAATATCCAAGATTGTGTGACAAAAGGTGCTATACTAAAACATTCATAACTTTCAGCTCGGGTGTCCGTTTCACGCTCACGAGTAACCAAAATAGCTGGTTCGTTCGTCACTGCCAAGAAAAAGTTCGGCCCGAACTCTTCACTGTTCCCGGCCCGAACTTCAACCTCGGGCCGAACTTCAACCTCGGCCCGAACTCCGACCTCGGCCCGAACTTCGACCTCGGCCCGAACATCATCCTCGGCCCGAACACCGAACTTCGGCCCGAACACCACTTCGGCCCGAACACCACTTCGGCCCGAACATCCCACTTCGGCCCGAACACCACTTCGGCCCGAACATCCCTCTTCGGCCCGAACTCTTCAATATCCAAGATTGTGTGACAAAAGGTGCTATACTAAAACATTCATAACTTTCAGCTCGGATGTCCGTTTCACGCCCACGAGTAACCAAAATAGATGGTTCGTTCGTCACTGCCAAGAACGAGTTCGGCCCAAACTCTTCACTGATCCCGGCCCGAACTTCAACCTCGGCCCGAACTTCAACCTCGGCCCGAACTTCAACCTCGGCCCGTACTCCGACCTCGGCCCGAACTTCAACCTCGGCACGAACATCATCCTCGGCCCGAACACCACTTCGGTCCGAACACCACTTCGGGCCGAACACCACTTCGGCCCGAACAACCCACTTCGGCCCGAACACCACTTCGGCCCGAACATCCCTCTTCGGCCCGAACTCTTCAATATCCAAGATTGTGTGACAAAAGGTGCTATACTAAAACATTAATAACTTTCTGCTCGAGTGTCCGTTTCACGCCCACGAGTAACCAAAATAGCTGGTTCGTTCGTCACTGCCAAGAACAAGTTCGGCCTGAACTCTTCACTGTACCCGGCCCGAACTTCATTTTCGGCCCGAACTTCAACCTCGGCCCGAACTCCAACCTCGGCCCGAACTTCAACCTCGGCCTGAACATCATCCTCGGCAGGAACACCGAACTTCGGCCCGAACACCACTTCGGCCCGAACATCCCACTTCGGCCCGAACACCACTTCGGCCCGAACATCCCTCTTCGGCCTTAACTCTTCAATATCCAAGATTGTGTGACAAAAGGTGCTATACTAAAACATTCATAACTTTCAGCTCGGGTGTCCGTTTCACGCCCACGAGTAACCAAAATAGCTGGTTCGTTCGTCACTGCCAAGAACAAGTTCGGCCCGAACTCTTCAATATCCAAGTTTGTGTGACAAAAGGTGCTATACTAAAACATACATAACTTTCAGCTCGGGTGACCGTTTCACGCCCACGAGTAACCAAAATAGCTGGTTCGTTTGTCACTGCCAAGAACAAGTTCGGCCCGAACTCTTCAACATCCAAGATTGTGTGACAAAAGGTGCTATACTAAAACATTCATAACTTTCAGCTTGGGTGTCCTTTTCACGCCCACAAGTAACCAAAATAGCTGGTTCGTTCGTCACTGCCAAGAACAAGTTCGGCCCGAACTCTTCACTGTTCCCGGCCCGGACTTCATTTTCGGCCCGAACTTCAACCTCGACCCGAACTCCAACCTCGGCCCGAACTCCGACCTCGGCCCGAACTTCGACCTCGGCCCGAACATCATCCTCGGCCCGAATACCGAACCTCGGCCCGAACACCACTTCGGCCCGAACACCACTTCGGCCCGAACATCCCACTTCGGCCCGAACACCACTTCGGCCCGAACATCCCTCTTCGGCTCGAACTCTTCAATATCCAAGATTGTGTGACAAAAGGTGCTATACTAAAACATTCATAACTTTCAGCTCGGGTGTCCGTTTCACGCCCACGAGTAACCAAAATAGCTGGTTCGTTCGTCACTGCCAAGAACAAGTTCGGCCCGAACTCTTCACTGTTCCCGGCCCGAACTTCATTTTCTGCCCGAACTTCAACCTCGGCCCGAACTTCAACCTCGGCCCGAACTCCGACCTCGGCCCGAACTTCAACCTCGGCCCGAACACCGAACTTCGGCCCGAACAACACTTCGGCCCGAACACCACTTCGGCCCGAACATCCCACTTCTGCCCGAACACCACTTCGGCCCGAACATCCCTCTTCGGCCCGAACTCTTCAATATCCAAGATTGTGTGACAAAAGGTGCTATACTAAAACATTCATAACTTTCAGCTCGGGTGTCCGTTTCACGCCCACAAGTAACCAAAATAGCTGGTTCGTTCGTCACTGCCAAGAACAAGTTCGGCCCGAACTCTTCACTGTTCCCGGCCCGAACTTCATTTTCGGCCCGAACTTCAACCTCGGCCCGAACTCCGACCTCGGCCCGAACTCCGACCTCGGCCCGAACTTCAACCTCGGCTCGGACATCATCCTCAGTCCGAACACCACTTCGGCCCGAACACCACTTCGGCCCGAACATCCCACTTCGGCCCGAACACCACTTCGGCCCGAACACCACTTCGGCCCGAACATCCCTCTTCGGCCCGAACTCTTCAATATCCAAGATTGTGTGACAAAAGGTGTTATACTAAAACATTCATAACTTTCAGCTCGGGTGTCCGTTTCACGCCCACGAGTAACCAAAATAGCTGGTTCGTTCGTCACTGCCAAGAACAAGTTCGGCCCGAACTCTTCATTGTTCCCGGCCCGAACTTCAACCTCGGCCCGAACTACGACTTCGGCCCGAACTTCAACCTCGGGCCGGACATCATCCTCAGCCCGAACACCACTTCGGCCCGAACATCCCACTTCGGCCCGAACACCACTTCGGGCCGAACATCCCTCTTCGGCCCGTACTCTTCAATATCCAAGATTGTGTGACAAAAGGTGCTATACTAAAACATTCATAACTTTCAGCTCGGGTGTCCGTTTCACGCCTACGAGTAACCAAAATAGCTGGTTCGTTTGTCACTGCTAAGAACAAGTTCGACCCGAACTCTTCACTGTTCCCGGCCCGAACTTCATTTTCGGCCCGAACTTCAACCTCGGCCCGTACTTCAACCTCGGCCCGAACTCCGACCTCGGCCCGAACTTCAACCTCGACCCGAACATCATCCTCGGCCCGAACACCGAACTTCGGCCCGAACACCACTTCGGCCCGAACACCACTTCGGCCCGAACATCCCACTTCGGCCCGAACACCACTTCGGCCCGAACATCCCTCTTCGGCCCGAACTCTTCAATATCCAAGATTGTGTGACAAAAGGTGCTATACTAAAGCATTCATAACTTTCAGCTCGGGTGTCCGTTTCACGCCCACGAGTAACCAAAATAGCTGGTACGTTCGTCACTGCCAAGAACAAGTTCGGCCCGAACTCTTCACTGTTCCCGGCCCGAACTTCATTTTCGGCCCGAACTTCAACCTCGGCCCGAACTTCAACCTCGGCCCGAACTCCGACCTCGGCCCGAACTTCAACCTCGGCCCGAACATCATCCTCGGCCCGAACACCGAACTTCGGCCCGAACACCACTTCGGCCCGAACATCCCACTTCGGCCCGAACACCACTTCGGCCCGAACATCCCTCTTCGGCCCGAACACCACTTCGCCCCGAACATCCCTCTTCGGCCCGAACACCAATTCAGCCCGAACATCCCACTTCGGCCCGAACACCACTTCGGCCCGAACATCCCTCTTCGCCCCCGAACTCTTCAATATCCAAGATTGTGTGATAAAAGGTGCTATACTAAAACATTAATAACTTTCAGCTCGGGTGTCCGTTTCACGCCCACGAGTAACCAAAATAGCTGGTTCGTTCGTCACTGCCAAGAACAAGTTCGGCCCGAACTCTTCACTGTTCCCGGCCCGAACTTCAACCTCGCCCCGAACTTCAACTTCGGCCCGAACTCCAACCTCGGCCCGAACTTCAACCTCGGCCCGAACATCATCCTCGGCCCGAACACCGAACTTCGGCCCGAACACCACTTCGGCCCGAACATCCCTCTTCGCCCGAACTCTTCAATATCCAAGATTGTGTGACAAAAGGTGCTATACTAAAACATTCATAACTTTCAGCTCGGATGTCCGTTTCACGCCCACGAGTAACCAAAATAGCTGGTTCGTTCGTAACTGTCAAGAACGAGTTCGGCCAAACTCTTCACTGTTCCCGGCCCGAACTTCATTTTCGGCCCGAACTTCAACCTCGGCCCGAACTTCAACCTCGACCCGAACTCCGACCTCGGCCCAAACTTCAACCTCGGCACGAACACCATCCTCAGCCCGAACACCACTTCGGCCCGAACATCCCACTTCGGCCCGAACACCACTTCGGCCCGAACATCCCACTTCGGCCCGAACACCACTTCGGCCCGAACACCACTTCGGCCCGAACATCCCTCTTCGGCCCGAACTCTTCAATATCCAAGATTGTGTGACAAAAGGTGTTATACTAAAACATTCATAACTTTCAGCTCGGGTGTCCGTTTCACGCCCACGAGTAACCAAAATAGCTGGTTCGTTCGTCACTGCCAAGAACAAGTTCGGCCCGAACTCTTCATTGTTCCCGGCCCGAACTTCAACCTCGGCCCGAACTACGACTTCGGCCCGAACTTCAACCTCGGGCCGGACATCATCCTCAGCCCGAACACCACTTCGGCCCGAACATCCCACTTCGGCCCGAACACCACTTCGGGCCGAACATCCCTCTTCGGCCCGTACTCTTCAATATCCAAGATTGTGTGACAAAAGGTGCTATACTAAAACATTCATAACTTTCAGCTCGGGTGTCCGTTTCACGCCTACGAGTAACCAAAATAGCTGGTTCGTTTGTCACTGCTAAGAACAAGTTCGACCCGAACTCTTCACTGTTCCCAGCCCGAACTTCATTTTCGGCCCGAACTTCAACCTCGGCCCGTACTTCAACCTCGGCCCGAACTCCGACCTCGGCCCGAACTTCAACCTCGACCCGAACATCATCCTCGGCCCGAACACCGAACTTCGGCCCGAACACCAATTCGGCCCGAACACCACTTCGGCCCGAACATCCCACTTCGGCCCGAACACCACTTCGGCCCGAACATCCCTCTTCGGCCCGAACTCTTCAATATCCAAGATTGTGTGACAAAAGGTGCTATACTAAAGCATTCATAACTTTCAGCTCGGGTGTCCGTTTCACGCCCACGAGTAACCAAAATAGCTGGTACGTTCGTCACTGCCAAGAACAAGTTCGGCCCGAACTCTTCACTGTTCCCGGCCCGAACTTCATTTTCGGCCCGAACTTCAACCTCGGCCCGAACTTCAACCTCGGCCCGAACTCCGACCTCGGCCCGAACTTCAACCTCGGCCCGAACATCATCCTCGGCCCGAACACCGAACTTCGGCCCGAACACCACTTCGGCCCGAACATCCCACTTCGGCCCGAACACCACTTCGGCCCGAACATCCCTCTTCGGCCCGAACACCACTTCGCCCCGAACATCCCTCTTCGGCCCGAACACCAATTCAGCCCGAACATCCCACTTCGGCCCGAACACCACTTCGGCCCGAACATCCCTCTTCGCCCCCGAACTCTTCAATATCCAAGATTGTGTGATAAAAGGTGCTATACTAAAACATTAATAACTTTCAGCTCGGGTGTCCGTTTCACGCCCACGAGTAACCAAAATAGCTGGTTCGTTCGTCACTGCCAAGAACAAGTTCGGCCCGAACTCTTCACTGTTCCCGGCCCGAACTTCAACCTCGGCCCGAACTTCAACTTCGGCCCGAACTCCAACCTCGGCCCGAACTTCAACCTCGGCCCGAACATCATCCTCGACCCGAACACCGAACTTCGGCCCGAACACCACTTCGGCCCGAACATCCCACTTCGGCCCGAACATCCCTCTTCGCCCGAACTCTTCAATATCCAAGATTGTGTGACAAAAGGTGCTATACTAAAACATTCATAACTTTCAGCTCGGATGTCCGTTTCACGCCCACGAGTAACCAAAATAGCTGGTTCGTTCGTAACTGTCAAGAACGAGTTCGGCCAAACTCTTCACTGTTCCCGGCCCGAACTTCATTTTCGGCCCGAACTTCAACCTCGGCCCGAACTTCAACCTCGACCCGAACTCCGACCTCGGCCCAAACTTCAACCTCGGCACGAACACCATCCTCAGCCCGAACACCACTTCGGCCCGAACATCCCACTTCGGCCCGAACACCACTTCGGCCCGAACATCCCTCTTCGGCCCGAACTCTTCAATATCCAAGATTGTGTGACAAAAGGTGTTATACTAAAACATTCATAACTTTCAGCTCGGGTGTCCGTTTCACGCCCACGAGTAACCAAAATAGCTGGTTCGTTCGTCACTGCCAAGAACAAGTTCGGCCCGAACTCTTCACTGTACCCGGCCCGAACTTCATTTTCGGCCCGAACTTCAACCTCGGCCCGAACTTCAACCTCGGCCCGAACTCCAACCTCGGCCCGAACTTCAACCTCGGCCTGAACATCATCCTCGGCAGGAACACCGAACTTCGGCCCGAACACCACTTCGGCCCGAACACCACTTCGGCCCGAACATCCCACTTCGGCCCGAACACCACTTCGGCCCGAACATCCCTCTTCGGCCTTAACTCTTCAATATCCAAGATTGTGTGACAAAAGGTGCTATACTAAAACATTCATAACTTTCAGCTCGGGTGTCCGTTTCACGCCCACGAGTAACCAAAATAGCTGGTTCGTTCGTCACTGCCAAGAACAAGTTCGGCCCGAACTCTTCAATATCCAAGTTTGTGTGACAAAAGGTGCTATACTAAAACATACATAACTTTCAGCTCGGGTGTCCGTTTCACGCCCACGAGTAACCAAAATAGCTGGTTCGTTTGTCACTGCCAAGAACAAGTTCGGCCCGAACTCTTCAACATCCAAGATTGTGTGACAAAAGGTGCTATACTAAAACATTCATAACTTTCAGCTTGGGTGTCCGTTTCACGCCCACAAGTAACCAAAATAGCTGGTTCGTTCGTCACTGCCAAGAACAAGTTCGACCCGAACTCTTCACTGTTCCCGGCCCGGACTTCATTTTCGGCCCGAACTTCAACCTCGACCCGAACTCCAACCTCGGCCCGAACTCCGACCTCGACCCGAACTTCGACCTCGGCCCGAACATCATCCTCGGCCCGAATACCGAACCTCGGCCCGAACACCACTTCGGCCCGAACACCACTTCGGCCCGAACATCCCACTTCGGCCCGAACACCACTTCGGCCCGAACATCCCTCTTCGGCTCGAACTCTTCAATATCCAAGATTGTGTGACAAAAGGTGCTATACTAAAACATTCATAACTTTCAGCTCGGGTGTCCGTTTCACGCCCACGAGTAACCAAAATAGCTGGTTCGTTCGTCACTGCCAAGAACAAGTTCGGCCCGAACTCTTCACTGTTCCCGGCCCGAACTTCATTTTCTGCCCGAACTTCAACCTCGGCCCGAACTTCAACCTCGGCCCGAACTCCGACCTCGGCCCGAACTTCAACCTCGGCCCGAACACCGAACTTCGGCCCGAACAACACTTCGGCCCGAACACCACTTCGGCCCGAACATCCCACTTCTGCCCGAACACCACTTCGGCCCGAACATCCCTCTTCGGCCCGAACTCTTCAATATCCAAGATTGTGTGACAAAAGGTGCTATACTAAAACATTCATAACTTTCAGCTCGGGTGTCCGTTTCACGCCCACAAGTAACCAAAATAGCTGGTTCGTTCGTCACTGCCAAGAACAAGTTCGGCCCGAACTCTTCACTGTTCCCGGCCCGAACTTCATTTTCGGCCCGAACTTCAACCTCGGCCCGAACTCCGACCTCGGCCCGAACTCCGACCTCGGCCCGAACTTCAACCTCGGCTCGGACATCATCCTCAGCCCGAACACCACTTCGGCCCGAACACCACTTCGGCCCGAACATCCCACTTCGGCCCGAACACCACTTCGGCCCGAACACCACTTCGGCCCGAACATCCCTCTTCGGCCCGAACTCTTCAATATCCAAGATTGTGTGACAAAAGGTGTTATACTAAAACATTCATAACTTTCAGCTCGGGTGTCCGTTTCACGCCCACGAGTAACCAAAATAGCTGGGTCGTTCATCACTGCCAAGAACAAGTTCGGCCCGAACTCTTCATTGTTCCCGGCCCGAACTTCAACCTCGGCCCGAACTACGACTTCGGCCCGAACTTCAACCTCGGGCCGGACATCATCCTCAGCCCGAACACCACTTCGGCCCGAACATCCCACTTCGGCCCGAACACCACTTCGGGCCGAACATCCCTCTTCGGCCCGTACTCTTCAATATCCAAGATTGTGTGACAAAAGGTGCTATACTAAAACATTCATAACTTTCAGCTCGGGTGTCCGTTTCACGCCTACGAGTAACCAAAATAGCTGGTTCGTTTGTCAATGCTAAGAACAAGTTCGACCCGAACTCTTCACTGTTCCCGGCCCGAACTTCATTTTCGGCCCGAACTTCAACCTCGGCCCGTACTTCAACCTCGGCCCGAACTCCGACCTCGGCCCGAACTTCAACCTCGACCCGAACATCATCCTCGGCCCGAACACCGAACTTCGGCCCGAACACCACTTCGGCCCGAACACCACTTCGGCCCGAACATCCCACTTCGGCCCGAACACCACTTCGGCCCGAACATCCCTCTTCGGCCCGAACTCTTCAATATCCAAGATTGTGTGACAAAAGGTGCTATACTAAAGCATTCATAACTTTCAGCTCGGGTGTCCGTTTCACGCCCACGAGTAACCAAAATAGCTGGTACGTTCGTCACTGCCAAGAACAAGTTCGGCCCGAACTCTTCACTGTTCCCGGCCCGAACTTCATTTTCGGCCCGAACTTCAACCTCGGCCCGAACTTCAACCTCGGCCCGAACTCCGACCTCGGCCCGAACTTCAACCTCGGCCCGAACATCATCCTCGGCCCGAACACCGAACTTCGGCCCGAACACCACTTCGGCCCGAACATCCCACTTCGGCCCGAACACCACTTCGGCCCGAACATCCCTCTTCGGCCCGAACACCACTTCGCCCCGAACATCCCTCTTCGGCCCGAACACCAATTCAGCCCGAACATCCCACTTCGGCCCGAACACCACTTCGGCCCGAACATCCCTCTTCGCCCCCGAACTCTTCAATATCCAAGATTGTGTGATAAAAGGTGCTATACTAAAACATTAATAACTTTCAGCTCGGGTGTCCGTTTCACGCCCACGAGTAACCAAAATAGCTGGTTCGTTCGTCACTGCCAAGAACAAGTTCGGCCCGAACTCTTCACTGTTCCCGGCCCGAACTTCAACCTCGGCCCGAACTTCAACTTCGGCCCGAACTCCAACCTCGGCCCGAACTTCAACCTCGGCCCGAACATCATCCTCGGCCCGAACACCGAACTTCGGCCCGAACACCACTTCGGCCCGAACATCCCACTTCGGCCCGAACATCCCTCTTCGCCCGAACTCTTCAATATCCAAGATTGTGTGACAAAAGGTGCTATACTAAAACATTCATAACTTACAGCTCGGATGTCCGTTTCACGCCCACGAGTAACCAAAATAGCTGGTTCGTTCGTAACTGTCAAGAACGAGTTCGGCCAAACTCTTCACTGTTCCCGGCCCGAACTTCATTTTCGGCCCGAACTTCAACCTCGGCCCGAACTTCAACCTCGACCCGAACTCCGACCTCGGCCCAAACTTCAACCTCGGCACGAACACCATCCTCAGCCCGAACACCACTTCGGCCCGAACATCCCACTTCGGCCCTAACACCACTTCGGCCCGAACACCACTTCGGCCCGAACATCCCTCTTCGGCCCGAACTCTTCAATATCCAAGATTGTGTGACAAAAGGTGTTATACTAAAACATTCATAACTTTCAGCTCGGGTGTCCGTTTCACGCCCACGAGTAACAAAAATAGCTGGTTCGTTCGTCACTGCCAAGAACAAGTTCGGCCCGAACTCTTCATTGTTCCCGGCCCGAACTTCAACCTCGGCCCGAACTACGACTTCGGCCCGAACTTCAACCTCGGGCCGGACATCATCCTCAGCCCGAACACCACTTCGGCCCGAACATCCCACTTCGGCCCGAACACCACTTCGGGCCGAACATCCCTCTTCGGCCCGTACTCTTCAATATCCAAGATTGTGTGACAAAAGGTGCTATACTAAAACATTCATAACTTTCAGCTCGGGTGTCCGTTTCACGCCTACGAGTAACCAAAATAGCTGGTTCGTTTGTCACTGCTAAGAACAAGTTCGGCCCGAACTCTTCACTGTTCCCGGCCCGAACTTCATTTTCGGCCCGAACTTCAACCTCGGCCCGTACTTCAACCTCGGCCCGAACTCCGACCTCGGCCCGAACTTCAACCTCGACCCGAACATCATCCTCGGCCCGAACACCGAACTTCGGCCCGAACACCACTTCGGCCCGAACACCACTTCGGCCCGAACATCCCACTTCGGCCCGAACACCACTTCGGCCCGAACATCCCTCTTCGGCCCGAACTCTTCAATATCCAAGATTGTGTGACAAAAGGTGCTATACTAAAGCATTCATAACTTTCAGCTCGGGTGTCCGTTTCACGCCCACGAGTAACCAAAATAGCTGGTTCGTTCGTCACTGCCAAGAACAAGTTCGGCCCGAACTCTTCACTGTTCCCGGCCCGAACTTCATTTTCGGCCCGAACTTCAACCTCGGCCCGAACTTCAACCTCGGCCCGAACTCCGACCTCGGCCCGAACTTCAACCTCGGCCCGAACATCATCCTCAGCCCGAACACCGAACTTCGGCCCGAACACCACTTCGGCCCGAACATCCCACTTCGGCCCGAACACCACTTCGGCCCGAACATCCCTCTTCGGCCCGAACACCACTTCGACCCGAACATCCCTCTTCGGCCCGAACACCAATTCAGCCCGAACATCCCACTTCGGCCCGAACACCACTTCGGCCCGAACATCCCTCTTCGCCCCGAACTCTTCAATATCCAAGATTGTGTGATAAAAGGTGCTATACTAAAACATTAATAACTTTCAGCTCGGGTGTCCGTTTCACGCCCACGAGTAACCAAAATAGCTGGTTCGTTCGTCACTGCCAAGAACAAGTTCGGCCCGAACTCTTCACTGTTCCCGGCCCGAACTTCAACCTCGGCCCGAACTTCAACTTCGGCCCGAACTCCAACCTCGGCCCGAACTTCAACCTCGGCCCGAACATCATCCTCGGCCCGAACACCGAACTTCGGCCCGAACACCACTTCGGCCCGAACATCCCACTTCGGCCCGAACATCCCTCTTCGCCCGAACTCTTCAATATCCAAGATTGTGTGACAAAAGGTGCTATACTAAAACATTCATAACTTTCATCTCGGATGTCCGTTTCACGCCCACGAGTAACCAAAATAGCTGGTTCGTTCGTAACTGTCAAGAACGAGTTCGGCCAAACTCTTCACTGTTCCCGGCCCGAACTTCATTTTCGGCCCGAACTTCAACCTCGGCCCGAACTTCAACCTCGACCCGAACTCCGACCTCGGCCCAAACTTCAACCTCGGCCCAAACTTCAACCTCGGCACGAACACCATCCTCGGCCCGAACACCACTTCGGTCCGAACACCACTTCGGCCCGAACAACCCACTTCGGCCCGAACAACCCACTTTGGCCCGAACACCACTTCGGCCCGAACATCCCTCTTCGGCCCGAACTCTTCAATATCCAAGATTGTGTGACAAAAGGTGTTATACTAAAACATTAATAACTTTCTGCTCGGGTGTCCGTTTCACGCCCACGAGTAACCAAAATAGCTGGTTCGTTCGTCACTGCCAAGAACAAGTTCGGCCCGAACTCTTCACTGTTCCTGGCCCGAACTTCATTTTCGGCCCGAACTTCAACCTCGACCCGAACTTCAACCTCGGTCCGAACTTCAACCTCGGCCTGAACATCATCCTAGGCCGGAACACCGAACTTCGGCCCGAACACCACTTCGGCCCGAACACCACTTCGGCCCGAACATCCCACTTCGGCCCGAACACCACTTCGGCCCGAACATCCCTCTTCGGCCTTAACTCTTCAATATCCAAGATTGTGTGACAAAAGGTGCTATACTAAAACATTCATAACTTTCAGCTCGGGTGTCCGTTTCACGCCCACGAGTAACCAAAATAGCTGGTACGTTCGTCACTGCCAAGAACAAGTTCGGCCCGAACTCTTCACTGTTCCCGGCCCGAACTTCATTTTCGGCCCGAACTTCAACCTCGGCCCGAACTTCAACCTCGGCCCGAACTCCGACCTCGGCCCGAACTTCAACCTCGGCCCGAACATCATCCTCGGCCCGAACACCGAACTTCGGCCCGAACACCACTTCGGCCCGAACATCCCACTTCGGCCCGAACACCACTTCGGCCCGAACATCCCTCTTCGGCCCGAACACCACTTCGCCCCGAACATCCCTCTTCGGCCCGAACACCAATTCAGCCCGAACATCCCACTTCGGCCCGAACACCACTTCGGCCCGAACATCCCTCTTCGCCCCCGAACTCTTCAATATCCAAGATTGTGTGATAAAAGGTGCTATACTAAAACATTAATAACTTTCAGCTCGGGTGTCCGTTTCACGCCCACGAGTAACCAAAATAGCTGGTTCGTTCGTCACTGCCAAGAACAAGTTCGGCCCGAACTCTTCACTGTTCCCGGCCCGAACTTCAACCTCGGCCCGAACTTCAACTTCGGCCCGAACTCCAACCTCGGCCCGAACTTCAACCTCGGCCCGAACATCATCCTCGGCCCGAACACCGAACTTCGGCCCGAACACCACTTCGGCCCGAACATCCCACTTCGGCCCGAACATCCCTCTTCGCCCGAACTCTTCAATATCCAAGATTGTGTGACAAAAGGTGCTATACTAAAACATTCATAACTTACAGCTCGGATGTCCGTTTCACGCCCACGAGTAACCAAAATAGCTGGTTCGTTCGTAACTGTCAAGAACGAGTTCGGCCAAACTCTTCACTGTTCCCGGCCCGAACTTCATTTTCGGCCCGAACTTCAACCTCGGCCCGAACTTCAACCTCGACCCGAACTCCGACCTCGGCCCAAACTTCAACCTCGGCACGAACACCATCCTCAGCCCGAACACCACTTCGGCCCGAACATCCCACTTCGGCCCTAACACCACTTCGGCCCGAACACCACTTCGGCCCGAACATCCCTCTTCGGCCCGAACTCTTCAATATCCAAGATTGTGTGACAAAAGGTGTTATACTAAAACATTCATAACTTTCAGCTCGGGTGTCCGTTTCACGCCCACGAGTAACAAAAATAGCTGGTTCGTTCGTCACTGCCAAGAACAAGTTCGGCCCGAACTCTTCATTGTTCCCGGCCCGAACTTCAACCTCGGCCCGAACTACGACTTCGGCCCGAACTTCAACCTCGGGCCGGACATCATCCTCAGCCCGAACACCACTTCGGCCCGAACATCCCACTTCGGCCCGAACACCACTTCGGGCCGAACATCCCTCTTCGGCCCGTACTCTTCAATATCCAAGATTGTGTGACAAAAGGTGCTATACTAAAACATTCATAACTTTCAGCTCGGGTGTCCGTTTCACGCCTACGAGTAACCAAAATAGCTGGTTCGTTTGTCACTGCTAAGAACAAGTTCGGCCCGAACTCTTCACTGTTCCCGGCCCGAACTTCATTTTCGGCCCGAACTTCAACCTCGGCCCGTACTTCAACCTCGGCCCGAACTCCGCCCTCGGCCCGAACTTCAACCTCGACCCGAACATCATCCTCGGCCCGAACACCGAACTTCGGCCCGAACACCACTTCGGCCCGAACACCACTTCGGCCCGAACATCCCACTTCGGCCCGAACACCACTTCGGCCCGAACATCCCTCTTCGGCCCGAACTCTTCAATATCCAAGATTGTGTGACAAAAGGTGCTATACTAAAGCATTCATAACTTTCAGCTCGGGTGTCCGTTTCACGCCCACGAGTAACCAAAATAGCTGGTTCGTTCGTCACTGCCAAGAACAAGTTCGGCCCGAACTCTTCACTGTTCCCGGCCCGAACTTCATTTTCGGCCCGAACTTCAACCTCGGCCCGAACTTCAACCTCGGCCCGAACTCCGACCTCGGCCCGAACTTCAACCTCGGCCCGAACATCATCCTCGGCCCGAACACCGAACTTCGGCCCGAACACCACTTCGGCCCGAACATCCCACTTCGGCCCGAACACCACTTCGGCCCGAACATCCCTCTTCGGCCCGAACACCACTTCGCCCCGAACATCCCTCTTCGGCCCGAACACCAATTCAGCCCGAACATCCCACTTCGGCCCGAACACCACTTCGGCCCGAACATCCCTCTTCGCCCCGAACTCTTCAATATCCAAGATTGTGTGATAAAAGGTGCTATACTAAAACATTAATAACTTTCAGCTCGGGTGTCCGTTTCACGCCCACGAGTAACCAAAATAGCTGGTTCGTTCGTCACTGCCAAGAACAAGTTCGGCCCGAACTCTTCACTGTTCCCGGCCCGAACTTCAACCTCGGCCCGAACTTCAACTTCGGCCCGAACTCCAACCTCGGCCCGAACTTCAACCTCGGCCCGAACATCATCCTCGGCCCGAACACCGAACTTCGGCCCGAACACCACTTCGGCCCGAACATCCCACTTCGGCCCGAACATCCCTCTTCACCCGAACTCTTCAATATCCAAGATTGTGTGACAAAAGGTGCTATACTAAAACATTCATAACTTTCAGCTCGGATGTCCGTTTCACGCCCACGAGTAACCAAAATAGCTGGTTCGTTCGTAACTGTCAAGAACGAGTTCGGCCAAACTCTTCACTGTTCCCGGCCCGAACTTCATTTTCGGCCCGAACTTCAACCTCGGCCCGAACTTCAACCTCGACCCGAACTCCGACCTCGGCCCAAACTTCAACCTCGGCACGAACACCATCCTCGGCCCGAACACCACTTCGGTCCGAACACCACTTCGGCCCGAACAACCCACTTCGGCCCGAACAACCCACTTTGGCCCGAACACCACTTCGGCCCGAACATCCCTCTTCGGCCCGAACTCTTCAATATCCAAGATTGTGTGACAAAAGGTGCTATACTAAAACATTAATAACTTTCAGCTCGGGTGTCCGTTTCACGCCCACGAGTAACCAAAATAGCTGGTTCGTTCGTCACTGCCAAGAACAAGTTCGGCCCGAACTCTTCACTGTTCCTGGCCCGAACTTCATTTTCGGCCCGAACTTCAACCTCGACCCGAACTTCAACCTCGGTCCGAACTTCAACCTCGGCCTGAACATCATCCTAGGCCGGAACACCGAACTTCGGCCCGAACACCACTTCGGCCCGAACACCACTTCGGCCCGAACATCCCACTTCGGCCCGAACACCACTTCGGCCCGAACATCCCTCTTCGGCCTTAACTCTTCAATATCCAAGATTGTGTGACAAAAGGTGCTATACTAAAACATTCATAACTTTCACCTCGGGTGTCCGTTTCACGCCCACGAGTAACCAAAATAGCTGGTTCGTTCGTCACTGCCAAGAACAAGTTCGGCCCGAACTCTTCACTGTTCCCGGCCCGAACTTCATTTTCGGCCCGAACTTCAACCTCGGCCCGAACTTCAACCTCGGCCCGAACTCCGACCTCGGCCCGAACTTCAACCTCGGCCCGAACATCATCCTCGGCCCGAACACCGAACTTCGGCCCGAACACCACTTCGGCCCGAACATCCCACTTCGGCCCGAACACCACTTCGGCCCGAACATCCCTCTTCGGCCCGAACACCACTTCGACCCGAACATCCCTCTTCGGCCCGAACACCAATTCAGCCCGAACATCCCACTTCGGCCCGAACACCACTTCGGCCCGAACATCCCTCTTCGCCCCGAACTCTTCAATATCCAAGATTGTGTGATAAAAGGTGCTATACTAAAACATTAATAACTTTCAGCTCGGGTGTCCGTTTCACGCCCACGAGTAACCAAAATAGCTGGTTCGTTCGTCACTGCCAAGAACAAGTTCGGCCCGAACTCTTCACTGTTCCCGGCCCGAACTTCAACCTCGGCCCGAACTTCAACTTCGGCCCGAACTCCAACCTCGGCCCGAACTTCAACCTCGGCCCGAACATCATCCTCGGCCCGAACACCGAACTTCGGCCCGAACACCACTTCGGCCCGAACATCCCACTTCGGCCCGAACATCCCTCTTCGCCCGAACTCTTCAATATCCAAGATTGTGTGACAAAAGGTGCTATACTAAAACATTCATAACTTTCATCTCGGATGTCCGTTTCACGCCCACGAGTAACCAAAATAGCTGGTTCGTTCGTAACTGTCAAGAACGAGTTCGGCCAAACTCTTCACTGTTCCCGGCCCGAACTTCATTTTCGGCCCGAACTTCAACCTCGGCCCGAACTTCAACCTCGACCCGAACTCCGACCTCGGCCCAAACTTCAACCTCGGCACGAACACCATCCTCGGCCCGAACACCACTTCGGTCCGAACACCACTTCGGCCCGAACAACCCACTTCGGCCCGAACAACCCACTTTGGCCCGAACACCACTTCGGCCCGAACATCCCTCTTCGGCCCGAACTCTTCAATATCCAAGATTGTGTGACAAAAGGTGTTATACTAAAACATTAATAACTTTCTGCTCGGGTGTCCGTTTCACGCCCACGAGTAACCAAAATAGCTGGTTCGTTCGTCACTGCCAAGAACAAGTTCGGCCCGAACTCTTCACTGTTCCTGGCCCGAACTTCATTTTCGGCCCGAACTTCAACCTCGACCCGAACTTCAACCTCGGTCCGAACTTCAACCTCGGCCTGAACATCATCCTAGGCCGGAACACCGAACTTCGGCCCGAACACCACTTCGGCCCGAACACCACTTCGGCCCGAACATCCCACTTCGGCCCGAACACCACTTCGGCCCGAACATCCCTCTTCGGCCTTAACTCTTCAATATCCAAGATTGTGTGACAAAAGGTGCTATACTAAAACATTCATAACTTTCAGCTCGGGTGTCCGTTTCACGCCCACGAGTAACCAAAATAGCTGGTTCGTTCGTCACTGCCAAGAACAAGTTCGGCCCGAACTCTTCACTGTTCCCGGCCCGAACTTCATTTTCGGCCCGAACTTCAACCTCGGCCCGTACTTCAACCTCGGCCCGAACTCCGACCTCGGCCCGAACTTCAACCTCGGCCCGAACATCATCCTCGGCCCGAACACCATACTTCGGCCCGAACACCACTTCGGCCTGAACACCACACTTCGGCCCGAACATCACTTCGGCCCGAACATCCCTCTGCGGCCCGAACTCTTCAATATCCAAGATTGTGTGACAAAAGGTGCTATACTAAAACATTCATAACTTTCAGCTCGGGTGTCCGTTTCACGCCCACGAGTAACCAAAATAGCTGGTTCGTTCGTCACTGCCAAGAACAAGTTCGGCCCGAACTCTTCACTGTTCCCGGCCCGAACTTCATTTTCGGCCCGAACTTCAACCTCGGCCCGAACTTCAACCTCGGCCCGAACTCCGACCTCGGCCCGAACTTCAACCTCGGCCCGAACATCATCCTCGGCCCGAACACCGAACTTCGGCCCGAACACCACTTCGGCCCGAACATCCCACTTCGGCCCGAACACCACTTCGGCCCGAACATCCCTCTTCGGCCCGAACACCACTTCGCCCCGAACATCCCTCTTCGGCCCGAACACCAATTCAGCCCGAACATCCCACTTCGGCCCGAACACCACTTCGGCCCGAACATCCCTCTTCGCCACGAACTCTTCAATATCCAAGATTGTGTGATAAAAGGTGCTATACTAAAACATTAATAACTTTCAGCTCGGGTGTCCGTTTCACGCCCACGAGTAACCAAAATAGCTGGTTCGTTCGTCACTGCCAAGAACAAGTTCGGCCCGAACTCTTCACTGTTCCCGGCCCGAACTTCAACCTCGGCCCGAACTTCAACTTCGGCCCGAACTCCAACCTCGGCCCGAACTTCAACCTCGGCCCGAACATCATCCTCGGCCCGAACACCGAACTTCGGCCCGAACACCACTTCGGCCCGAACATCCCACTTCGGCCCGAACATCCCTCTTCACCCGAACTCTTCAATATCCAAGATTGTGTGACAAAAGGTGCTATACTAAAACATTCATAACTTTCAGCTCGGATGTCCGTTTCACGCCCACGAGTAACCAAAATAGCTGGTTCGTTCGTAACTGTCAAGAACGAGTTCGGCCAAACTCTTCACTGTTCCCGGCCCGAACTTCATTTTCGGCCCGAACTTCAACCTCGGCCCGAACTTCAACCTCGACCCGAACTCCGACCTCGGCCCAAACTTCAACCTCGGCACGAACACCATCCTCGGCCCGAACACCACTTCGGTCCGAACACCACTTCGGCCCGAACAACCCACTTCGGCCCGAACAACCCACTTTGGCCCGAACACCACTTCGGCCCGAACATCCCTCTTCGGCCCGAACTCTTCAATATCCAAGATTGTGTGACAAAAGGTGCTATACTAAAACATTAATAACTTTCAGCTCGGGTGTCCGTTTCACGCCCACGAGTAACCAAAATAGCTGGTTCGTTCGTCACTGCCAAGAACAAGTTCGGCCCGAACTCTTCACTGTTCCTGGCCCGAACTTCATTTTCGGCCCGAACTTCAACCTCGACCCGAACTTCAACCTCGGTCCGAACTTCAACCTCGGCCTGAACATCATCCTAGGCCGGAACACCGAACTTCGGCCCGAACACCACTTCGGCCCGAACACCACTTCGGCCCGAACATCCCACTTCGGCCCGAACACCACTTCGGCCCGAACATCCCTCTTCGGCCTTAACTCTTCAATATCCAAGATTGTGTGACAAAAGGTGCTATACTAAAACATTCATAACTTTCACCTCGGGTGTCCGTTTCACGCCCACGAGTAACCAAAATAGCTGGTTCGTTCGTCACTGCCAAGAACAAGTTCGGCCCGAACTCTTCACTGTTCCCGGCCCGAACTTCATTTTCGGCCCGAACTTCAACCTCGGCCCGAACTTCAACCTCGGCCCGAACTCCGACCTCGGCCCGAACTTCAACCTCGGCCCGAACATCATCCTCAGCCCGAACACCGAACTTCGGCCCGAACACCACTTCGGCCAGAACATCCCACTTCGGCCCGAACACCACTTCGGCCCGAACATCCCTCTTCGGCCCGAACACCACTTCGACCCGAACATCCCTCTTCGGCCCGAACACCAATTCAGCCCGAACATCCCACTTCGGCCCGAACACCACTTCGGCCCGAACATCCCTCTTCGCCCCGAACTCTTCAATATCCAAGATTGTGTGATAAAAGGTGCTATACTAAAACATTAATAACTTTCAGCTCGGGTGTCCGTTTCACGCCCACGAGTAACCAAAATAGCTGGTTCGTTCGTCACTGCCAAGAACAAGTTCGGCCCGAACTCTTCACTGTTCCCGGCCCGAACTTCAACCTCGGCCCGAACTTCAACTTCGGCCCGAACTCCAACCTCGGCCCGAACTTCAACCTCGGCCCGAACATCATCCTCGGCCCGAACACCGAACTTCGGCCCGAACACCACTTCGGCCCGAACATCCCACTTCGGCCCGAACATCCCTCTTCGCCCGAACTCTTCAATATCCAAGATTGTGTGACAAAAGGTGCTATACTAAAACATTCATAACTTTCAGCTCGGATGTCCGTTTCACGCCCACGAGTAACCAAAATAGCTGGTTCGTTCGTAACTGTCAAGAACGAGTTCGGCCAAACTCTTCACTGTTCCCGGCCCGAACTTCATTTTCGGCCCGAACTTCAACCTCGGCCCGAACTTCAACCTCGACCCAAACTCCGACCTCGGCCCAAACTTCAACCTCGGCACGAACACCATCCTCGGCCCGAACACCACTTCGGTCCGAACACCACTTCGGCCCGAACAACCCACTTCGGCCCGAACAACCCACTTTGGCCCGAACACCACTTCGGCCCGAACATCCCTCTTCGGCCCGAACTCTTCAATATCCAAGATTGTGTGACAAAAGGTGTTATACTAAAACATTAATAACTTTCAGCTCGGGTGTCCGTTTCACGCCCACGAGTAACCAAAATAGCTGGTTCGTTCGTCACTGCCAAGAACAAGTTCGGCCCGAACTCTTCACTGTTCCTGGCCCGAACTTCATTTTCGGCCCGAACTTCAACCTCGACCCGAACTTCAACCTCGGTCCGAACTTCAACCTCGGCCTGAACATCATCCTAGGCCGGAACACCGAACTTCGGCCCGAACACCACTTCGGCCCGAACACCACTTCGGCCCGAACATCCCACTTCGGCCCGAACACCACTTCGGCCCGAACATCCCTCTTCGGCCTTAACTCTTCAATATCCAAGATTGTGTGACAAAAGGTGCTATACTAAAACATTCATAACTTTCAGCTCGGGTGTCCGTTTCACGCCCACGAGTAACCAAAATAGCTGGTTCGTTCGTCACTGCCAAGAACAAGTTCGGCCCGAACTCTTCACTGTTCCCGGCCCGAACTTCATTTTCGGCCCGAACTTCAACCTCGGCCCGTACTTCAACCTCGGCCCGAACTCCGACCTCGGCCCGAACTTCAACCTCGGCCCGAACATCATCCTCGGCCCGAACACCATACTTCGGCCCGAACACCACTTCGGCCTGAACACCACACTTCGGCCCGAACATCACTTCGGCCCGAACATCCCTCTGCGGCCCGAACTCTTCAATATCCAAGATTGTGTGACAAAAGGTGCTATACTAAAACATTCATAACTTTCAGCTCGGGTGTCCGTTTCACGCCCACGAGTAACCAAAATAACGGGTTCGTTCGTCACTGCCAAGAACAAGTTCGGCCCGGACTCTTCACTGCTCCCGGCCCGAACTTCATTTTCGGCCCGAACTTTAACCTCGGCCCGAACTTCAACCTCGGCCCGAACTCCAACCTCGGCCCGAACTTCAACCTCGGATTGAACATCATCCTCGGCCGGAACACCGAACTTCGGCCCGAACACCACTTCGGCCCGAACATCCCACTTCGGCCCGAACACCACTTCGGCCCGAACATCCCTCTTCGGCCTTAACTCTTCAATATCCAAGATTGTGTGACAAAAGGTGCTATACTAAAACATTCATAACTTTCAGCTCGGGTGTCCGTTTCACGCCCACGAGTAACCAAAATAGCTGGTTCGTTCGTCACTGCCAAGAACAAGTTCGGCCCGAACTCTTCACTGTTCCCGGCCCGGACTTCATTTTCGGTCCGAACTTCAACCTCGACCTGAACTCCAACCTCGGCCCGAACTCCGACCTCGGCCCGAACTTCGACCTCGGCCCGAACATCATCCTCGGCCCGAATACCGAACTTCGGCCCGAACACCACTTCGGCCCGAACACCACTTCGGCCCGAACATCCCACTTCGGCCCGAACACCACTTCGGCCCGAACATCCCTCTTCGGCCCGAACTCTTCAATATCCAAGATTGTGTGACAAAAGGTGCTATACTAAAACATTCATAACTTTCAGCTCGGGTGTCCGTTTCACGCTCACGAGTAACCAAAATAGCTGGTTCGTTCGTCACTGCCAAGAACAAGTTCGGCCCGAACTCTTCACTGTTCCCGGCCCGAACTTCATTTTCTGCCCGAACTTCAACCTCGGCCCGAACTTCAACCTCGGCCCGAACTCCGACCTCGGCCCGAACTTCAACCTCGGCCCGAACATCATCCTCGGCCCGAACACCGAACTTCGGCCCGAACAACACTTCGGCCCGAACACCACTTCGGCCCGAACATCCCACTTCGGCCCGAACATCCCACTTCGGCCCGAACATCCCTCTTCGCCCGAACTCTTCAATATCCAAGATTGTGTGACAAAAGGTGCTATACTAAAACATTCATAACTTTCAGCTCGGATGTCCGTTTCACGCCCACGAGTAACCAAAATAGCTGGTTCGTTCGTAACTGTCAAGAACGAGTTCGGCCAAACTCTTCACTGTTCCCGGCCCGAACTTCATTTTCGGCCCGAACTTCAACCTCGGCCCGAACTTCAACCTCGACCCGAACTCCGACCTCGGCCCAAACTTCAACCTCGGCACGAACACCATCCTCAGCCCGAACACCACTTCGGCCCGAACATCCCACTTCGGCCCGAACACCACTTCGGCCCGAACACCACTTCGGCCCGAACATCCCTCTTCGGCCCGAACTCTTCAATATCCAAGATTGTGTGACAAAATGTGTTATACTAAAACATTCATAACTTTCAGCTCGGGTGTCCGTTTCACGCCCACGAGTAACAAAAATAGCTGGTTCGTTCGTCACTGCCAAGAACAAGTTCGGCCCGAACTCTTCATTGTTCCCGGCCCGAACTTCAACCTCGGCCCGAACTACGACTTCGGCCCGAACTTCAACCTCGGGCCGGACATCATCCTCAGCCCGAACACCACTTCGGCCCGAACATCCCACTTCGGCCCGAACACCACTTCGGGCCGAACATCCCTCTTCGGCCCGTACTCTTCAATATCCAAGATTGTGTGACAAAAGGTGCTATACTAAAACATTCATAACTTTCAGCTCGGGTGTCCGTTTCACGCCTACGAGTAACCAAAATAGCTGGTTCGTTTGTCACTGCTAAGAACAAGTTCGGCCCGAACTCTTCACTGTTCCCGGCCCGAACTTCATTTTCGGCCCGAACTTCAACCTCGGCCCGTACTTCAACCTCGGCCCGAACTCCGACCTCGGCCCGAACTTCAACCTCGACCCGAACATCATCCTCGGCCCGAACACCGAACTTCGGCCCGAACACCACTTCGGCCCGAACACCACTTCGGCCCGAACATCCCACTTCGGCCCGAACAACACTTCGGCCCGAACATCCCTCTTCGGCCCGAACTCTTCAATATCCAAGATTGTGTGACAAAAGGTGCTATACTAAAGCATTCATAACTTTCAGCTCGGGTGTCCGTTTCACGCCCACGAGTAACCAAAATAGCTGGTTCGTTCGTCACTGCCAAGAACAAGTTCGGCCCGAACTCTTCACTGTTCCCGGCCCGAACTTCATTTTCGGCCCGAACTTCAACCTCGGCCCGAACTTCAACCTCGGCCCGAACTCCGACCTCGGCCCGAACTTCAACCTCGGCCCGAACATCATCCTCGGCCCGAACACCGAACTTCGGCCCGAACACCACTTCGGCCCGAACATCCCACTTCGGCCCGAACACCACTTCGGCCCGAACATCCCTCTTCGGCCCGAACACCACTTCGCCCCGAACATCCCTCTTCGGCCCGAACACCAATTCAGCCCGAACATCCCACTTCGGCCCGAACACCACTTCGGCCCGAACATCCCTCTTCGCCCCGAACTCTTCAATATCCAAGATTGTGTGATAAAAGGTGCTATACTAAAACATTAATAACTTTCAGCTCGGGTGTCCGTTTCACGCCCACGAGTAACCAAAATAGCTGGTTCGTTCGTCACTGCCAAGAACAAGTTCGGCCCGAACTCTTCACTGTTCCCGGCCCGAACTTCAACCTCGGCCCGAACTTCAACTTCGGCCCGAACTCCAACCTCGGCCCGAACTTCAACCTCGGCCCGAACATCATCCTCGGCCCGAACACCGAACTTCGGCCCGAACACCACTTCGGCCCGAACATCCCACTTCGGCCCGAACATCCCTCTTCACCCGAACTCTTCAATATCCAAGATTGTGTGACAAAAGGTGCTATACTAAAACATTCATAACTTTCAGCTCGGATGTCCGTTTCACGCCCACGAGTAACCAAAATAGCTGGTTCGTTCGTAACTGTCAAGAACGAGTTCGGCCAAACTCTTCACTGTTCCCGGCCCGAACTTCATTTTCGGCCCGAACTTCAACCTCGGCCCGAACTTCAACCTCGACCCGAACTCCGACCTCGGCCCAAACTTCAACCTCGGCACGAACACCATCCTCGGCCCGAACACCACTTCGGTCCGAACACCACTTCGGCCCGAACAACCCACTTCGGCCCGAACAACCCACTTTGGCCCGAACACCACTTCGGCCCGAACATCCCTCTTCGGCCCGAACTCTTCAATATCCAAGATTGTGTGACAAAAGGTGCTATACTAAAACATTAATAACTTTCAGCTCGGGTGTCCGTTTCACGCCCACGAGTAACCAAAATAGCTGGTTCGTTCGTCACTGCCAAGAACAAGTTCGGCCCGAACTCTTCACTGTTCCTGGCCCGAACTTCATTTTCGGCCCGAACTTCAACCTCGACCCGAACTTCAACCTCGGTCCGAACTTCAACCTCGGCCTGAACATCATCCTAGGCCGGAACACCGAACTTCGGCCCGAACACCACTTCGGCCCGAACACCACTTCGGCCCGAACATCCCACTTCGGCCCGAACACCACTTCGGCCCGAACATCCCTCTTCGGCCTTAACTCTTCAATATCCAAGATTGTGTGACAAAAGGTGCTATACTAAAACATTCATAACTTTCAGCTCGGGTGTCCGTTTCACGCCCACGAGTAACCAAAATAGCTGGTTCGTTCGTCACTGCCAAGAACAAGTTCGGCCCGAACTCTTCACTGTTCCCGGCCCGAACTTCATTTTCGGCCCGAACTTCAACCTCGGCCCGAACTTCAACCTCGGCCCGAACTCCGACCTCGGCCCGAACTTCAACCTCGGCCCGAACATCATCCTCGGCCCGAACACCGAACTTCGGCCCGAACACCACTTCGGCCCGAACATCCCACTTCGGCCCGAACACCACTTCGGCCCGAACATCCCTCTTCGGCCCGAACACCACTTCGACCCGAACATCCCTCTTCGGCCCGAACACCAATTCAGCCCGAACATCCCACTTCGGCCCGAACACCACTTCGGCCCGAACATCCCTCTTCGCCCCGAACTCTTCAATATCCAAGATTGTGTGATAAAAGGTGCTATACTAAAACATTAATAACTTTCAGCTCGGGTGTCCGTTTCACGCCCACGAGTAACCAAAATAGCTGGTTCGTTCGTCACTGCCAAGAACAAGTTCGGCCCGAACTCTTCACTGTTCCCGGCCCGAACTTCAACCTCGGCCCGAACTTCAACTTCGGCCCGAACTCCAACCTCGGCCCGAACTTCAACCTCGGCCCGAACATCATCCTCGGCCCGAACACCGAACTTCGGCCCGAACACCACTTCGGCCCGAACATCCCACTTCGGCCCGAACATCCCTCTTCGCCCGAACTCTTCAATATCCAAGATTGTGTGACAAAAGGTGCTTTACTAAAACATTCATAACTTTCAGCTCGGATGTCCGTTTCACGCCCACGAGTAACCAAAATAGCTGGTTCGTTCGTAACTGTCAAGAACGAGTTCGGCCAAACTCTTCACTGTTCCCGGCCCGAACTTCATTTTCGGCCCGAACTTCAACCTCGGCCCGAACTTCAACCTCGACCCGAACTCCGACCTCGGCCCAAACTTCAACCTCGGCACGAACACCATCCTCGGCCCGAACACCACTTCGGTCCGAACACCACTTCGGCCCGAACAACCCACTTCGGCCCGAACAACCCACTTTGGCCCGAACACCACTTCGGCCCGAACATCCCTCTTCGGCCCGAACTCTTCAATATCCAAGATTGTGTGACAAAAGGTGTTATACTAAAACATTAATAACTTTCAGCTCGGGTGTCCGTTTCACGCCCACGAGTAACCAAAATAGCTGGTTCGTTCGTCACTGCCAAGAACAAGTTCGGCCCGAACTCTTCACTGTTCCTGGCCCGAACTTCATTTTCGGCCCGAACTTCAACCTCGACCCGAACTTCAACCTCGGTCCGAACTTCAACCTCGGCCTGAACATCATCCTAGGCCGGAACACCGAACTTCGGCCCGAACACCACTTCGGCCCGAACACCACTTCGGCCCGAACATCCCACTTCGGCCCGAACACCACTTCGGCCCGAACATCCCTCTTCGGCCTTAACTCTTCAATATCCAAGATTGTGTGACAAAAGGTGCTATACTAAAACATTCATAACTTTCAGCTCGGGTGTCCGTTTCACGCCCACGAGTAACCAAAATAGCTGGTTCGTTCGTCACTGCCAAGAACAAGTTCGGCCCGAACTCTTCACTGTTCCCGGCCCGAACTTCATTTTCGGCCCGAACTTCAACCTCGGCCCGTACTTCAACCTCGGCCCGAACTCCGACCTCGGCCCGAACTTCAACCTCGGCCCGAACATCATCCTCGGCCCGAACACCATACTTCGGCCCGAACACCACTTCGGCCTGAACACCACACTTCGGCCCGAACATCACTTCGGCCTGAACATCCCTCTGCGGCCCGAACTCTTCAATATCCAAGATTGTGTGACAAAAGGTGCTATACTAAAACATTCATAACTTTCAGCTCGGGTGTCCGTTTCACGCCCACGAGTAACCAAAATAACGGGTTCGTTCGTCACTGCCAAGAACAAGTTCGGCCCGGACTCTTCACTGCTCCCGGCCCGAACTTCATTTTCGGCCCGAACTTTAACCTCGGCCCGAACTTCAACCTCGGCCCGAACTCCAACCTCGGCCCGAACTTCAACCTCGGATTGAACATCATCCTCGGCCGGAACACCGAACTTCGGCCCGAACACCACTTCGGCCCGAACATCCCACTTCGGCCCGAACACCACTTCGGCCCGAACATCCCTCTTCGGCCTTAACTCTTCAATATCCAAGATTGTGTGACAAAAGGTGCTATACTAAAACATTCATAACTTTCAGCTCGGGTGTCCGTTTCACGCCCACGAGTAACCAAAATAGCTGGTTCGTTCGTCACTGCCAAGAACAAGTTCGGCCCGAACTCTTCACTGTTCCCGGCCCGGACTTCATTTTCGGCCCGAACTTCAACCTCGACCTGAACTCCAACCTCGGCCCGAACTCCGACCTCGGCCCGAACTTCGACCTCGGCCCGAACATCATCCTCGGCCCGAATACCGAACTTCGGCCCGAACACCACTTCGGCCCGAACACCACTTCGGCCCGAACATCCCACTTCGGCCCGAACACCACTTCGGCCCGAACATCCCTCTTCGGCCCGAACTCTTCAATATCCAAGATTGTGTGACAAAAGGTGCTATACTAAAACATTCATAACTTTCAGCTCGGGTGTCCGTTTCACGCTCACGAGTAACCAAAATAGCTGGTTCGTTCGTCACTGCCAAGAACAAGTTCGGCCCGAACTCTTCACTGTTCCCGGCCCGAACTTCATTTTCTGCCCGAACTTCAACCTCGGCCCGAACTTCAACCTCGGCCCGAACTCCGACCTCGGCCCGAACTTCAACCTCGGCCCGAACATCATCCTCGGCCCGAACACCGAACTTCGGCCCGAACACCACTTCAGCCCGAACATCCCACTTCGGCACACCACTTCGGCCCGAACATCCCTCTTCGGCCCGAACTCTTCAATATCCAAGATTGTGTGACAAAAGGTGCTATACTAAAACATTCATAACTTTCAGCTCTGGTGTCCGTTTCACGCCCACGAGTAACCAAAATAGCTGGTTCGTTCGTCACTGCCAAGAACAAGTTCGGCCCGAACTCTTCACTGTTCCCGGCCCGAACTTCATTTTCTGCCCGAACTTCAACCTCGGCCCGAACTTCAACCTCGGCCCGAACTCCGACCTCGGCCCGAACTTCAACCTCGGCCCGAACATCATCCTCGGCCCGAACACCACTTCGGCCCGAACACCACTTCGGCCCGAACATCCCACTTCGGCCCGAACACCACTTCGGCCCGAACATCCCTCTTCGGCCCGAACACCACTTCGACCCGAACATCCCTCTTCGGCCCGAACACCACTTCAGCCCGAACGTCCCACTTCGGCCCGAACACCACTTCGGCCCGAACATGCCTCTTCGCCCCGAACTCTTCAATATCCAAGATTGTGTGACAAAAGGTGCTATACTAAAACATTAATAACTTTCAGCTCGGGTGTCCGTTTCACGCCCACGAGTAACCAAAATAGCTGGTTCGTTCGTCACTGCCAAGAACAAGTTCGGCCCTAACTCTTCACTGTTCCCGGCCCCGAACTTCATTTTCGGCCCGAACTTTAACCTCGGCCCGAACTTCAACCTCGGCCCGAACTCCAACCTCGGCCCGAACTTCAACCTCGGCCCGAACATCATCCTCGGCCCGAACACCGAACTTCGGCCCGAACACCACTTCGGCCCGAACACCACTTCGGCCCGAACATCCCACTTCGGCCCGAACACCACTTCGGCCTGAACATCCCTCTTCGGCCCGAACTCTTCAATATCCAAGATTGTGTGACAAAAGGTGCTATACTAAAACATTCATAACTTTCAGCTCGGATGTCCGTTTCACGCCCACGAGTAACCAAAATAGTTGGTTCGTTCGTAACTGTCAAGAACGAGTTCGACCCAAACTCTTCACTGTTCCCGGCCCGAACTTCATTTTCGGCTCGAACTTCAACCTCGACCCGAACTCCGACCTCGGCCCGAACTTCAACCTCGGCACGAACATCATCCTCGGCCCGAACACCACTTCGGTCCGAACACCACTTCGGCCCGAACAACCCACTTCGGCCCGAACACCACTTCGGCCCGAACATCCCTCTTCGGCCCGAACTCTTCAATATCCAAGATTGTGTGACAAAAGGTGCTATACTAAAACATTAATAACTTTCAGCTCGGGTGTCCGTTTCACGCCCACGAGTAACCAAAATAGCTGGTTCGTTCGTCACTGCCAAGAACAAGTTCGGCCCGAACTCTTCACTGTTCCTGGCCCGAACTTCATTTTCGGCCCGAACTTCAACCTCGGCCCGAACTTCAACCTCGGCCCGAACTTCAACCTCGGCCTGAACATCATCCTCGGCCGGAACACCGAACCTCGGCCCGAACACCACTTCGGCCCGAACACCACTTCGGCCCGAACATCCCACTTCGGCCCGAACACCACTTCGGCCCGAACATTCCTCTTCGGCCTTAACTCTTCAATATCCAAGATTTTGTGACAAAAGGTGCTATACTAAAACATTCATAACTTTCAGCTCGGGTGTCCGTTTTACGCCCACGAGTAACCAAAATAGCTGGTTCGTTCGTCACTGCCAAGAACAAGTTCGGCCCGAACTCTTCACTGTTCCCGGCCTGAACTTCATTTTCGGCCCGAACTTCAACCTCGGCCCGTACTTCAACCTCGGCCCGAACTCCGACATCGGCCCGAACTTCAACCTCGGCCCGAACATCATCCTCGGCCCGAACACCATACTTCGGCCCGAACACCACTTCGGCCTGAACACCACACTTCGGCCCGAACACCACTTCGGCCCGAACATCCCTCTGCGGCCCGAACTCTTCAATATCCAAGATTGTGTGACAAAAGGTGCTATACTAAAACATTCATAACTTTCAGCTCGGGTGTCCGTTTCACGCCCACGAGTAACCAAAATAGCGGGTTCGTTCGTCACTGCCAAGAACAAGTTCTGCCCGAACTCTTCACTGTTCCCGGCCCGAACTTCATTTTCGGCCCGAACTTCAACCTCGGCCCGAACTTCAACCTCGGCCCGAACTCCAACCTCGGCCCGAACTTCAACCTCGGCCTGAACATCATCCTCGGCCGGAACACCGAACTTCGGCCCGAACACCACTTCGGCCCGAACATCCCACTTCGGCCCGAACACCACTTCAGCCCGAACATCCCTCTTCGGCCTTAACTCTTCAATATCCAAGATTGTGTGACAAAAGGTGCTATACTAAAACATTCATAACTTTCAGCTCGGGTGTCCGTTTCACGCCCACGAGTAACCAAAATAGCTGGTTCGTTCGTCATTGCCAAGAACAAGTTCGGCCCGAACCCTTCAATATCCAAGATTGTGTGACAAAAGGTGCTATACTAAAACATTCATAACTTTCAGCTTGGGTGTCCGTTTCACGCCCACGAGTAACCAAAATAGCTGGTTCGTTCGTCACTGCCAAGAACAAGTTCGGCCCAAACTCTTCACTATTCCCGGCCCGGACTTCATTTTCGGCCCGAACTCAAACCTCGGCCCGAACTCCGACCTCGGCCCGAACTTCGACCTCGGCCCGAACTTCAACCTCGGCCCGAACATCATCCTCGGCCCGAACACCGAACTTCGGCCCGAACACCACTTCGGCCCGAACACCACTTCGGCCCGAACATCCCACTTCGGCCCGAACACCACTTCGGCCCGAACATCCCTCTTCGGCCCGAACTCTTCAATATCCAAGATTGTGTGACAAAAGGTGTTATACTAAATCATTCATAACTTTCAGCTCGGGTGTCCGTTTCACGCCCACGAGTAACCAAAATAGCTGGTTCGTTCGTCACTGCCAAGAACAAGTTCGGCCCGAACTCTTCACTGTTCCCGGCCCGAACTTCATTTTCTGCACGAACTTCAACCTCGGCCCGAACTTCAACCTCGGCCCGAACTCCAACCTCGGCCCGAACTTCAACCTCGGCCTGAACATCATCCTCGGCCGGAACACCGAACTTCGGCCCGAACACCACTTCGGCCCGAACATCCCACTTCGGCCCGAACACCACTTCGGCCCGAACATCCCTCTTCGGCCTTAACTCTTCAATATCCAAGATTGTGTGACAAAAGGTGCTATACTAAAACATTCATAACTTTCAGCTCGGGTGTCCGTTTCACGCCCACGAGTAACCAAAATAGCTGGTTCGTTCGTCACTGCCAAGAACAAGTTCGGCCCGAACCCTTCAATATCCAAGATTGTGTGACAAAAGGTGCTATACTAAAACATTCATAACTTTCAGCTTGGGTGTCCGTTTCACGCCCACGAGTAACCAAAATAGCTGGTTCGTTCGTCACTGCCGAGAACAAGTTCGGCCCGAACTCTTCACTGTTCCCGGCCCGGACTTCATTTTCGGCCCGAACTCCAACCTCGGCCCGAACTCCGACCTCGGCCCGAACTTCGACCTCGGCCCGAACTTCAACCTCGGCCCGAACATCATCCTCGGCCCGAACACCACGTCGGCCCGAACACCACTTCGGCCCGAACACCACTTCGGCCCGAACATCCCACTTCGGCCCGAACACCACTTCGGCCCGAACATCCCTCTTCTGCCCGAACTCTTCAATATCCAAGATTGTGTGACAAAAGGTGTTATACTAAAACATTCATAACTTTCAGCTCGGGTGTCCGTTTCACGCCCACGAGTAACCAAAATAGATGGTTCGTTCGTCACTGCCAAGAACAAGTTCGGCTCGAACTCTTCACTGTTCCCGGCCCGAACTTCATTTTCTGCCCGAACTTCAACCTCGGCCCGAACTCCGACCTCGGCCCGAACTTCAACCTCGGCCCGAACATCATCCTCGGCCCGAACACCGAACTTCGGCCCGAACACCACTTCGGCCCGAACATCCCTCTTCGGCCCGAACACCACTTCGACCCGAACATCCCTCTTCGGCCCGAACACCACTTCAGCCCGAACGTCCCACTTCGGCCCGAACACCACTTCGGCCCGAACATGCCTCTTCGCCCCGAACTCTTCAATATCCAAGATTGTGTGACAAAAGGTGCTATACTAAAACATTAATAACTTTCAGCTCGGGTGTCCGTTTCACGCCCACGAGTAACCAAAATAGCTGGTTCGTTCGTCACTACCAAGAACAAGTTCGGCCCGAACTCTTCACTGTTCCCGGCCCGAACTTCATTTTCGGCCCGAACTTCAACCTCGGCCCGAACTGCAACCTCGGCCCGAACTCCAACCTCGGCCCGAACTTCAACCTCGGCCCGAACATCATCCTCGGCCCGAACACCGAACTTCGGCCCGAACACCACTTCGGCCCGAACACCACTTCGGCCCGAACATCCCACTTCGGCACGAACACCACTTCGGCCCGAACATCCCTCTTCGGCCCGAACTCTTCAATATCCAAGATTGTGTGACAAAATGTGCTATACTAAAACATTCATAACTTTCAGCTCGGATGTCCGTTTCACGCCCACGAGTAACCAAAATAGTTGGTTCGTTCGTAACTGTCAAGAACGAGTTCGGCCCAAACTCTTCACTGTTCCCGGCCCGAACTTCATTTTCGGCCCGAACTTCAACCTCGGCCCGAACTTCAACCTCGACCCGAACTCCGACCTCGGCCCGAACTTCAACCTCGGCACGAACATCATCCTCGGCCCGAACACCACTTCGGACCGAACACCACTTCGGTCCGAACACCACTTCGGCCCGAACAACCCACTTCGGCCCGAACACCACTTCGGCCCGAACATCCCTCTTCGGCCTTAACTCTTCAATATCCAAGATTGTGTGACAAAAGGTGCTATACTAAAACATTCATAACTTTCAGCTCGGGTGTCCGTTTTACGCCCACGAGTAACCAAAATAGCTGGTTCGTTCGTCACTGCCAAGAACAAGTTCGGCCCGAACTCTTCACTGTTCCCGGCCTGAACTTCATTTTCGGCCCGAACTTCAACCTCGGCCCGAACTTCAACCTCGGCCCGAACTCCAACCTCGGCCCGAACTTCAACCTCGGCCTGAACATCATCCTCGGCCGGAACACCGAACTTCGGCCCGAACACCACTTCGGCCCGAACATCCCACTTCGGCCCGAACACCACTTCGGCCCGAACATCCCTCTCCGGCCTTAACTCTTCAATATCCAAGATTGTGTGACAAAAGGTGCTATACTAAAACATTCATAACTTTCAGCTCGGGTGTCCGTTTCACGCCCACGAGTAACCAAAATAGCTGGTTCGTTCGTCATTGCCAAGAACAAGTTCGGCCCGAACCCTTCAATATCCAAGATTGTGTGACAAAAGGTGCTATACTAAAACATTCATAACTTTCAGCTTGGGTGTCCGTTTCACGCCCACGAGTAACCAAAATAGCTGGTTCGTTCGTCACTGCCAAGAACAAGTTCGGCCCGAACTCTTCACTATTCCCGGCCCGGACTTCATTTTCGGCCCGAACTCAAACCTCGGCCCGAACTCCGACCTCGGCCCGAACTTCGACCTCGGCCCGAACTTCAACCTCGGCCCGAACTCCAACCTCGGCCCGAACTTCAACCTCGGCCCGAACATCATCCTCGGCCCGAACACCGAACTTCGGCCCGAACACCACTTCGGCCCGAACACCACTTCGGCCCGAACATCCCACTTCGGCCCGAACACCACTTCGGCCCGAACATCCCTCTTCGGCCCGAACTCTTCAATATCCAAGATTGTGTGACAAAAGGTGCTATACTAAAACATTAATAACTTTCAGCTCGGGTGTCCGTTTCACGCCCACGAGTAACCAAAATAGCTGGTTCGTTCGTCACTGCCAAGAACAAGTTCGGCCCGAACTCTTCACTGTTCCCGGCCCGAACTTCATTTTCGGCCCGAACTTCAACCTCGGCCCGAACTTCAACCTCGGCCCGAACTCCAACCTCGGCCCGAACTTCAACCTCGGCCCGAACATCATCCTCGGCCCGAACACCGAACTTCGGCCCGAACACCACTTCGGCCCGAACATCCCACTTCGGCCCGAACACCACTTCGGCCCGAACATCCCTCTTCGGCCCGAACTCTTCAATATCCAAGATTGAGTGACAAAAGGTGCTATACTAAAACATTCATAACTTTCAGCTCGGATGTCCGTTTCACGCCCACGAGTAACCAAAATAGTTGGTTCGTTCGTAACTATCAAGAACGAGTTCGGCCCAAACTCTTCACTGTTCCCGGCCCGAACTTCATTTTCGGCCCGAACTTCAACCTCGGCCCGAACTTCAACCTCGACCCGAACTCCGACCTCGGCCTGAACTTCAACCTCGGCACGAACATCATCCTCGGCCCGAACACCACTTCGGTCCGAACACCACTTCGGCCCGAACAACCCACTTCGGCCCGAACACCACTTCGGCCCGAACATCCCTCTTCGGCCCGAACTCTTCAATATCCAAGATTGTGTGACAAAAGGTGTTATACTAAAACATTAATAACTTTCAGCTCGGGTGTCCGTTTCACGCCCACGAGTAACCAAAATAGCTGGTTCGTTCGTCACTGCCAAGAATAAGTTCGGCCCGAACTCTTCACTGTTCCTGGCCCGAACTTCATTTTCGGCCCGAACTTCAACCTCGGCCTGAACATCATCCTCGGCCGGAACACCGAACTTCGGCCCGAACACCACTTCGGCCCGAACACCACTTCGGCCCGAACACCATTTCGGCCCGAACATCCCACTTCGGCCCGAACACCACTTCGGCCCGAACATCCCTCTTCGGCCTTAACTCTTCAATATCCAAGATTGTGTGACAAAAGGTGCTATACTAAAACATTCATAACTTTCAGCTCGGGTGTCCGTTTCACGCCCACGAGTAACCAAAATAGCTCGTTCGTTCGTCACTGCCAAGAACAAGTTCGGCCCGAACTCTTCACTGTTCCCGGCCCGAACTTTATTTTCGGCCCGAACTTCAACCTCGGCCCGTACTTCAACCTCGGCCCGAACTCCGACCTCGGCCCGAACTTCAACCTCGGCCCGAACATCATCCTCGGCCCGAACACCATACTTCGGCCCGAACACCACTTCGGCCTGAACACCACACTTCGGCCCGAACACCACTTCGGCCCGAACATCCCTCTGCGGCCCGAACTCTTCAATATCCAAGATTGTGTGACAAAAGGTGCTATACTAAAACATTCATAACTTTCAGCTCGGGTGTCCGTTTCACGCCCACGAGTAACCAAAATAGCGGGTTCGTTCGTCACTGCCAAGAACAAGTTCGGCCCGAACTCTTCACTGTTCCCGGCCCGAACTTCATTTTCGGCCTGAACTTCAACCTCGGCCCGAACTTCAACCTCGGCCCGAACTCCAACCTCGGCCCAAACATCAACCTCGGCCTGAACATCATCCTCGGCCGGAACACCGAACTTCGGCCCGAACACCACTTCGGCCCGAACACCACTTTGGCCCGAACATCCCACTTCGGCCCGAACACCACTTCGGCCTGAACATCCCTCATCGGCCTTAACTCTTCAATATCCAAGATTGTGTGACAAAAGGTGCTATACTAAAACATTCATAACTTTCAGCTCGGGTGTCCGTTTCACGCCCACGAGTAACCAAAATAGCTGGTTCGTTCGTCACTGCCAAGAACAAGTTCGGCCCGAACTCTTCAATATCCAAGATTGTGTGACAAAAGGTGCTATACTAAAACATTCATAACTTTCAGCTTGGGTGTCCGTTTCACGCCCACGAGTAACCAAAATAGCTGGTTCGTTCGTCACTGCCAAGAACAAGTTCGGCCCGAACTCTTCACTGTTCCCGGCCCGGACTTCATTTTCGGCCCGAACTTCAACCTCGACCCGAACTCCAACCTCGGCCCGAACTCCGACCTCGGCCCGAACTCCGACCTCGGCCCGAACTTCGACCTCGGCCCGAACATCATCCTCGGCCCGAATACCGAACTTCGGCCCGAACACCACTGCGGCCCGAACATCCCACTTCGGCCCGAACACCACTTCGGCCCGAACATCCCTCTTCGGCCCGAACTCTTCAATATCCAAGATTGTGTGACAAAAGGTGCTATACTAAAACATTCATAATTTTCAGCTCGGGTGTCCGTTTCACGCCCACGAGTAACCAAAATAGCTGGTTCGTTCGTCACTGCCAAGAACAAGTTCGGCCCGAACTCTTCACTGTTCCCGGCCCGAACTTCATTTTCTGCCCGAACTTCAACCTCGGCCCGAACTTCAACCTCGGCCCGAACTCCGACCTCGGCCCGAACTTCAACCTCGGCCCGAACATCATCCTCGGCCCGAACACCGAACTTCGGCCCGAACACCACTTCGGCCCGAACATCCCACTTCGGCCCGAACACCACTTCGGCCCGAACATCCCTCTTCGGCCCGAACTCTTCAATATCCAAGATTGTGTGACAAAAGGTGCTATACTAAAACATTCATAACTTTCAGCTCGGATGTCCGTTTCACGCCTACGAGTAACCAAAATAGATGGTTCGTTCGTCACTGGCAAGAACGAGTTCGGCCCAAACTCTTCACTGTTCCCGGCCCGAACTTCAACCTCGGCCCGAACTTCAACCTCGGCCCGAACTCCGACCTTGGCCCGAACTTCAACCTCGGCACGAACATCATCCTCGGCCCGAACACCACTTCGGTCCGAACACCACTTCGGTCCGAACACCACTTCGGCCCGAACAACCCACTTCGGCCCGAACACCACTTCGGCCCGAAACATCCCTCTTCGGTCCGAACTCTTCAATATCCAAGATTGTGTGACAAAAGGTGCTATACTAAAACATTAATAACTTTCTGCTCGGGTGTCCGTTTCACGCCCACGAGTAACCAAAATAGCTTGTTCGTTCGTCACTGCCAAGAACAAGTTCGGCCCGAACTCTTCACTGTACCCGGCCTGAACTTCATTTTCGGCCCGAACTTCAACCTCGGCCCGAACTTCAACCTCGGCCCGAACTCCAACCTCGGCCCGAACTTCAACCTCGGCCTGAACATCATCCTCGGCAGGAACACCGAACTTCGGCCCGAACACCACTTCGGCCCGAACACCACTTCGGCCCGAACACCACTTCGGCCCGAACATCCCACTTCGGCCCGAACATCCCTCTTCGGCCTTAACTCTTCAATATCCAAGATTGTGTGACAAAAGGTGCTATACTAAAACATTCATAACTTTCAGCTCGGGTGTCCGTTTCACGCCCACGAGTAACCAAAATAGCTAGTTCGTTCGTCACTGCCAAGAACAAGTTCGGCCCGAACTCTTCAATATCCAAGATTGTGTGACAAAAGGTGCTATACTAAAACATTCATAACTTTCAGCTCGGGTGTCCGTTTCACGCCCACGAGTAACAAAATAGCTGGTTCGTTTGTCACTGCCAAGAACAAGTTCGGCCCGAACTCTTCAATATCCAAGATTGTGTGACAAAAGGTGCTATACTAAAACATTCATAACTTTCAGCTTGGGTGTCCGTTTCACGCCCACGAGTAACCAAAATAGCTGGTTCGTTCGTCACTGCCAAGAACAAGTTCGGCCCGAACTCTTCACTGTTCCCGGCCCGGACTTCATTTTCGGCCCGAACTTCAACCTCGACCCGAACTCCAACCTCGGCCCGAACTCCGACCTCGGCCCGAACTTCGACCTCATCCCGAACATCATCCTCGGCCCGAATACCGAACTTCGGCCCGAACACCACTTCGGCCCGAACACCACTTCGGCCCGAACATCCCACTTCGGCCCGAACACCACTTCGGCCCGAACATCCCTCTTCGGCCCAAACTCTTCAATATCCAAGATTGTGTGACAAAAGGTGCTATACTAAAACATTCATAACTTTCAACTCGGGTGTCCGTTTCACGCCCACGAGTAACCAAAATAGCTGGTTCGTTCGTCACTGCCAAGAACAAGTTCGGCCCGAACTCTTCACTGTTCCCGGCCCGAACTTCATTTTCTGCCCGAACTTCAACCTCGGCCCGAACTTCAACCTCGGCGCGAACTCCGACCTCTGCCCGAACTTCAACCTCGGCCCGAACATCATCCTCGGCCCGAACACCGAACTTCGGCCCGAACACCACTTCAGCCCGAACATCCCAATTCGGCCCGAACACCACTTCGGCTCGAACATCCCTCTTCGGCCAGAACTCTTCAATATCCAAGATTGTGTGACAAAAGGTGCTATACTAAAACATTCATAACTTTCAGCTCGGGTGTCCGTTTCACGCCCACGAGTAACCAAAATAGCTTGTTCGTTCGTAACTGCCAAGAACAAGTTCGGCCCGAACTCTTCACTGTTCCCGACCAGAACTTCATTTTCGGCCCGAACTTCAACCTCGGCCCGAACTTCAACCTCGGCCCGAACTCCGACCTCGGCCCGAACTTCAACCTCGGCCTGAACATCACCCTCGGCCCGAACACCGAACTTCGGCCCGAACACCACTTCGGCGCGAACACCACTTCGGCCCAAACATCCCAGTTCGGCCCGAACACCACTTCGGCCCGAACATCCCTCTTAAGCCCGAACTCTTCAATATCCAAGATTGTGTGACAAAAGGTGCTATACTAAAACATTCATATCTTTCAGCTCGGGTGTCCGTTTCACGCCCACGAGTAACCAAAATAGCTGGTTTGTTCGTCACTACCAAGAACAAGTTCGGCCCGAACTCTTCACTGTTCCCGGCCCGGACTTCATTTTCGGCCCGAACTTCAACCTCTGCCCGAATTTCAACCTCGGCCCGAACTCCGACCTCGGCCCGAACTTCAACCTCGGCCCGAACATCATCCTCGGGCCGAACACCGAACTTCGGCCCGAACACCACTTCGGCCCGAACATCCCTCTTCGGCCCGAACTCTTCAATATCCAAGATTGTGTGACAAAAGGTGCTATACTAAAACATTCATAACTTTCAGCTCGGGTGTCCGTTTCACGCCCACGAGTAACCAAAATAGCTGGTTCGTTCGTCACTGCCAAGAACAAGTTCGGCCCGAACTCTTCACTGTTCCCGGCCGGAACTTCATTTTCTGCCCGAACTTCAACCTCGGCCCGAACTTCAAATTCGGCCCGAACTCCGACCTCGGCCCGAACTTCATCCTCGGCCCGAACACTGAACTTCGGCCCGAACACCACTTCGGCCCGAACATCCCACTTCGGCCCGAACACCACTTCGGCCCGAACATCCCTCTTCGGTCCGAACTCTTCAATATCCAAGATTGTGTGACAAAAGGTGCTATACTAAAACATTCATAACTTTCAGCTCGGGTGTCCGTTTCACGCCCACGAGTAACCAAAATAGCTGGTTCGTTCGTCACTGCCAAGAACAAGTTCGGCCCGAACTCTTCACTGTTCCCGGCCCGAACTTCATTTTCGGCCCGAACTTCAACCTCAGCCCGAACTTCAACCTCGGCCCGAACTCCGACCTCGGCCCGAACTTCAACCTCGGCCCGAACATCATCCTCGGCCCGAACCCCGAACTTCGGCCCGAACACCACTTCGGCCCGAACACCACTTCGGCCCGAACATCCCACTTCGGCCCGAACACCACTTCGGCCCGAACATCCCTCTTCGGCCCGAACTCTTCAATATCCAAGATTGTGTGACAAAAGGTGCTATACTAAAACATTCATAACTTTCAGCTCGGATGTCCGTTTCACGCCCACGAGTAACCAAAATAGATGGTTCGTTCGTCACTGCCAAGAACGAGTTCGGCCCAAACTCTTCACTGTTCCCGGCCCGAACTTCAACCTCGGCCCGAACTTCAACCTCGGCCCGAACTCCGACCTCGGCCCGAACTTCAACCTCGGCACGAACACCATCCTCGGCCCGAACACCACTTCGGTCCGAACACCACTTCGGTCCGAACACCACTTCGGCCCGAACAACCCACTTCGGCCCGAACACCACTTCGGCCCGATCATCCCACTTCGGCCCGAACACCACTTCGGCCCGAACATCCCTCTTCGGCCCGAACTCTTCAATATCCAAGATTGTGTGACAAAAGGTGCTATACTAAAACATTAATAACTTTCAGCTCGGGTGTCCGTTTCACGCCCACGAGTAACCAAAATAGCTGGTTCGTTCGTCACTGCCAAGAACAAGTTCGGCCCGAACTCTTCACTGTACCCGACCCGAACTTCATTTTCGGCCCGAACTTCAACCTCTGCCCGAACTTCAACCTCGGCCCGAACTCCAACCTCGGCCCGAACATCAACCTCGGCCTGAACATCATCCTCGGCAGGAACACCGAACTTCGGCCCGAACACCACTTCGGCCCGAACATCCCTCTTCGGCCTTAACTCTTCAATATCCAAGATTGTGTGACAAAAGGTGCTATACTAAAACATTCATAACTTTCAGCTCGGGTGTCCGTTTCACGCCCACGAGTAACCAAAATAGCTGGTTCGTTCGTCACTGCCAAGAACAAGTTCGGCCCGAACTCTTCACTGTTCATGGCCCGAACTTCATTTTCGGCCCGAACTTCAACCTCGGCCTGAACATCATCCTCGGCCGGAACACCGAACTTCGGCCCGAACACCACTTCGGCCCGAACACCACTTCGGCCCGAACACCATTTCGGCCCGAACATCCCACTTCGGCCCGAACACCACTTCGGCCCGAACATCCCTCTTCGGCCTTAACTCTTCAATATCCAAGATTGTGTGACAAAAGGTGCTATACTAAAACATTCATAACTTTCAGCTCGGGTGTCCGTTTCACGCCCACGAGTAACCAAAATAGCTGGTTCGTTCGTCACTGCCAAGAACAAGTTCGGCCCGAACTCTTCACTGTTCCCGGCCCGGACTTCATTTTCGGCCCGAACTTCAACCTCGGCCCGAACTTCAACCTCGACCCGAACTCCGACCTCGGCCTGAACTTCAACCTCGGCACGAACATCATCCTCGGCCCGAACACCACTTCGGTCCGAACACCACTTCGGCCCGAACAACCCACTTCGGCCCGAACACCACTTCGGCCCGAACATCCCTCTTCGGCCCGAACTCTTCAATATCCAAGATTGTGTGACAAAAGGTGTTATACTAAAACATTAATAACTTTCAGCTCGGGTGTCCGTTTCACGCCCACGAGTAACCAAAATAGCTGGTTCGTTCGTCACTGCCAAGAATAAGTTCGGCCCGAACTCTTCACTGTTCCTGGCCCGAACTTCATTTTCGGCCCGAACTTCAACCTCGGCCTGAACATCATCCTCGGCCGGAACACCGAACTTCGGCCCGAACACCACTTCGGCCCGAACACCACTTCGGCCCGAACACCACTTCGGCCCGAACATCCCACTTCGGCCCGAACACCACTTCGGCCCGAACATCCCTCTTCGGCCTTAACTCTTCAATATCCAAGATTGTGTGACAAAAGGTGCTATACTAAAACATTCAAAACTTTCAGCTCGGGTGTCCGTTTCACGCCCACGAGTAACCAAAATAGCTCGTTCGTTCGTCACTGCCAAGAACAAGTTCGGCCCGAACTCTTCACTGTTCCCGGCCCGAACTTTATTTTCGGCCCGAACTTCAACCTCGGCCCGTACTTCAACCTCGGCCCGAACTCCGACCTCGGCCCGAACTTCAACCTCGGCCCGAACATGATCCTCGGCCCGAACACCATACTTCGGCCCGAACACCACTTCGGCCTGAACACCACACTTCGGCCCGAACACCACTTCGGCCCGAACATCCCTCTGCGGCCCGAACTCTTCAATATCCAAGATTGTGTGACAAAAGGTGCTATACTAAAACATTCATAACTTTCAGCTCGGGTGTCCGTTTCACGCCCACGAGTAACCAAAATAGCGGGTTCGTTCGTCACTGCCAAGAACAAGTTCGGCCCGAACTCTTCACTGTTCCCGGCCCGAACTTCATTTTCGGCCTGAACTTCAACCTCGGCCCGAACTTCAACCTCGGCCCGAACTCCAACCTCGGCCCGAACATCAACCTCGGCCTGAACATCATCCTCGGCCGGAACACCGAACTTCGGCCCGAACACCACTTCGGCCCGAACACCACTTTGGCCCGAACATCCCACTTCGGCCCGAACACCACTTCGGCCTGAACATCCCTCTTCGGCCTTAACTCTTCAATATCCAAGATTGTGTGACAAAAGGTGCTATACTAAAACATTCATAACTTTCAGCTCGGGTGTCCGTTTCACGCCCACGAGTATCCAAAATAGCTGGTTCGTTCGTCACTGCCAAGAACAAGTTCGGCCCGAACTCTTCAATATCCAAGATTGTGTGACAAAAGGTGCTATACTAAAACATTCATAACTTTCAGCTTGGGTGTCCGTTTCACGCCCACGAGTAACCAAAATAGCTGCTTCGTTCGTCACTGCCAAGAACAAGTTCGGCCCGAACTCTTCACTGTTCCCGGCCCGGACTTCATTTTCGGCCCGAACTTCAACCTCGACCCGAACTCCAACCTCGGCCCGAACTCCAACCTCGGCCCGAACTCCGACCTCGGCCCGAACTTCGACCTCGGCCCGAACATCATCCTCGGCCCGAATACCGAACTTCGGCCCGAACACCACTTCGGCCCGAACATCCCACTTCGGCCCGAACACCACTTCGGCCCGAACATCCCTCTTCGGCCCGAACTCTTCAATATCCAAGATTGTGTGACAAAAGGTGCTATACTAAAACATTCATAACTTTCAGCTCGGGTGTCCGTTTCACGCCCACGAGTAACCAAAATAGCTGGTTCGTTCGTCACTGCCAAGAACAAGTTCGGCCTGAACTCTTCACTGTTCCCGGCCCGAACTTCATTTTCTGCCCGAACTTCAACCTCGGCCCGAACTTCAACCTCGGCCCGAACTCCGACCTCGGCCCGAACTTCAACCTCGGCCCGAACATCATCCTCGGCCCGAACACCGAACTTCGGCCCGAACACCAATTCGGCCCGAACACCACTTCGGCCCGAACATCCCACTTCGGCCCGAACACCACTTCGGCCCGAACATCCCTCTTCGGCCCGAACTCTTCAATATCCAAGATTGTGTGACAAAAGGTGCTATACTAAAACATTCATAACTTTCAGCTCGGATGTCCGTTTCACGCCTACGAGTAACCAAAATAGATGGTTCGTTCGTCACTGCCAAGAACGAGTTCGGCCCAAACTCTTCACTGTTCCCGGCCCGAACTTCAACCTCGGCCCGAACTCCGACCTTGGCCCGAACTTCAACCTCGGCACGAACATCATCCTCGGCCCGAACACCACTTCGGTCCGAACACCACTTCGGTCCGAACACCACTTCGGCCCGAACAACCCACTTCGGCCCGAACACCACTTCGGCCCGAACATCCCTCTTCGGTCCGAACTCTTCAATATCCAAGATTGTGTGACAAAAGGTGCTATACTAAAACATTAATAACTTTCTGCTCGGGTGTCCGTTTCACGCCCACGAGTAACCAAAATAGCTTGTTCGTTCGTCACTGCCAAGAACAAGTTCGGCCCGAACTCTTCACTGTACCCGGCCCGAACTTCATTTTCGGCCCGAACTTCAACCTCGGCCCGAACTTCAACCTCGGCCCGAACTCCAACCTCGGCCCGAACTTCAACCTCGGCCTGAACATCATCCTCGGTAGGAACACCGAACTTCGGCCCGAACACCACTTCGGCCCGAACACCACTTCGGCCCGAACATCCCACTTCGGCCCGAACACCACTTCGGCCCGAACATCCCTCTTCGGCCTTAACTCTTCAATATCCAAGATTGTGTGACAAAAGGTGCTATACTAAAACATTCATAACTTTCAGCTCGGGTGTCCGTTTCACGCCCACGAGTAACCAAAATAGCTAGTTCGTTCGTCACTGCCAAGAACAAGTTCGGCCCGAACTCTTCAATATCCAAGATTGTGTGACAAAAGGTGCTATACTAAAACATTCATAACTTTCAGCTCGGGTGTCCGTTTCACGCCCACGAGTAACCAAAATAGCTTGTTCGTTTGTCACTGCCAAGAACAAGTTCGGCCCGAACTCTTCAATATCCAAGATTGTGTGACAAAAGGTGCTATACTAAAACATTCATAACTTTCAGCTTGGGTGTCCGTTTCACGCCCACGAGTAACCAAAATAGCTGGTTCGTTCGTCACTGCCAAGAACAAGTTCGGCCCGAACTCTTCACTGTTCCCGGCCCGGACTTCATTTTCGGCCCGAACTTCAACCTCGACCCGAACTCCAACCTCGGCCCGAACTCCGACCTCGGCCCGAACTTCGACTTCATCCCGAACATCATCCTCGGCCCGAATACCGAACTTCGGCCCGAACACCACTTCGGCCCGAACACCACTTCGGCCCGAACATCCCACTTCGGCCCGAACACCACTTCGGCCCGAACATCCCTCTTCGGCCCAAACTCTTCAATATCCAAGATTGTGTGACAAAAGGTGCTATACTAAAACATTCATAACTTTCAACTCGGGTGTCCGTTTCACGCCCACGAGTAACCAAAATAGCTGGTTCGTTCGTCACTGCCAAGAACAAGTTCGGCCCGAACTCTTCACTGTTCCCGGCCCGAACTTCATTTTCTGCCCGAACTTCAACCTCGGCCCGAACTTCAACCTCGGCGCGAACTCCGACCTCTGCCCGAACTTCAACCTCGGCCCGAACATCATCCTCGGCCCGAACACCGAACTTCGGCCCGAACACCACTTCAGCCCGAACATCCCAATTCGGCCCGAACACCACTTCGGCTCGAACATCCCTCTTCGGCCAGAACTCTTCAATATCCAAGATTGTGTGACAAAATGTGCTATACTAAAACATTCATAACTTTCAGCTCGGGTGTCCGTTTCACGCCCACGAGTAACCAAAATAGCTTGTTCGTTCGTCACTGCCAAGAACAAGTTCGGCCCGAACTCTTCACTGTTCCCGGCCAGAACTTCATTTTCGGCCCGAACTTCAACCTCGGCCCGAACTTCAACCTCGGCCCGAACTCCGACCTCGGCCCGAACTTCAACCTCGGCCTGAACATCACCCTCGGCCCGAACACCGAACTTCGGCCCGAACACCACTTCGGCGCGAACTCCGACCTCGGCCCGAACATCATCCTCGGCCCGAACACCGAACTTCGGCCCGAACACCACTTCGTCCCGAACACCACTTCGGCCCGAACATCCCACTTCGGCCCGAACACCACTTCGGCCCGAACATCCCTCTTCGGCCCGAACTCTTCAATATCCAAGATTGTGTGACAAAAGGTGCTATACCAAAACATTCATAACTTTCAGCTCGGGTGTCCGTTTCACGCCCACGAGTAACCAAATGGTTCGTTCGTCACTGCCAAGAACAAGTTCGGCCCGAACTCTTCACTGTTCCCGGCCCGAACTTCATTTTCGGCCCGAACTTCAACCTCGGCCCGAACTCCGACCTCGGCCCGAACTTCAACCTCAGCCCGAACATCAGCCTCGGCCCGAACACCGAACTTCGGCCCGAACATCACTTCGGCCCGAACATCCCACTTCGGCCCGAACACCACTTCGGCCCGAACATCCCACTTCGGCCCGAACACCACTTCAGCCCGAACATCCCTTTTCGGCCCGAACTCTTCAATATCCAAGATTGTGTGACAAAAGGTGCTATACTAAAACATTCATAACTTTCATCTCGGGTGTCCGTTTCACGCCCACGAGTAACAAAAATAGCTGGTTCGTTCGTCACTGCCAAGAACAAGTTCGGACCGAACTCTTCACTTTTCCCGGCCCGAACTTCATTTTCTGCCCGAACTTCAACCTCGGCCCGAACTTCAACCTCGGCCCGAACTCCGACCTCGGCCCGAACTTCAACCTCGGCCCGAACATCATCCTCGGTCCGAACACCGAACTTCGGCCCGAACACCACTTCGGCCCGAACATCCCACTTCGGCCCGAACACCACTTCGGCCCGAACATCCCTCTTCGGCCCGAACTCTTCAATATCCAAGATTGTGTGACAAAAGGTGCTATACTAAAACATTCATAACTTTCAGCTCGGGTGTCCGTTTCACGCCCACGAGTAACCAAAATAGCTGGTTCGTTCGTCACTGCCAAGAACAAGTTCGGCCCGAACTCTTCACTGTTCCCGGCCCGAACTTCAACCTCGGCCCGAACTTCAACCTCGGCCCGAACTCCAACCTCGGCCCGAACTTCAACCTCGGCCTGAACACCATCCTCGACCCGAACACCGAGCTTCGGCCCGAACACCACTTCGGCCCGAACATCCCACTTCGGCCCGAACACCACTTCGGCCCGAACACCACTTCGGCCTGAACATCCCTTTTAAGCCCGAACTCTTCAATATCCAAGATTGTGTGACAAAAGGTGCTATACTAAAACATTCATAACTTTCAGCTCGGGTGTCCGTTTCACGCCCACGAGTAACAAAAATAGCTGGTTTGTTCGTCACTGCCAAGAATAAGTTCGGCCCGAACTCTTCACTGTTCCCGGCCCGGACTTCATTTTCGGCCTGAACTTCAACCTCGGCCCGAATTTCAACCTCGGCCCGAACTCCGACCTCGGCCCGAACTTCAACCTCGGCCCGAACATCATCCTCGGCCCGAACACCGAACTTCGGCCCGAACACCACTTCGGCCCGAACACCACTTCGGCCCGAACATCCCACTTCGGCACGAACACCACTTCGGCCCGAACATCCCTCTTCGGCCCGAACTCTTCAATATCCAAGATTGTGTGACAAAATGTGCTATACTAAAACATTCATAACTTTCAGCTCGGATGTCCGTTTCACGCCCACGAGTAACCAAAATAGTTGGTTCGTTCGTAACTGTCAAGAACGAGTTCGGCCCAAACTCTTCACTGTTCCCGGCCCGAACTTCATTTTCGGCCCGAACTTCAACCTCGGCCCGAACTTCAACCTCGACCCGAACTCCGACCTCGGCCCGAACTTCAACCTCGGCACGAACATCATCCTCGGCCCGAACACCACTTCGGACCGAACACCACTTCGGTCCGAACACCACTTCGGCCCGAACAACCCACTTCGGCCCGAACACCACTTCGGCCCGAACATCCCTCTTCGGCCTTAACTCTTCAATATCCAAGATTGTGTGACAAAAGGTGCTATACTAAAACATTCATAACTTTCAGCTCGGGTGTCCGTTTTACGCCCACGAGTAACCAAAATAGCTGGTTCGTTCGTCACTGCCAAGAACAAGTTCGGCCCGAACTCTTCACTGTTCCCGGCCTGAACTTCATTTTCGGCCCGAACTTCAACCTCGGCCCGAACTTCAACCTCGGCCCGAACTCCAACCTCGGCCCGAACTTCAACCTCGGCCTGAACATCATCCTCGGCCGGAACACCGAACTTCGGCCCGAACACCACTTCGGCCCGAACATCCCACTTCGGCCCGAACACCACTTCGGCCCGAACATCCCTCTTCGGCCTTAACTCTTCAATATCCAAGATTGTGTGACAAAAGGTGCTATACTAAAACATTCATAACTTTCAGCTCGGGTGTCCGTTTCACGTCCACGAGTAACCAAAATAGCTGGTTCGTTCGTCATTGCCAAGAACAAGTTCGGCCCGAACCCTTCAATATCCAAGATTGTGTGACAAAAGGTGCTATACTAAAACATTCATAACTTTCAGCTTGGGTGTCCGTTTCACGCCCACGAGTAACCAAAATAGCTGGTTCGTTCGTCACTGCCAAGAACAAGTTCGGCCCGAACTCTTCACTATTCCCGGCCCGGACTTCATTTTCGGCCCGAACTCAAACCTCGGCCCGAACTCCGACCTCGGCCCGAACTTCGACCTCGGCCCGAACTTCAACCTCGGCCCGAACTCCAACCTCGGCCCGAACTTCAACCTCGGCCCGAACATCATCCTCGGCCCGAACACCGAACTTCGGCCCGAACACCACTTCGGCCCGAACACCACTTCGGCCCGAACATCCCACTTCGGCCCGAACACCACTTCGGCCCGAACATCCCTCTTCGGCCCGAACTCTTCAATATCCAAGATTGTGTGACAAAAGGTGCTATACTAAAACATTAATAACTTTCAGCTCGGGTGTCCGTTTCACGCCCACGAGTAACCAAAATAGCTGGTTCGTTCGTCACTGCCAAGAACAAGTTCGGCCCGAACTCTTCACTGTTCCCGGCCCGAACTTCATTTTCGGCCCGAACTTCAACCTCGGCCCGAACTTCAACCTCGGCCCGAACTCCAACCTCGGCCCGAACTTCAACCTCGGCCCGAACATCATCCTCGGCCCGAACACCGAACTTCGGCCCGAACACCACTTCGGCCCGAACATCCCACTTCGGCCCGAACACCACTTCGGCCCGAACATCCCTCTTCGGCCCGAACTCTTCAATATCCAAGATTGAGTGACAAAAGGTGCTATACTAAAACATTCATAACTTTCAGCTCGGATGTCCGTTTCACGCCCACGAGTAACCAAAATAGTTGGTTCGTTCGTAACTATCAAGAACGAGTTCGGCCCAAACTCTTCACTGTTCCCGGCCCGAACTTCATTTTCGGCCCGAACTTCAACCTCGGCCCGAACTTCAACCTCGACCCGAACTCCGACCTCGGCCTGAACTTCAACCTCGGCACGAACATCATCCTCGGCCCGAACACCACTTCGGTCCGAACACCACTTCGGCCCGAACAACCCACTTCGGCCCGAACACCACTTCGGCCCGAACATCCCTCTTCGGCCCGAACTCTTCAATATCCAAGATTGTGTGACAAAAGGTGTTATACTAAAACATTAATAACTTTCAGCTCGGGTGTCCGTTTCACGCCCACGAGTAACCAAAATAGCTGGTTCGTTCGTCACTGCCAAGAATAAGTTCGGCCCGAACTCTTCACTGTTCCTGGCCCGAACTTCATTTTCGGCCCGAACTTCAACCTCGGCCTGAACATCATCCTCGGCCGGAACACCGAACTTCGGCCCGAACACCACTTCGGCCCGAACACCACTTCGGCCCGAACACCATTTCGGCCCGAACATCCCACTTCGGCCCGAACACCACTTCGGCCCGAACATCCCTCTTCGGCCTTAACTCTTCAATATCCAAGATTGTGTGACAAAAGGTGCTATACTAAAACATTCATAACTTTCAGCTCGGGTGTCCGTTTCACGCCCACGAGTAACCAAAATAGCTCGTTCGTTCGTCACTGCCAAGAACAAGTTCGGCCCGAACTCTTCACTGTTCCCGGCCCGAACTTTATTTTCGGCCCGAACTTCAACCTCGGCCCGTACTTCAACCTCGGCCCGAACTCCGACCTCGGCCCGAACTTCAACCTCGGCCCGAACATCATCCTCGGCCCGAACACCATACTTCGGCCCGAACACCACTTCGGCCTGAACACCACACTTCGGCCCGAACACCACTTCGGCCCGAACATCCCTCTGCGGCCCGAACTCTTCAATATCCAAGATTGTGTGACAAAAGGTGCTATACTAAAACATTCATAACTTTCAGCTCGGGTGTCCGTTTCACGCCCACGAGTAACCAAAATAGCGGGTTCGTTCGTCACTGCCAAGAACAAGTTCGGCCCGAACTCTTCACTGTTCCCGGCCCGAACTTCATTTTCGGCCTGAACTTCAACCTCGGCCCGAACTTCAACCTCGGCCCGAACTCCAACCTCGGCCCGAACATCAACCTCGGCCTGAACATCATCCTCGGCCGGAACACCGAACTTCGGCCCGAACACCACTTCGGCCCGAACACCACTTTGGCCCGAACATCCCACTTCGGCCCGAACACCACTTCGGCCTGAACATCCCTCATCGGCCTTAACTCTTCAATATCCAAGATTGTGTGACAAAAGGTGCTATACTAAAACATTCATAACTTTCAGCTCGGGTGTCCGTTTCACGCCCACGAGTAACCAAAATAGCTGGTTCGTTCGTCACTGCCAAGAACAAGTTCGGCCCGAACTCTTCAATATCCAAGATTGTGTGACAAAAGGTGCTATACTAAAACATTCATAACTTTCAGCTTGGGTGTCCGTTTCACGCCCACGAGTAACCAAAATAGCTGGTTCGTTCGTCACTGCCAAGAACAAGTTCGGCCCGAACTCTTCACTGTTCCCGGCCCGGACTTCATTTTCGGCCCGAACTTCAACCTCGACCCGAACTCCAACCTCGGCCCGAACTCCGACCTCGGCCCGAACTCCGACCTCGGCCCGAACTTCGACCTCGGCCCGAACATCATCCTCGGCCCGAATACCGAACTTCGGCCCGAACACCACTTCGGCCCGAACATCCCACTTCGGCCCGAACACCACTTCGGCCCGAACATCCCTCTTCGGCCCGAACTCTTCAATATCCAAGATTGTGTGACAAAAGGTGCTATACTAAAACATTCATAATTTTCAGCTCGGGTGTCCGTTTCACGCCCACGAGTAACCAAAATAGCTGGTTCGTTCGTCACTGCCAAGAACAAGTTCGGCCCGAACTCTTCACTGTTCCCGGCCCGAACTTCATTTTCTGCCCGAACTTCAACCTCGGCCCGAACTTCAACCTCGGCCCGAACTCCGACCTCGGCCCGAACTTCAACCTCGGCCCGAACATCATCCTCGGCCCGAACACCGAACTTCGGCCCGAACACCACTTCGGCCCGAACATCCCACTTCGGCCCGAACATCCCTCTTCGGCCCGAACTCTTCAATATCCAAGATTGTGTGACAAAAGGTGCTATACTAAAACATTCATAACTTTCAGCTCGGATGTCCGTTTCACGCCTACGAGTAACCAAAATAGATGGTTCGTTCGTCACTGGCAAGAACGAGTTCGGCCCAAACTCTTCACTGTTCCCGGCCCGAACTTCAACCTCGGCCCGAACTTCAACCTCGGCCCGAACTCCGACCTTGGCCCGAACTTCAACCTCGGCACGAACATCATCCTCGGCCCGAACACCACTTCGGTCCGAACACCACTTCGGTCCGAACACCACTTCGGCCCGAACAACCCACTTCGGCCCGAACACCACTTCGGCCCGAAACATCCCTCTTCGGTCCGAACTCTTCAATATCCAAGATTGTGTGACAAAAGGTGCTATACTAAAACATTAATAACTTTCTGCTCGGGTGTCCGTTTCACGCCCACGAGTAACCAAAATAGCTTGTTCGTTCGTCACTGCCAAGAACAAGTTCGGCCCGAACTCTTCACTGTACCCGGCCTGAACTTCATTTTCGGCCCGAACTTCAACCTCGGCCCGAACTTCAACCTCGGCCCGAACTCCAACCTCGGCCCGAACTTCAACCTCGGCCTGAACATCATCCTCGGCAGGAACACCGAACTTCGGCCCGAACACCACTTCGGCCCGAACACCACTTCGGCCCGAACACCACTTCGGCCCGAACATCCCACTTCGGCCCGAACATCCCTCTTCGGCCTTAACTCTTCAATATCCAAGATTGTGTGACAAAAGGTGCTATACTAAAACATTCATAACTTTCAGCTCGGGTGTCCGTTTCACGCCCACGAGTAACCAAAATAGCTAGTTCGTTCGTCACTGCCAAGAACAAGTTCGGCCCGAACTCTTCAATATCCAAGATTGTGTGACAAAAGGTGCTATACTAAAACATTCATAACTTTCAGCTCGGGTGTCCGTTTCACGCCCACGAGTAACAAAATAGCTGGTTCGTTTGTCACTGCCAAGAACAAGTTCGGCCCGAACTCTTCAATATCCAAGATTGTGTGACAAAAGGTGCTATACTAAAACATTCATAACTTTCAGCTTGGGTGTCCGTTTCACGCCCACGAGTAACCAAAATAGCTGGTTCGTTCGTCACTGCCAAGAACAAGTTCGGCCCGAACTCTTCACTGTTCCCGGCCCGGACTTCATTTTCGGCCCGAACTTCAACCTCGACCCGAACTCCAACCTCGGCCCGAACTCCGACCTCGGCCCGAACTTCGACCTCATCCCGAACATCATCCTCGGCCCGAATACCGAACTTCGGCCCGAACACCACTTCGGCCCGAACACCACTTCGGCCCGAACATCCCACTTCGGCCCGAACACCACTTCGGCCCGAACATCCCTCTTCGGCCCAAACTCTTCAATATCCAAGATTGTGTGACAAAAGGTGCTATACTAAAACATTCATAACTTTCAACTCGGGTGTCCGTTTCACGCCCACGAGTAACCAAAATAGCTGGTTCGTTCGTCACTGCCAAGAACAAGTTCGGCCCGAACTCTTCACTGTTCCCGGCCCGAACTTCATTTTCTGCCCGAACTTCAACCTCGGCCCGAACTTCAACCTCGGCGCGAACTCCGACCTCTGCCCGAACTTCAACCTCGGCCCGAACATCATCCTCGGCCCGAACACCGAACTTCGGCCCGAACACCACTTCAGCCCGAACATCCCAATTCGGCCCGAACACCACTTCGGCTCGAACATCCCTCTTCGGCCAGAACTCTTCAATATCCAAGATTGTGTGACAAAAGGTGCTATACTAAAACATTCATAACTTTCAGCTCGGGTGTCCGTTTCACGCCCACGAGTAACCAAAATAGCTTGTTCGTTCGTCACTGCCAAGAACAAGTTCGGCCCGAACTCTTCACTGTTCCCGACCAGAACTTCATTTTCGGCCCGAACTTCAACCTCGGCCCGAACTTCAACCTCGGCCCGAACTCCGACCTCGGCCCGAACTTCAACCTCGGCCTGAACATCACCCTCGGCCCGAACACCGAACTTCGGCCCGAACACCACTTCGGCGCGAACACCACTTCGGCCCAAACATCCCAGTTCGGCCCGAACACCACTTCGGCCCGAACATCCCTCTTAAGCCCGAACTCTTCAATATCCAAGATTGTGTGACAAAAGGTGCTATACTAAAACATTCATATCTTTCAGCTCGGGTGTCCGTTTCACGCCCACGAGTAACCAAAATAGCTGGTTTGTTCGTCACTACCAAGAACAAGTTCGGCCCGAACTCTTCACTGTTCCCGGCCCGGACTTCATTTTCGGCCCGAACTTCAACCTCTGCCCGAATTTCAACCTCGGCCCGAACTCCGACCTCGGCCCGAACTTCAACCTCGGCCCGAACATCATCCTCGGGCCGAACACCGAACTTCGGCCCGAACACCACTTCGGCCCGAACATCCCTCTTCGGCCCGAACTCTTCAATATCCAAGATTGTGTGACAAAAGGTGCTATACTAAAACATTCATAACTTTCAGCTCGGGTGTCCGTTTCACGCCCACGAGTAACCAAAATAGCTGGTTCGTTCGTCACTGCCAAGAACAAGTTCGGCCCGAACTCTTCACTGTTCCCGGCCGGAACTTCATTTTCTGCCCGAACTTCAACCTCGGCCCGAACTTCAAATTCGGCCCGAACTCCGACCTCGGCCCGAACTTCATCCTCGGCCCGAACACTGAACTTCGGCCCGAACACCACTTCGGCCCGAACATCCCACTTCGGCCCGAACACCACTTCGGCCCGAACATCCCTCTTCGGTCCGAACTCTTCAATATCCAAGATTGTGTGACAAAAGGTGCTATACTAAAACATTCATAACTTTCAGCTCGGGTGTCCGTTTCACGCCCACGAGTAACCAAAATAGCTGGTTCGTTCGTCACTGCCAAGAACAAGTTCGGCCCGAACTCTTCACTGTTCCCGGCCCGAACTTCATTTTCGGCCCGAACTTCAACCTCAGCCCGAACTTCAACCTCGGCCCGAACTCCGACCTCGGCCCGAACTTCAACCTCGGCCCGAACATCATCCTCGGCCCGAACCCCGAACTTCGGCCCGAACACCACTTCGGCCCGAACACCACTTCGGCCCGAACATCCCACTTCGGCCCGAACACCACTTCGGCCCGAACATCCCTCTTCGGCCCGAACTCTTCAATATCCAAGATTGTGTGACAAAAGGTGCTATACTAAAACATTCATAACTTTCAGCTCGGATGTCCGTTTCACGCCCACGAGTAACCAAAATAGATGGTTCGTTCGTCACTGCCAAGAACGAGTTCGGCCCAAACTCTTCACTGTTCCCGGCCCGAACTTCAACCTCGGCCCGAACTTCAACCTCGGCCCGAACTCCGACCTCGGCCCGAACTTCAACCTCGGCACGAACACCATCCTCGGCCCGAACACCACTTCGGTCCGAACACCACTTCGGTCCGAACACCACTTCGGCCCGAACAACCCACTTCGGCCCGAACACCACTTCGGCCCGATCATCCCACTTCGGCCCGAACACCACTTCGGCCCGAACATCCCTCTTCGGCCCGAACTCTTCAATATCCAAGATTGTGTGACAAAAGGTGCTATACTAAAACATTAATAACTTTCAGCTCGGGTGTCCGTTTCACGCCCACGAGTAACCAAAATAGCTGGTTCGTTCGTCACTACCAAGAACAAGTTCGGCCCGAACTCTTCACTGTACCCGACCCGAACTTCATTTTCGGCCCGAACTTCAACCTCTGCCCGAACTTCAACCTCGGCCCGAACTCCAACCTCGGCCCGAACATCAACCTCGGCCTGAACATCATCCTCGGCAGGAACACCGAACTTCGGCCCGAACACCACTTCGGCCCGAACATCCCTCTTCGGCCTTAACTCTTCAATATCCAAGATTGTGTGACAAAAGGTGCTATACTAAAACATTCATAACTTTCAGCTCGGGTGTCCGTTTCACGCCCACGAGTAACCAAAATAGCTGGTTCGTTCGTCACTGCCAAGAACAAGTTCGGCCCGAACTCTTCACTGTTCATGGCCCGAACTTCATTTTCGGCCCGAACTTCAACCTCGGCCTGAACATCATCCTCGGCCGGAACACCGAACTTCGGCCCGAACACCACTTCGGCCCGAACACCACTTCGGCCCGAACACCATTTCGGCCCGAACATCCCACTTCGGCCCGAACACCACTTCGGCCCGAACATCCCTCTTCGGCCTTAACTCTTCAATATCCAAGATTGTGTGACAAAAGGTGCTATACTAAAACATTCATAACTTTCAGCTCGGGTGTCCGTTTCACGCCCACGAGTAACCAAAATAGCTGGTTCGTTCGTCACTGCCAAGAACAAGTTCGGCCCGAACTCTTCACTGTTCCCGGCCCGGACTTCATTTTCGGCCCGAACTTCAACCTCGGCCCGAACTTCAACCTCGACCCGAACTCCGACCTCGGCCTGAACTTCAACCTCGGCACGAACATCATCCTCGGCCCGAACACCACTTCGGTCCGAACACCACTTCGGCCCGAACAACCCACTTCGGCCCGAACACCACTTCGGCCCGAACATCCCTCTTCGGCCCGAACTCTTCAATATCCAAGATTGTGTGACAAAAGGTGTTATACTAAAACATTAATAACTTTCAGCTCGGGTGTCCGTTTCACGCCCACGAGTAACCAAAATAGCTGGTTCGTTCGTCACTGCCAAGAATAAGTTCGGCCCGAACTCTTCACTGTTCCTGGCCCGAACTTCATTTTCGGCCCGAACTTCAACCTCGGCCTGAACATCATCCTCGGCCGGAACACCGAACTTCGGCCCGAACACCACTTCGGCCCGAACACCACTTCGGCCCGAACACCACTTCGGCCCGAACATCCCACTTCGGCCCGAACACCACTTCGGCCCGAACATCCCTCTTCGGCCTTAACTCTTCAATATCCAAGATTGTGTGACAAAAGGTGCTATACTAAAACATTCAAAACTTTCAGCTCGGGTGTCCGTTTCACGCCCACGAGTAACCAAAATAGCTCGTTCGTTCGTCACTGCCAAGAACAAGTTCGGCCCGAACTCTTCACTGTTCCCGGCCCGAACTTTATTTTCGGCCCGAACTTCAACCTCGGCCCGTACTTCAACCTCGGCCCGAACTCCGACCTCGGCCCGAACTTCAACCTCGGCCCGAACATGATCCTCGGCCCGAACACCATACTTCGGCCCGAACACCACTTCGGCCTGAACACCACACTTCGGCCCGAACACCACTTCGGCCCGAACATCCCTCTGCGGCCCGAACTCTTCAATATCCAAGACTGTGTGACAAAAGGTGCTATACTAAAACATTCATAACTTTCAGCTCGGGTGTCCGTTTCACGCCCACGAGTAACCAAAATAGCGGGTTCGTTCGTCACTGCCAAGAACAAGTTCGGCCCGAACTCTTCACTGTTCCCGGCCCGAACTTCATTTTCGGCCTGAACTTCAACCTCGGCCCGAACTTCAACCTCGGCCCGAACTCCAACCTCGGCCCGAACATCAACCTCGGCCTGAACATCATCCTCGGCCGGAACACCGAACTTCGGCCCGAACACCACTTCGGCCCGAACACCACTTTGGCCCGAACATCCCACTTCGGCCCGAACACCACTTCGGCCTGAACATCCCTCTTCGGCCTTAACTCTTCAATATCCAAGATTGTGTGACAAAAGGTGCTATACTAAAACATTCATAACTTTCAGCTCGGGTGTCCGTTTCACGCCCACGAGTATCCAAAATAGCTGGTTCGTTCGTCACTGCCAAGAACAAGTTCGGCCCGAACTCTTCAATATCCAAGATTGTGTGACAAAAGGTGCTATACTAAAACATTCATAACTTTCAGCTTGGGTGTCCGTTTCACGCCCACGAGTAACCAAAATAGCTGCTTCGTTCGTCACTGCCAAGAACAAGTTCGGCCCGAACTCTTCACTGTTCCCGGCCCGGACTTCATTTTCGGCCCGAACTTCAACCTCGACCCGAACTCCAACCTCGGCCCGAACTCCGACCTCGGCCCGAACTCCGACCTCGGCCCGAACTTCGACCTCGGCCCGAACATCATCCTCGGCCCGAATACCGAACTTCGGCCCGAACACCACTTCGGCCCGAACATCCCACTTCGGCCCGAACACCACTTCGGCCCGAACATCCCTCTTCGGCCCGAACTCTTCAATATCCAAGATTGTGTGACAAAAGGTGCTATACTAAAACATTCATAACTTTCAGCTCGGGTGTCCGTTTCACGCCCACGAGTAACCAAAATAGCTGGTTCGTTCGTCACTGCCAAGAACAAGTTCGGCCCGAACTCTTCACTGTTCCCGGCCCGAACTTCATTTTCTGCCCGAACTTCAACCTCGGCCCGAACTTCAACCTCGGCCCGAACTCCGACCTCGGCCCGAACTTCAACCTCGGCCCGAACATCATCCTCGGCCCGAACACCGAACTTCGGCCCGAACACCAATTCGGCCCGAACACCACTTCGGCCCGAACATCCCACTTCGGCCCGAACACCACTTCGGCCCGAACATCCCTCTTCGGCCCGAACTCTTCAATATCCAAGATTGTGTGACAAAAGGTGCTATACTAAAACATTCATAACTTTCAGCTCGGATGTCCGTTTCACGCCTACGAGTAACCAAAATAGATGGTTCGTTCGTCACTGCCAAGAACGAGTTCGGCCCAAACTCTTCACTGTTCCCGGCCCGAACTTCAACCTCGGCCCGAACTCCGACCTTGGCCCGAACTTCAACCTCGGCACGAACATCATCCTCGGCCCGAACACCACTTCGGTCCGAACACCACTTCGGTCCGAACACCACTTCGGCCCGAACAACCCACTTCGGCCCGAACACCACTTCGGCCCGAACATCCCTCTTCGGTCCGAACTCTTCAATATCCAAGATTGTGTGACAAAAGGTGCTATACTAAAACATTAATAACTTTCTGCTCGGGTGTCCGTTTCACGCCCACGAGTAACCAAAATAGCTTGTTCGTTCGTCACTGCCAAGAACAAGTTCGGCCCGAACTCTTCACTGTACCCGGCCCGAACTTCATTTTCGGCCCGAACTTCAACCTCGGCCCGAACTTCAACCTCGGCCCGAACTCCAACCTCGGCCCGAACTTCAACCTCGGCCTGAACATCATCCTCGGTAGGAACACCGAACTTCGGCCCGAACACCACTTCGGCCCGAACACCACTTCGGCCCGAACATCCCACTTCGGCCCGAACACCACTTCGGCCCGAACATCCCTCTTCGGCCTTAACTCTTCAATATCCAAGATTGTGTGACAAAAGGTGCTATACTAAAACATTCATAACTTTCAGCTCGGGTGTCCGTTTCACGCCCACGAGTAACCAAAATAGCTAGTTCGTTCGTCACTGCCAAGAACAAGTTCGGCCCGAACTCTTCAATATCCAAGATTGTGTGACAAAAGGTGCTATACTAAAACATTCATAACTTTCAGCTCGGGTGTCCGTTTCACGCCCACGAGTAACCAAAATAGCTTGTTCGTTTGTCACTGCCAAGAACAAGTTCGGCCCGAACTCTTCAATATCCAAGATTGTGTGACAAAAGGTGCTATACTAAAACATTCATAACTTTCAGCTTGGGTGTCCGTTTCACGCCCACGAGTAACCAAAATAGCTGGTTCGTTCGTCACTGCCAAGAACAAGTTCGGCCCGAACTCTTCACTGTTCCCGGCCCGGACTTCATTTTCGGCCCGAACTTCAACCTCGACCCGAACTCCAACCTCGGCCCGAACTCCGACCTCGGCCCGAACTTCGACTTCATCCCGAACATCATCCTCGGCCCGAATACCGAACTTCGGCCCGAACACCACTTCGGCCCGAACACCACTTCGGCCCGAACATCCCACTTCGGCCCGAACACCACTTCGGCCCGAACATCCCTCTTCGGCCCAAACTCTTCAATATCCAAGATTGTGTGACAAAAGGTGCTATACTAAAACATTCATAACTTTCAACTCGGGTGTCCGTTTCACGCCCACGAGTAACCAAAATAGCTGGTTCGTTCGTCACTGCCAAGAACAAGTTCGGCCCGAACTCTTCACTGTTCCCGGCCCGAACTTCATTTTCTGCCCGAACTTCAACCTCGGCCCGAACTTCAACCTCGGCGCGAACTCCGACCTCTGCCCGAACTTCAACCTCGGCCCGAACATCATCCTCGGCCCGAACACCGAACTTCGGCCCGAACACCACTTCAGCCCGAACATCCCAATTCGGCCCGAACACCACTTCGGCTCGAACATCCCTCTTCGGCCAGAACTCTTCAATATCCAAGATTGTGTGACAAAAGGTGCTATACTAAAACATTCATAACTTTCAGCTCGGGTGTCCGTTTCACGCCCACGAGTAACCAAAATAGCTTGTTCGTTCGTCACTGCCAAGAACAAGTTCGGCCCGAACTCTTCACTGTTCCCGGCCAGAACTTCATTTTCGGCCCGAACTTCAACCTCGGCCCGATCTTCAACCTCGGCCCGAACTCCGACCTCGGCCCGAACTTCAACCTCGGCCTGAACATCACCCTCGGCCCGAACACCGAACTTCGGCCCGAACACCACTTCGGCGCGAACTCCGACCTCGGCCCGAACATCATCCTCGGCCCGAACACCGAACTTCGGCCCGAACACCACTTCGTCCCGAACACCACTTCGGCCCGAACATCCCACTTCGGCCCGAACACCACTTCGGCCCGAACATCCCTCTTCGGCCCGAACTCTTCAATATCCAAGATTGTGTGACAAAAGGTGCTATACCAAAACATTCATAACTTTCAGCTCGGGTGTCCGTTTCACGCCCACGAGTAACCAAATGGTTCGTTCGTCACTGCCAAGAACAAGTTCGGCCCGAACTCTTCACTGTTCCCGGCCCGAACTTCATTTTCGGCCCGAACTTCAACCTCGGCCCGAACTCCGACCTCGGCCCGAACTTCAACCTCAGCCCGAACATCAGCCTCGGCCCGAACACCGAACTTCGGCCCGAACATCACTTCGGCCCGAACATCCCACTTCGGCCCGAACACCACTTCGGCCCGAACATCCCACTTCGGCCCGAACACCACTTCAGCCCGAACATCCCTTTTCGGCCCGAACTCTTCAATATCCAAGATTGTGTGACAAAAGGTGCTATACTAAAACATTCATAACTTTCATCTCGGGTGTCCGTTTCACGCCCACGAGTAACAAAAATAGCTGGTTCGTTCGTCACTGCCAAGAACAAGTTCGGACCGAACTCTTCACTTTTCCCGGCCCGAACTTCATTTTCTGCCCGAACTTCAACCTCGGCCCGAACTTCAACCTCGGCCCGAACTCCGACCTCGGCCCGAACTTCAACCTCGGCCCGAACATCATCCTCGGTCCGAACACCGAACTTCGGCCCGAACACCACTTCGGCCCGAACATCCCACTTCGGCCCGAACACCACTTCGGCCCGAACATCCCTCTTCGGCCCGAACTCTTCAATATCCAAGATTGTGTGACAAAAGGTGCTATACTAAAACATTCATAACTTTCAGCTCGGGTGTCCGTTTCACGCCCACGAGTAACCAAAATAGCTGGTTCGTTCGTCACTGCCAAGAACAAGTTCGGCCCGAACTCTTCACTGTTCCCGGCCCGAACTTCAACCTCGGCCCGAACTTCAACCTCGGCCCGAACTCCAACCTCGGCCCGAACTTCAACCTCGGCCTGAACACCATCCTCGACCCGAACACCGAGCTTCGGCCCGAACACCACTTCGGCCCGAACATCCCACTTCGGCCCGAACACCACTTCGGCCTGAACATCCCTTTTAAGCCCGAACTCTTCAATATCCAAGATTGTGTGACAAAAGGTGCTATACTAAAACATTCATAACTTTCAGCTCGGGTGTCCGTTTCACGCCCACGAGTAACAAAAATAGCTGGTTTGTTCGTCACTGCCAAGAATAAGTTCGGCCCGAACTCTTCACTGTTCCCGGCCCGGACTTCATTTTCGGCCTGAACTTCAACCTCGGCCCGAATTTCAACCTCGGCCCGAACTCCGACCTCGGCCCGAACTTCAACCTCGGCCCGAACATCATCCTCGGCCCGAACACCGAACTTCGACCCGAACACCACTTCGTCCCGAACACCACTTCGGCCCGAACATCCCACTTCGGCCCGAACACCACTTCGGCCCGAACATCCCTCTTCGGCCCGAACTCTTCAATATCCAAGATTGTGTGACAAAAGGTGCTATACCAAAACATTCATAACTTTCAGCTCGGGTGTCCGTTTCACGCCCACGAGTAACCAAATGGTTCGTTCGTCACTGCCAAGAACAAGTTCGGCCCGAACTCTTCACTGTTCCCGGCCCGAACTTCATTTTCGGCCCGAACATCAACCTCGGCCCGAACTCCGACCTCGGCCCGAACTTCAACCTCAGCCCGAACATCATCCTCGGCCCGAACACCGAACTTCGGCCCGAACATCACTTCGGCCCGAACATCCCACTTCGGCCCGAACACCACTTCGGCCCGAACATCCCACTTCGGCCCGAACACCACTTCAGCCCGAACATCCCTTTTCGGCCCGAACTCTTCAATATCCAAGATTGTGACAAAAGGTGCTATACTAAAACATTCAGAACTTTCATCTCGGGTGTCCGTTTCACGCCCACGAGTAACAAAAATAGCTGGTTCGTTCGTCACTGCCAAGAACAAGTTCGGCCCGAACTCTTCACTTTTCCCGGCCCGAACTTCATTTTCTGCCCGAACTTCAACCTCGGCCCGAACTTCAACCTCGACCCGAACTCCGACCTCGGCCCGAACTTCAACCTCGGCCCGAACATCATCCTCGGTCCGAACACCGAACTTCGGCCCGAACACCACTTCGGCCCGAACATCCCACTTCGGCCCGAACACCACTTCGGCCCGAACATCCCTCTTCGGCCCGAACTCTTCAATATCCAAGATTGTGTGACAAAAGGTGCTATACTAAAACATTCATAACTTTCAGCTCGGGTGTCCGTTTCACGCCCACGAGTAACCAAAATAGCTGGTTCGTTCGTCACTGCCAAGAACAAGTTCGGCCCGAACTCTTCACTGTTCCCGGCCCGAATTTCATTTTCGGCCCGAACTTCAACCTCGGCCCGAACTTCAACCTCGGCCCGAACTCCGACCTCGGCCCGAACTTCAACCTCGGCCTGAACATCATCCTCGGCCCAAACACCGAACTTCGGCCCGAAGACCACTTCGACCCGAACACCACTTCGGCCCAAACATCCCACTTCGGCTCGAACACCACTTCGGCCCGAACATCCCTTTTAAGCCCGAACTCTTCAATATCCAAGATTGTGTGACAAAAGGTGCTATACTAAAACATTCATAACTTTCAGCTCGGGTGTCCGTTTCACGCCCACGAGTAACCAAAATAGCTGGTTTGTTCGTCACTGCCAAGAACAAGTTCGGCCCGAACTCTTCACTGTTCCCGGCCCGGACTTCATTTTCGGCCCGAACTTCAACCTCGGCCCGAATTTCAACCTCGGCCCGAACTCCGACCTCGGCCCGAACTTCAACCTCGGCCCGAACATCATCCTCGGCCCGAACACCGAACTTCGGCCCGAACACCACTTGGTCCCGAACACCACTTCGGCCCGAACATCCCACTTCGGCCCGAACACCACTTCGGCCCGAACATCCCTCTTCGGCCCGAACTCTTCAATATCTAAGATTGTGTGACAAAAGGTGCTATACCAAAACATTCATAACTTTCAGCTCGGGTGTCCGTTTCACGCCCACGAGTAACCAAAATAGCTGGTTCGTTCGTCACTGCCAAGAACAAGTTCGGCCCGAACTCTTCACTGTTCCCGGCCCGAACTTCATTTTCTGCCCGAACTTCAACCTCGGCCAGAACTTCAACCTCGGCCCAAACTCAGACCTCGGCCCGAACTTCAACCTCGGCCCGAACATCATCCTCGGCCCGAACACCGAACTTCGGCCCGAACACCACTTCGGCCCGAACATCCCACTTCGGCCCGAACACCACTTCGGCCCGAACATCCCTTTTCGGCCCGAACTCTTCAATATCCAAGATTGTGTGACAAAAGGTGATATACTAAAACATTCATAACTTTCAGCTCGGGTGTCCGTTTCACGCCCACGAGTAACAAAAATAGCTGGTTCGTTCGTCACTGCCAAGAACAAGTTCGGCCCGAACTCTTCACTGTTCCCGGCCCGAACTTCATTTTCGGCCCGAACATCAACCTCGGCCCGAACTCCGACCTCGGCCCGAACTCCGACCTCGGCCCGAACTTCAACCTCGGCCCGAACATCATCCTCGGCCCGAACACCGAACTTTGGCCCGAACACGACTTCGGCCCGAACACCACTTCGGCCCAAACATCCCACTTCGGCCCGAACACCACTTCGGCCTGAACATCCCTCTTCAGCCCGAACTCTTCAATATCCAAGATTGTGTGACAAAAGGTGCTATACTAAAACATTCATAACTTTCAGCTCGGGTGTCCGTTTCACGCCCACGAGTAACCAAATGGTTCGTTCGTCACTGCCAAGAACAAGTTCGGCCCGAACTCTTCACTGTTCCCGGCCCGAACTTCATTTTCGGCCCGAACTTCAACCTCGGCCCGAACTTCAACCTCGGCCCGAACTCCGACCTCGGCCCGAACTTCAACCTCGGCCCGAACATCATCCTCGGCCCGAACACCGAACTTCGGCCCGAACACCACTTCGGCCCGAACATCCCACTTCGGCCCGAACACCACTTCGGCCCGAACATCCCACTTCGGCCCGAACACCACTTCGGCCCGAACATCCCTTTTCGGCCCGAATTCTTCAATATCCAAGATTGTGTGACAAAAGGTGCTATACTAAAACATTCATAACTTTCATCTCGGGTGTCCGTTTCACGCCCACGAGTAACAAAAATAGCTGGTTCGTTCGTCACTGCCAAGAACAAGTTCGGCCCGAACTCTTCACTGTTCCCGGCCCGAACTTCATTTTCGGCCCGAACATCAACCTCGGCCCGAACATCATCCTCGGCCCGAACACCGAACTTCGGCCCGAACATCTCACTTCGGCCCGAACACCACTTCGGCCCGAACATCCCTCTTCGCCCGAACTCTTCAATATCCAAGACTGTGTGACAAAAGGTGCTATACTAAAACATTCATAACTTTCAGCTCGGGTGTCCGTTTCACGCCCACGAGTAACCAAAATAGCTGGTTTGTTCGTCACTGCCAAGAACAAGTTCGGCCTGAACTCTTCACTGTTCCCGGCCCGGAATTCATTTTCGGCCCGAACTTCAACCTCGGCCCGAATTTCAACCTCGGCCCGAACTCCGACCTCGGCCCGAACTTCAACCTCGGCCCGAACATCATCCTCGGCCCGAACACCGAACTTCGGCCCGAACACCACGTCGGCCCGAATATCCCACTTCGGCCCGAACACCACTTCGGCCCGAACATCCCTCTTAGGCCCGAACTCTTGAATATCCAAGATTGTGTGACAAAAGGTGCTATACCAAAACATTCATAACTTTCAGCTTGGGTGTCCGTTTCACGCCCACGAGTAACCAAAATAGCTGGTTCGTTCGTCACTGCCAAGAACAAGTTCGGCCCGAACTCTTCACTGTTTCCGGCCCGAACTTCATTTTCTGCCCGAACTTCAACCGCGGCCCGAACTTCAACCTCGGCCCGAACTCAGACCTCGGCCCGAACTTCAACCTCGGCCCGAACATCAACCTCGGCCCGAACACCACTTCCGCCCGAACATCCCACTTCGGCCCGAACACCACTTCGGCCCGAACATCCCTTTTCCGCCCGAACTCTTCAATATCCAAGATTGTGTGACAAAAGGTGCTATACTAAAACATTCATAACTTTCAGCTCGGGTGTCCGTTTCACGCCCACGAGTAACAAAAATAGCTGGTTCGTTCGTCACTGCCAAGAACAAGTTCGGCCCGAACTCTTCACTGTTCCCGGCCCGAACTTCATTTTCGACCCGAACATCAACCTCGGCCCGAACTCCGACCTCGGCCCGAACTCCGACCTCGGCCCGAACTTCAACCTCGACCCGAACATCATCCTCGGCCCGAACACCGAACTTCGGCCCGAACACGACTTCGGCCCGAACACCACTTCGGCCCAAACATCCCACTTCGGCCCAAACACCACTTCGGCCTGAACATCCCTCTTCAGCCCGAACTCATCAATATCCAAGATTGTGTGACAAAAGGTGCTATACTAAAACATTCATAACTTTCAGCTCGGGTGTCCGTTTCACGCCCACGAGTAACCAAATGGTTCGTTCGTCACTGCCAAGAACAAGTTCGGCCCGAACTCTTCACTGTTCCCGGCCCGAACTTCATTTTCGGCCCGAACTTCAACCTCGGCCCGAACTTCAACCTCGGCCCAAACTCCGACCTCGGCCCGAACTTCAACCTCGGCCCGAACGTCATCCTCGGCCCGAACACCGAACTTCGGCCCGAACACCACTTCGCCCCGAACATCCCACTTCGGCCCGAACACCACTTCGGCCCGAACATCCCTTTTCGGCCCGAACTCTTCAATATCCAAGATTGTGTGACAAAAGGTGATATACTAAAACATTCATAACTTTCAGCTCGGGTGTCCGTTTCACGCCCACGAGTAACAAAAATAGCTGTTTCGTTCGTCATTGCCAAGAACAAGTTCGGCCCGAACTCTTCACTTTTCCCGGCCCGAACTTCATTTTCGGCCCGAACATCAACCTCGGCCCGAACATCATCCTCGGCCCGAACACCGAACTTCGGCCCGAACACCACTTCGGCCCGAACACCACTTCGGTCCGAACATCTCATTTCGGCCCGAACACCACTTCGGCCAGAACATCCCTCTTCGCCCGAACTCTTCAATATCCAAGATTGTGTGACAAAAGGTGCTATACTAAAACATTCATAACTTTCAACTCGGGTGTCCGTTTCACGCCCACGAGTAACCAAAATAGCTGGTTCGTTCGTCACTGCCAAGAACAAGTTCGGCCCGAACTCTTCACTGTTCCCGACCCGAACTTCATTTTCGGCCCGAACTTCAACCTCGGCCCGAACTCCGACCTCGGCCCGAACTTCAACCTCGGCCCGAACATCATCCTCGGCCCGAACACCGTACCTCGGCCCGAACACCACTTCGGCCTGAACACCACACTTCGGCCCGAACACCACTTCGGCCCGAACATCCCTCTGCGGCCCGAACTCTTCAATATCCAAGATTGTGTGACAAAAGGTGTTATACTAAAACATTCATAACTTTCAGCTCGGGTGTCCGTTTCACGCCCACGAGTAACAAAAATAGCTGGCTCATTCGTCACTGCCAAGAACAAGTTCGGCCCGAACTCTTCACTGTTCCCGGCCTTTACTTCATTTTCGGCCCGAACTTCAACCTCGGCCCGAACTTCAACCTCGGCCCGAACTCCGACCTCGGCCCGAACTTCAACCTCGGCTCGAACATCATCCTCAGCCCGAACACCGAACTTCGGCCCGAACACCACTTCGGCCCGAACATCCCACTTCGGCCCGTACACCACTTCGGCCCGAACATCCCACTTCGGCCCGAACACCACTTCGGCCCGAACATCCCTTTTCGGCCCGAACTCTTCAATATCCAAGATTGTGTGACAAAAGGTGCTATACTAAAACATTCATAACTTTCAGCTCGGGTGTCCGTTTCACGCCCACGAGTAACCAAAATAACGGGTTCGTTCGTCACTGCCAAGAACAAGTTCGGCCCGAACTCTTCACTGTTCCCGGCCTTTACTTCATTTTCGGCCCGAACTTCAACCTCGGCCCGAACTTCAACCTCGGCCCGAACTCCGACCTCGGCCCGAACTTCAACCTCGGCCCGAACATCATCCTCAGCCCGAACACCGAACTTCGGCCCGAACACCACTTCGGCCCGAACATACCACTTCGGCCCGAACACCACTTCGGCCCGAACATCCCACTTCGGCCCGAACACCACTTCGGCCCGAACATCCCTTTTCGGCCCGAACTCTTCAATATCCAAGATTGTGTGACAAAAGGTGCTATACTAAAACATTCATAACTTTCAGCTCGGGTGTCCGTTTCACGCCCACGAGTAACCAAAATAGCTGGTTCGTTCGTCACTGCCAAGAACAAGTTCGGCCCGAAATCTTCACTGTTCCCGGCCCGAACTTCATTTTCGGCCCGAACTTCAACCTCGGCCCGTACTTCAACCTCGGCCTGAACTCCGACCTCGGCCCGAACTTCATCCTCGGCCCGAACATCATCCTCGGCCCGAACACAGTACTTCGGCCCGAACACCACTTCGGCCTGAACACCACACTTCGTCCCGAACACCACTTCGGCCGAACATCCCTCTGCGGCTCGAACTCTTCAATATCCAAGATTGTGTGACAAAAGGTGCTATACTAAAACATTCATAACTTTCAGCTCGGGTGTCCGTTTCACGCCCACGAGTAACCAAAATAGCTGGTTCGTTCGTCACTGCCAAGAACCAGTTCGGTCCGAACTCTTCACTATTCCCGGCCCGAACTTCATTTTCGGCCCGAACTTCAACCTCGGCCCGAACTTCAACCTCGGCTCGAACTCCGACCTCGGCCCGAACTCCGACCTCGGCCCGAACATCACCCTCGGCCCGAACACCGAACTTCGGCCCGAACACCACTTCGGCCCGAACATCCGACTTCGGCCCGAACATCCCTCTTCGGCCCGAACTCTTCAATATCCAAGATTGTGTGACAAAAGGTGCTATACTAAAACATTCATAACTTTCAGCTCGGGTGTCCGTTTCACGTCCACGAGTAACCAAAATAGCTGGTTCGTTCGTCATTGCCAAGAACAAGTTCGGCCCGAACTCTTCACTGTTCCCAGCCCGAACTTCATTTTCGGCCCGAACTTCAACCTCGGCCCGAACTTCAACCTCAGCCCGAACTCCGACCTCGGCCCGAACTTCAACCTCGGCCCGAACATCATCCTCGGCCCGAAAACCGAACTTCGGCCCGAACACCACTTCTGCCCGAACACCACTTCGACCCGAACATCCCACTTCGGCCCGAACACCACTTCGGCCCGAACATCCCTCTTCGGCCCGAACTCTTCAATATCCAAGATTGTGTGACAAAAGGTGCTATACTAAAACATTCATAACTTTCAGCTCGGGTGTCCGTTTCACGCCCACGAGTAACCAAAATAGCTGGTTTGTTCGTCACTGCCAAGAACAAGTTCGGCCCAAACTCTTCACTGTTTCCAGGCCCGAACTTCATTTTCGGCCCGAACTTCAACCTCGGCCCGAACTTCAACCTCGGCCCGAACTTCAACCTCGGCCCGAACTCCGACCTCGGCCCGAACATCATCCTCGGCCCGAACACCGAACTTCGGCCCGAACACCACTACGGCCCGAACATCCCACTTCGGCCCGAACATCCCTCTTCGGCCCGAACTCTTCAATATCCAAGATTGTGTGACAAAAGGTGCTATACTAAAACATTCATAACTTTCAGCTCGGGTGTCCGTTTCACGCCCACGAGTAACCAAAATAGCTGGTTCGTTCGTCACTGCCAAGAACAAGTTCGGCCCGAACTCTTCACTGTTCCTGGCCCGAACTTCATTTTCGGCCCGAACTTCAACCTCGGCCCGAACTCTGACCTCGGCCCGAACTTCAACCTCGGCCCGAACATCATCCTCGATCCGAACACCGAACTTCGGCCCGAACACCACTTTGGCCCGAACACCACTTCGGCCCGAACATCCCTCTTCGGCCCAAACACCACCTCGGCCTGAACATCCCTCTTCAGCCCGAACTCATCAATATCCAAGATTGTGTGACAAAATGTGCTATACTAAAACATTCATAACTTTCAGCTCGGGTGTCCGTTTCACGCCCACGAGTAACCAAATGGTTCGTTCGTCACTGCCAAGAACAAGTTCGGCCCGAACTCTTCACTGTTCCCGGCCCGAACTTCATTTTCGGCCCGAACTTCAACCTCGGCCCGAACTTCAACCTCGGCCCGAACTCCGACCTCGGCCCGAACTTCAACCTCGGCCCGAACATCATCCTCGGCCCGAACACCGAACTTCGGCCCGAACACCACTTCGCCCCGAACATCCCACTTCGGCCCGAACACCACTTCGGCCCGAACATCCCACTTCGGCCCGAACACCACTTCGGCCCGAACATCCCTTTTCGGCCCGAACTCTTCAATATCCAAGATTGTGTGACAAAAGGTGCTATACTAAAACATTCATAACTTTCAGCTCGGGTGTCCGTTTCACGCCCACGAGTAACAAAAATAGCTGTTTCGTTCGTCATTGCCAAGAAAAAGTTCGGCCCGAACTCTTCACTTTTCCCGGCCCGAACTTCATTTTCGGCCCGAACATCAACCTCGGCCCGAACATCATCCTCGGCCCGAACACCGAACTTCGGCCCGAACACCACTTCGGCCCGAACACCACTTCGGTCCGAACATCTCATTTCGGCCCGAACACCACTTCGGCCCGAACATCCCTCTTCGCCCGAACTCTTCAATATCCAAGATTGTGTGACAAAAGGTGCTATACTAAAACATTCATAACTTTCAACTCGGGTGTCCGTTTCACGCCCACGAGTAACCAAAATAGCTGGTTCGTTCGTCACTGCCAAGAACAAGTTCGGCCCGAACTCTTCACTGTTCCCGGCCCGAACTTCATTTTCGGCCCGAACTTCAACCTCGGCCCGAACTCTGACCTCGGCCCGAACTTCAACCTCGGCCCGAACATCATCCTCGATCCGAACACCGAACTTCGGCCCGAACACCACTTTGGCCCGAACACCACTTCGGCCCGAACATCCCTCTTCGGCCCAAACACCACTTCGGCCTGAACATCCCTCTTCAGCCCGAACTCATCAATATCCAAGATTGTGTGACAAAAGGTGCTATACTAAAACATTCATAACTTTCAGCTCGGGTGTCCGTTTCACGCCCACGAGTAACCAAATGGTTCGTTCGTCACTGCCAAGAACAAGTTCGGCCCGAACTCTTCACTGTTCCCGGCCCGAACTTCATTTTCGGCCCGAACTTCAACCTCGGCCCGAACTTCAACCTCGGCCCGAACTCCGACCTCGGCCCGAACTTCAACCTCGGCCCGAACATCATCCTCGGCCCGAACACCGAACTTCGGCCCGAACACCACTTCGCCCCGAACATCCCACTTCGGCCCGAACACCACTTCGGCCCGAACATCCCACTTCGGCCCGAACACCACTTCGGCCCGAACATCCCTTTTCGGCCCGAACTCTTCAATATCCAAGATTGTGTGACAAAAGGTGCTATACTAAAACATTCATAACTTTCAGCTCGGGTGTCCGTTTCACGCCCACGAGTAACAAAAATAGCTGTTTCGTTCGTCATTGCCAAGAACAAGTTCGGCCCGAACTCTTCACTTTTCCCGGCCCGAACTTCATTTTCGGCCCGAACATCAACCTCGGCCCGAACATCATCCTCGGCCCGAACACCGAACTTCGGCCCGAACACCACTTCGGCCCGAACACCACTTCGGTCCGAACATCTCATTTCGGCCCGAACACCACTTCGGCCCGAACATCCCTCTTCGCCCGAACTCTTCAATATCCAAGATTGTGTGACAAAAGGTGCTATACTAAAACATTCATAACTTTCAACTCGGGTGTCCGTTTCACGCCCACGAGTAACCAAAATAGCTGGTTCGTTCGTCACTGCCAAGAACAAGTTCGGCCCGAACTCTTCACTGTTCCCGGCCCGAACTTCATTTTCGGCCCGAACTTCAACCTTGGCCCGAACTCTGACCTCGGCCCGAACATCAACCTCGGCCCGAACATCATCCTCGATCCGAACACCGAACTTCGGCCCGAACACCACTTTGGCCCGAACACCACTTCGGCCCGAACATCCCTCTTCGGCCCAAACACCACTTCGGCCTGAACATCCCTCTTCAGCCCGAACTCATCAATATCCAAGATTGTGTGACAAAAGGTGCTATACTAAAACATTCATAACTTTCAGCTCGGTTGTCCGTTTCACGCCCACGAGTAACCAAATGGTTCGTTCGTCACTGCCAAGAACAAGTTCGGCCCGAACTCTTCACTGTTCCCGGCCCGAACTTCATTTTCGGCCCGAACTTCAACCTCGGCCCGAACTTCAACCTCGGCCCGAACTCCGACCTCGGCCCGAACTTCAACCTCGGCCCGAACATCATCCTCGGCCCGAACACCGAACTTCGGCCCGAACACCACTTCGCCGCGAACATCCCACTTCGGCCCGAACACCACTTCGGCCCGAACATCCCACTTCGGCCCGAACACCACTTCGGCCCGAACATCCCTTTTCGGCCCGAACTCTTCAATATCCAAGATTGTGTGACAAAAGGTGCTATACTAAAACATTCATAACTTTCAGCTCGGGTGTCCGTTTCACGCCCACGAGTAACAAAAATAGCTGTTTCGTTCGTCATTGCCAAGAACAAGTTCGGCCCGAACTCTTCACTTTTCCCGGCCCGAACTTCATTTTCGGCCCGAACATCAACCTCGGCCCGAACATCATCCTCGGCCCGAACACCGAACTTCGGCCCGAACACCACTTCGGCCCGAACACCACTTCGGTCCGAACACCACTTCGGCCCGAACATCCCTCTTCGCCCGAACTCTTCAATATCCAAGATTGTGTGACAAAAGGTGCTATACTAAAACATTCATAACTTTCAACTCGGGTGTCCGTTTCACGCCCACGAGTAACCAAAATAGCTGGTTCGTTCGTCACTTCCAAGAACAAGTTCGGCCCGAACTCTTCACTGTTCCCGACCCGAACTTCATTTTCGGCCCGAACTTCAACCTCGGCCCGTACTTCAACCTCGGCCCGAACTCCGACCTCGGCCCGAACTTCAACCTCGGCCCGAACATCATCCTCGGCCCGAACACCGTACTTCGGCCCGAACACCACTTCGGCCTGAACACCACACTTCGGCCCGAACACCACTTCGGCCCGAACATCCCTCTGCGGCCCGAACTCTTCAATATCCAAGATTGTGTGACAAAAGGTGTTATACTAAAACATTCATAACTTTCAGCTCGGGTGTCCGTTTCACGCCCACGAGTAACAAAAATAGCTGGTTCATTCGTCACTGCCAAGAACAAGTTCGGCCCGAACTCTTCACTGTTCCCGGCCTTTACTTCATTTTCGGCCCGAACTTCAACCTCGGCCCGAACTTCAACCTCGGCCCGAACTCCGACCTCGGCCCGAACTTCAACCTCGGCCCGAACATCATCCTCAGCCCGAACACCGAACTTCGGCCCGAACACCACTTCGGCCCGAACATCCCACTTCGGCCCGAACACCACTTCGGCCCGAACATCACACTTCGGCCCGAACACCACTTCGGCCCGAACATCCCTTTTCGGCCCGAACTCTTCAATATCCAAGATTGTGTGACAAAAGGTGCTATACTAAAACATTCATAACTTTCAGCTCGGGTGTCCGTTTCACGCCCACGAGTAACCAAAATAGCTGGTTCGTTCGTCACTGCCAAGAACAAGTTCGGCCGGAAATCTTCACTGTTCCCGGCCCGAACTTTAGTTTCGGCCCGAACTTCAACCTCGGCCCGAACATCATCCTCGGCCCGAACACCGAACTTCGGCCCGAACACCACTTCGGCCCGAACATCTCACTTCGGCCCGAACACCACTTCGGCCCGAACATCTCTCTTCGCCCGAACTCTTCAATATCCAAGATTGTGTGACAAAAGGTGCTATACTAAAACATTCATAACTTTCAACTCGGGTGTCCGTTTCACGCCCACGAGTAACCAAAATAGCTGGTTCGTTCGTCACTGCCAAGAACAAGTTCGGCCCGAACTCTTCACTGTTCCCGGCCCGAACTTCATTTTCGGCCCGAACTTCAACCTCGGCCCGTACTTCAACCTCGGCCTGAACTCCGACCTCGGCCCGAACTTCATCCTCGACCCGAACATCATCCTCGGCCCGAACACAGTACTTCGGCCCGAACACCACTTCGGCCTGAACACCACACTTCGACCCGAACACCACTTCGGCCGAACATCCCTCTGCGGCTCGAACTCTTCAATATCCAAGATTGTGTGACAAAAGGTGCTATACTAAAACATTCATAACTTTTAGCTCGGGTGTCCGTTTCACGCCCACGAGTAACCAAAATAGCTGGTTCGTTCGTCACTGCCAAGAACAAGTTCGGTCCGAACTCTTCACTATTCCCGGCCCGAACTTCATTTTCGGCCCGAACTTCAACCTCGGCCCGAACTTCAACCTCGGCCCGAACTCCGACCTCGGCCCGAACTCCGACCTCGGCCCGAACATCACCCTCGGCCCGAACACCGAACTTCGGCCCGAACACCACTTCGGCCCGAACATCCGACTTCGGCCCGAACATCCCTCTTCGGCCCGAACTCTTCAATATCCAAGATTGTGTGACAAAAGGTGCTATACTAAAACATTCATAACTTTCAGCTCGGGTGTCCGTTTCACGTCCACGAGTAACCAAAATAGCTGGTTCGTTCGTCACTGCCAAGAACAAGTTCGGCCCGAACTCTTCACTGTTCCCAGCCCGAACTTCATTTTCGGCCCGAACTTCAACCTCGGCCCGAACTTCAACCTCAGCCCGAACTCCGACCTCGGCCCGAACTTCAACCTCGGACCGAGCATCATCCTCGGCCCGAAAACCGAACTTCGGCCCGAACACCACTTCTGCCCGAACACCACTTCGACCCGAACATCCCACTTCGGCCCGAACACCACTTCGGCCCGAACACCACTTCGGCCCGAACATCCCTCTTCGGCCCGAACTCTTCAATATCCAAGATTGTGTGACAAAAGGTGCTATACTAAAACATTCTTAACTTTCAGCTCGGGTGTCCGTTTCACGCCCACGAGTAACCAAAATAGCTGGTTTGTTCGTCACTGCCAAGAACAAGTTCGGCCCAAACTCTTCACTGTTTCCCGGCCCGAACTTCATTTTCGGCCCGAACTTCAACCTCGGCCCGAACTCCGACCTCGGCCAGAACTCCGACCTCGGCCCGAACACCGAACTTCGGCCCGAACACCACTTCGGCCCGAACACCACTTCGGCCCGAACATCCCACTTCGGCCCGAACACCACTTCGGCCCGAACATCCCTCTTCGGCCCGAACTCTTCAATATCCAAGATTGTGTGACAAAAGGTGTTATACTAAAACATTCATAACTTTCAGCACGGGTGTCCTTTTCACGCCCACGAGTAACCAAAATAGTTGGTTCGTTCATCACCGCCAAGAACAAGTTCGGCCCGAACTCTTCACTGTTCCCGGCCCGAACTTCAACCTCGGCCCGAACTTCAACCTCGGCCCGAACTTCAACCTCGGCCCGAACTCCGACCTCGGCCCGAACATCATCCTCGGCCCGAACACCGAACTTCGGCCCGAACACCACTACGGCCCGAACATCCCACTTCGGCCCGAACATCCCTCTTCGGCCCGAACTCTTCAATATCCAACATTGTGTGACAAAAGGTGCTATACTAAAACATTCATAACTTTCAGCTCGGGTGTCCGTTTCACGCCCACGAGTAACCAAAATAGCTGGTTCGTTCGTCACTGCCAAGAACAAGTTCGGCCCGAACTCTTCACTGTTCCCGGCCCGAACTTCATTTTCGGCCCGAACTTCAACCTCGGCCCGAACTCTGACCTTGGCCCGAACTTCAACCTCGGCCCGAACATCATCTTCGATCCGAACCCCGAACTTCGGCCCGAACACCACTTTGGCCCGAACACCACTTCGGCCCGAACATCCCACTTCGGTCCGAACACCACTTCGGCCCGAACATCCCTCTTCGCCCCGAACTCTTCAATATCCAAGATTGTGTGACAAAAGGTGCTATACTAAAACATTCTTAACTTTCAGCTCGGGTGTCCGTTTCACGCCCACAAGTAACCAAAATAGCTGGTTCGTTCGTCACTGCCAAGAAAAGTTCGGCCCGAACTCTTCACTGTTCCCGGTCCGAACTTCATTTTCGACCCGAACTTCAACCTCGGCCCGAACTTCAACCTCGGCCCGAACTCCGACCTCGGCCCGAACTTCAACCTCGGCCCGAACATCATCCTCGTCCCGAACACCGAACTTCAGCCCGAACACCACTTCGGCCCGAACACCACTTCCGCCCAAACATCCCTCTTCGGCCCGAACTCTTCAATATCCAAGATTGTGTGACAAAAGGTGCTATACTAAAACATTCATAACTTTCAGCTCGGGTGTCCGTTTCACGCCCACGAGTAACCAAAATAGCTGGTTCGTTCGTCACTGCCAAGAACAAGTTCGGCCCGAACTCTTCACTGTTCCCGGCCCGAACTTCATTTTCGGCCCGAACTTCAACCTCGGCCCGAACTTCAACCTCGGCCCGACCTCCGACCTCAGCCCGAACTTCAACCTCGGCCCGAACATCATCCTCGGCCCGAACACCACTTCGGCCCGAACACCACTTCGACCCGAACACCACTTCGGCCCGAACATCCCACTTCGGCCCGAACACCACTTCGGCCCGAACTTTATTTTCGGCCCGAACTTCAACCTAGGCCCGAACTTCAACCTCGGCCCGAACTACGACCTCGGCCCGAACTTCAACCTCGGCCCGAACATCATCCTCGGCCCAAACACCGAACTTCAGCCCCGAACACCACTTCGGCCCGAACACCACTTCGGCCCGAACATCCCACTTCGGCCCGAACACCACTTCGGCCCGAACATCCCACTTCGGCCCGAACCTCCCTCTTCGGCCCGAACTCTTCAATATCCAAGATTGTGTGACAAAAGGTGCCATACTAAAACATTCATAACTTTCAGCTCGGGTGTCCGTTTTACGCCCACGAGTAACCAAAATAGCCGGTTCGTTCGTCACTGCCAAGAACAAGTTCGGCCCAAACTCTTCACTGTTCCCGGCCCGAACTTCATTTTCGGCCCGAACTTCAACCTCGGCCCGAACTCCGACCTCGGCCCGAACATCATCCTCGGCCCGAACACCGAACTTCGGCCCGAACACCACTTCGGCCCGAACATCCCACTTCGGCCCGAACACCACTTCGGCCCGAACACCACTTCGGCCCGAACATCCCTCTTCGGCCCGAACTCTTCAATATCCAAGATTGTGTGACAAAAGGTGCTATACTAAAACATTCAGAACTTTCAGCTCTGGTGTCCGTTTCACGTCCACGAGTAACCAAAATAGCTGGTTCGTTCGTCACTGCCAAGAACAAGTTCGGCCCGAACTCTTCACTGTTCCCGGCCCGAACTTCATTTTCGGCCCGAACTTCAACATCGGCCCGAACTGCAACCTCGGCCCGAACTCCGACCTCGGCCCGAACTTCAACCTCGGCCCGAACATCATCCTCGGCCCGAACACCGAACTTCGGCCCCGAACACCACTTCGGCCCGAACACCACTTCGGCCCGAACATCCCACTTCGGCCCGAACACCACTTCGGCCCGAACATCCCTCTTCGGCCCGAACTCTTCAATATCCAAGATTGTGTGACAAAAGGTGCTATACTAAAACATTCATAACTTTCAGCTCGGGTGTCCGTTTCACGCCCACGAGTAACCAAAATAGCTGGTTCGTTCGTCACTGCCAAGAACAAGTTCGGCCCGAACTCTTCACTGTTCCCGGCCCGAACTTCATTTTCAGCCCGAACTTCAACCTCGGCCCGAACTCCGACCTCCGCCCGAACATCATCCTCGGCCCGAACACCGAACTTCGGCCCGAACACCACTTCGGCCCGAACATCCCACTTCGGCCCGAACACCACTTCGGCCCGAACATCCCTCTTCGGCCCGAACTCTTCAATATCCAAGATTGTGTGACAAAAGGTGCTATACTAACACATTCATAACTTTCAGCTCGGGTGTTCGTTTCACGCCCACGAGTAACCAAAATAGCTGGTTCGTTCGTCACTGCCATGAACAAGTTCGGCCCGAACTCTTCACTGTTCCCGGCCCGAACTTCATTTTCGGCCCGAACTTCAACCTCGGCCCGAACTTCAACCTCGGCCCGAACTCCGACCTCAGCCCGAACTTCAACCTCGGCCCGAACATCATCCTCGGCCCGAACACCACTTCGGCCCGAACACCACTTCGATCCGAACACCACTTCGGCCCGAACATCCCACTTCGGCCCGAACACCACTTCGGCCCGACCTTTATTTTCGGCCCGAACTTCAACCTAGGCCCGAACTTCAACCTCGGCCCGAACTACAACCTCGGCCCGAACTTCAACCTCGGCCCGAACATCATCCTCGGCCCGAACACCAATCTTCGGCCCCGAACATCCCACTTCGGCCCGAACTCTTCAATATCCAAGATTGTGTGACAAAAGGTGCTATACTAAAACATTCATAACTTTCAGCTCGGGTGTCCGTTTCACGCCCACGAGTAACCAAAATAGCTGGTTCGTTCGTCACTGCCAAGAACAAGTTCGGCCCGAACTCTTCACTGTTCCCGGCCCGAACTTCATTTTCGGCCCGAACTGCAACCTCGGCCCGAACTTCAACCTCGGCCCGAACTCCGACCTCGGCCCGAACTTCAACCTCGGCCCGAACATCATCCTCGGCCCGAACACCGAACTTCGGCCCGAACACCACTTCGGCCCGAACACCACTTCGGCCCGAACACCACTTCGGCCCGAACATCCCACTTCGGCCCGAACCTCCCTCTTCGGCCCGAACTCTTCAATATCCAAGATTGTGTGACAAAAGGTGCCATACTAAAACATTCATAACTTTCAGCTCGGGTGTCCGTTTCACGCCCACGAGTAACCAAAATAGCTGGTTCGTTCGTCACTGCCAAGAACAAGTTCGGCCAGAACTCTTACTGTTCCCGGCCCGAACTTCATTTTCGGCCCGAACTTCAACCTCGGCCCGAACTCCGACCTCGGCCCGAACATCATCCTCGGCCCGAACACCGAACTTCGGCCCGAACACCACTTCGGCCCGAACATCCCTCTTCGGCCCGAACTCTTCAATATCCAAGATTGTGTGACAAAAGGTGCTCTACTAAAACATTCTTAACTTTCAGCTCGGGTGTCCGTTTCCCGCCCACGAGTAACCAAAATAGCTGGTTCGTTCGTCACTGCCAAGAACAAGTTCGGCCCGAACTCTTCACTGTTCCCGGCCCGAACTCTTCACTGTTCCCGGCCCGAACTTCATTTTCGGCCCGAACTTCAACCTCGGCCCGAACTTCAACCTCGGCCCGAACTCCGACCTCAGCCCGAACTTCAACCTCGGACCGAACATCATCCTCGGCCCGAACACCGAACTTCGGCCCCGAACACCACTTCGGCCCGAACACCACTTCGGCCCGAACACCACTTCGGCCCGAACATCCCACTTCGGCCCGAACACCACTTCGGCCCGAACTTCATTTTCGGCCCGAACTTCAACCTTGGCCCGAACTTCAACCTCGGCCCGAACTACGACCTCGGCCCGAACTTCAACCTCGGTCCGAACTTCAACCTCGGCCCGAACTCCGACCTCGGCCCGAACTTCAACCTCGGCCCGAACATCATCCTCGGCCCGAACACCGAACTTCGGCCCGAACACCACTTTGGCCCGAACACCACTTCGGCCCGAACATCCCACTTCGGCCCGAACATCCCTCTTCGGCCCGAACTCTTCAATATCCAAGATTGTGTGACAAAAGGTGCTATACTAAAACATTCATAACTTTCAGCTCGGGTGTCCGTTTCACGCCCACGAGTAACCAAAATAGCCGGTTCGTTCGTCACTGCCAAGAACAAGTTCGGCCCAAACTCTTCACTGTTCCCGGCCCGAACTTCATTTTCGGCCCGAACTTCAACCTCGGCCCGAACTCCGACCTCGGCCCGAACATCATCCTCGGCCCGAACACCGAACTTCGGCCCGAACACCACTTCGGCCCGAACATCCCACTTCGGCCCGAACACCACTTCGGCCCGAACACCACTTCGGCCCGAACATCCCTCTTCGGCCCGAACTCTTCAATATCCAAGATTGTGTGACAAAAGGTGCTATACTAAAACATTCATAACTTTCAGCTCGGGTGTCCGTTTCACGCCCACGAGTAACCAAAATAGCCGGTTCGTTCGTCACTGCCAAGAACAAGTTCGACCCAAACTCTTCACTGTTCCCGGCCCGAACTTCATTTTCGGCCCGAACTGCAACCTCGGCCCGAACTTCAACCTCGGCCCGAACTCCGACCTCGGCCCGAACTTCAACCTCGGCCCGAACATCATCCTCGGCCCGAACACCGAACTTCGGCCCGAACACCACTTCGGCCCGAACACCACTTCGGCCCGAACACCACTTCGGCCCGAACATCCCACTTCGGCCCGAACCTCCCTCTTCGGCCCGAACTCTTCAATATCCAAGATTGTGTGACAAAAGGTGCCATACTAAAACATTCATAACTTTCAGCTCGGGTGTCCGTTTCACGCCCACGAGTAACCAAAATAGCTGGTTCGTTCGTCACTGCCAAGAACAAGTTCGGCCAGAACTCTTACTGTTCCCGGCCCGAACTTCATTTTCGGCCCGAACTTCAACCTCGGCCCGAACTCCGACCTCGGCCCGAACATCATCCTCGGCCCGAACACCGAACTTCGGCCCGAACACCACTTCGGCCCGAACATCCCTCTTCGGCCCGAACTCTTCAATATCCAAGATTGTGTGACAAAAGGTGCTCTACTAAAACATTCTTAACTTTCAGCTCGGGTGTCCGTTTCCCGCCCACGAGTAACCAAAATAGCTGGTTCGTTCGTCACTGCCAAGAACAAGTTCGGCCCGAACTCTTCACTGTTCCCGGCCCGAACTCTTCACTGTTCCCGGCCCGAACTTCATTTTCGGCCCGAACTTCAACCTCGGCCCGAACTTCAACCTCGGCCCGAACTCCGACCTCAGCCCGAACTTCAACCTCGGACCGAACATCATCCTCGGCCCGAACACCGAACTTCGGCCCCGAACACCACTTCGGCCCGAACACCACTTCGGCCCGAACACCACTTCGGCCCGAACATCCCACTTCGGCCCGAACACCACTTCGGCCCGAACTTCATTTTCGGCCCGAACTTCAACCTTGGCCCGAACTTCAACCTCGGCCCGAACTACGACCTCGGCCCGAACTTCAACCTCGGTCCGAACTTCAACCTCGGCCCGAACTCCGACCTCGGCCCGAACTTCAACCTCGGCCCGAACATCATCCTCGGCCCGAACACCGAACTTCGGCCCGAACACCACTTTGGCCCGAACACCACTTCGGCCCGAACATCCCACTTCGGCCCGAACATCCCTCTTCGGCCCGAACTCTTCAATATCCAAGATTGTGTGACAAAAGGTGCTATACTAAAACATTCATAACTTTCAGCTCGGGTGTCCGTTTCACGCCCACGAGTAACCAAAATAGCCGGTTCGTTCGTCACTGCCAAGAACAAGTTCGGCCCAAACTCTTCACTGTTCCCGGCCCGAACTTCATTTTCGGCCCGAACTTCAACCTCGGCCCGAACTCCGACCTCGGCCCGAACATCATCCTCGGCCCGAACACCGAACTTCGGCCCGAACACCACTTCGGCCCGAACATCCCACTTCGGCCCGAACACCACTTCGGCCCGAACACCACTTCGGCCCGAACATCCCTCTTCGGCCCGAACTCTTCAATATCCAAGATTGTGTGACAAAAGGTGCTATACTAAAACATTCATAACTTTCAGCTCGGGTGTCCGTTTCACGCCCACGAGTAACCAAAATAGCCGGTTCGTTCGTCACTGCCAAGAACAAGTTCGACCCAAACTCTTCACTGTTCCCGACCCGAACTTCATTTTCGGCCCGAACTTCAACCTCGGCCCGAACTCCGACCTCGGCCCGAACATCATCCTCGGCCCGAACACCGAACTTCGGCCCGAACACCACTTCGGCCCGAACATCCCACTTCGGCCCGAACACCACTTCGGCCCGAACACCACTTCGGCCCGAACATCCCTCTTCGGCCCGAACTCTTCAATATCCAAGATTGTGTGACAAAAGGTGCTATACTAAAACATTCAGAACTTTCAGCTCGGGTGTCCGTTTCACGTCCACGAGTAACCAAAATAGCTGGTTCGTTCGTCAATGCCAAGAACAAGTTCGGCCCGAACTCTTCACTGTTCCCGGCCCGAACTTCATTTTCGGCCCGAACTTCAACATCGGCCCGAACTTCAACCTCGGCCCGAACTCCGACCTCGGCCCGAACTTCAACCTCGGCCCGAACATCATCGTCGGCCCAAACACCGAACTTCGGCCCCGAACACCACTTCGGCCCGAACACCACTTCGGCCCGAACATCCCACTTCGGCCCGAACACCACTTCGGCCCGAACTATTCAATATCCAAGATTGTGTGACAAAAGGTGCTATACTAAAACATTCATAACTTTCAGCTCGGGTGTCCGTTTCCCGCCCACGAGTAACCAAAATAGCTGGTTCGTTCGTCACTGCCAAGAACAAGTTCGGCCCGAACTCTTCACTGTTCCCGGCCCGAACTTCATTTTCGGCCTGAACTTCAACCTCGGCCTGAACTTCAACCTCGGCCCGAACTTCGACCTCGGCCCGAACTTCAACCTCGGCCCGAACATCATCCTCGGCCCGAACACCGAACTTCGGCCTGAACACCACTTCGGCCCGAACACCACTTCGGCCCGAACACCACTTCGGCCCGAACATCCCACTTCGGCCCGAACACCACTTCGGCCCGAACATCCCTCTTCGGCCCGAACTCTTCAATATCCAAGATTGTGTGACAAAAGGTGCTATACTAAAATATTCATAACTTTCAGCTCGGGTGTCCGTTTCACGCCCACGAGTAACCAAAATAGCTGGTTCGTTCGTCACTGCCAAGAACAAGTTCGGCCTGAACTCTTCACTGTTCCCGGCCCGAACTTCATTTTCGGCCCGAACTTCAACCTCGGCCCGAACTCCGACCTCGGCCCGAACATCATCCTCGGCCCGAACACCACTTCGGCCCGAACACCACTTCGATCCGAACACCACTTCGGCCCGAACATCCCACTTCGGCCCGAACACCACTTCGGCCCGACCTTTATTTTCGGCCCGAACTTCAACCTAGGCCCGAACTTCAACCTCGGCCCGAACTACAACCTCGGCCCGAACTTCAACCTCGGCCCGAACATCATCCTCGGCCCGAACACCAATCTTCGGCCCCGAACATCCCACTTCGGCCCGAACTCTTCAATATCCAAGATTGTGTGACAAAAGGTGCTATACTAAAACATTCATAACTTTCAGCTCGGGTGTCCGTTTCACGCCCACGAGTAACCAAAATAGCTGGTTCGTTCGTCACTGCCAAGAACAAGTTCGGCCCGAACTCTTCACTGTTCCCGGCCCGAACTTCATTTTCGGCCCGAACTGCAACCTCGGCCCGAACTTCAACCTCGGCCCGAACTTCAACCTCGGCCCGAACTCCGACCTCGGCCCGAACATCATCCTCGGCCCGAACACCGAACTTCGGCCCGAACACCACTTCGGCCCGAACATCCCTCTTCGGCCCGAACTCTTCAATATCCAAGATTGTGTGACAAAAGGTGCTCTACTAAAACATTCTTAACTTTCAGCTCGGGTGTCCGTTTCCCGCCCACGAGTAACCAAAATAGCTGGTTCGTTCGTCACTGCCAAGAACAAGTTCGGCCCGAACTCTTCACTGTTCCCGGCCCGAACTCTTCACTGTTCCCGGCCCGAACTTCATTTTCGGCCCGAACTTCAACCTCGGCCCGAACTTCAACCTCGGCCCGAACTCCGACCTCAGCCCGAACTTCAACCTCGGACCGAACATCATCCTCGGCCCGAACACCGAACTTCGGCCCCGAACACCACTTCGGCCCGAACACCACTTCGGCCCGAACACCACTTCGGCCCGAACATCCCACTTCGGCCCGAACACCACTTCGGCCCGAACTTCATTTTCGGCCCGAACTTCAACCTTGGCCCGAACTTCAACCTCGGCCCGAACTACGACCTCGGCCCGAACTTCAACCTCGGTCCGAACTTCAACCTCGGCCCGAACTCCGACCTCGGCCCGAACTTCAACCTCGGCCCGAACATCATCCTCGGCCCGAACACCGAACTTCGGCCCGAACACCACTTTGGCCCGAACACCACTTCGGCCCGAACATCCCACTTCGGCCCGAACATCCCTCTTCGGCCCGAACTCTTCAATATCCAAGATTGTGTGACAAAAGGTGCTATACTAAAACATTCATAACTTTCAGCTCGGGTGTCCGTTTCACGCCCACGAGTAACCAAAATAGCCGGTTCGTTCGTCACTGCCAAGAACAAGTTCGGCCCAAACTCTTCACTGTTCCCGGCCCGAACTTCATTTTCGGCCCGAACTTCAACCTCGGCCCGAACTCCGACCTCGGCCCGAACATCATCCTCGGCCCGAACACCGAACTTCGGCCCGAACACCACTTCGGCCCGAACATCCCACTTCGGCCCGAACACCACTTCGGCCCGAACACCACTTCGGCCCGAACATCCCTCTTCGGCCCGAACTCTTCAATATCCAAGATTGTGTGACAAAAGGTGCTATACTAAAACATTCATAACTTTCAGCTCGGGTGTCCGTTTCACGCCCACGAGTAACCAAAATAGCCGGTTCGTTCGTCACTGCCAAGAACAAGTTCGACCCAAACTCTTCACTGTTCCCGGCCCGAACTTCATTTTCGGCCCGAACTTCAACCTCGGCCCGAACTCCGACCTCGGCCCGAACATCATCCTCGGCCCGAACACCGAACTTCGGCCCGAACACCACTTCGGCCCGAACATCCCACTTCGGCCCGAACACCACTTCGGCCCGAACACCACTTCGGCCCGAACATCCCTCTTCGGCCCGAACTCTTCAATATCCAAGATTGTGTGACAAAAGGTGCTATACTAAAACATTCAGAACTTTCAGCTCGGGTGTCCGTTTCACGTCCACGAGTAACCAAAATAGCTGGTTCGTTCGTCAATGCCAAGAACAAGTTCGGCCCGAACTCTTCACTGTTCCCGGCCCGAACTTCATTTTCGGCCCGAACTTCAACATCGGCCCGAACTTCAACCTCGGCCCGAACTCCGACCTCGGCCCGAACTTCAACCTCGGCCCGAACATCATCGTCGGCCCAAACACCGAACTTCGGCCCCGAACACCACTTCGGCCCGAACACCACTTCGGCCCGAACATCCCACTTCGACCCGAACACCACTTCGGCCCGAACTATTCAATATCCAAGATTGTGTGACAAAAGGTGCTATACTAAAACATTCATAACTTTCAGCTCGGGTGTCCGTTTCCCGCCCACGAGTAACCAAAATAGCTGGTTCGTTCGTCACTGCCAAGAACAAGTTCGGCCCGAACTCTTCACTGTTCCCGGCCCGAACTTCATTTTCGGCCTGAACTTCAACCTCGGCCTGAACTTCAACCTCGGCCCGAACTTCGACCTCGGCCCGAACTTCAACCTCGGCCCGAACATCATCCTCGGCCCGAACACCGAACTTCGGCCTGAACACCACTTCGGCCCGAACACCACTTCGGCCCGAACACCACTTCGGCCCGAACATCCCACTTCGGCCCGAACACCACTTCGGCCCGAACATCCCTCTTCGGCCCGAACTCTTCAATATCCAAGATTGTGTGACAAAAGGTGCTATACTAAAATATTCATAACTTTCAGCTCGGGTGTCCGTTTCACGCCCACGAGTAACCAAAATAGCTGGTTCGTTCGTCACTGCCAAGAACAAGTTCGGCCTGAACTCTTCACTGTTCCCGGCCCGAACTTCATTTTCGGCCCGAACTTCAACCTCGGCCCGAACTCCGACCTCGGCCCGAACATCATCCTCGGCCCGAACACCGAACTTCGGCCCGAACACCACTTCGGCCCGAACATCCCACTTCGGCCCGAACACCACTTCGGCCCGAACACCACTTCGGCCCGAACATCCCTCTTCGGCCCGAACTCTTCAATATCCAAGATTGTGTGACAAAAGGTGCTATACTAAAACATTCATAACTTTCAGCTCGGGTGTCCGTTTCACGCCCACGAGTAACCAAAATAGCCGGTTCGTTCGTCACTGCCAAGAACAAGTTCGGCCCAAACTCTTCACTGTTCCCGGCCCGAACTTCATTTTCGGCCCGAACTTCAACCTCGGCCCGAACTCCGACCTCGGCCCGAACATCATCCTCGGCCCGAACACCGAACTTCGGCCCGAACACCACTTCGGCCCGAACATCCCACTTCGGCCCGAACACCACTTCGGCCCGAACACCACTTCGGCCCGAACATCCCTCTTCGGCCCGAACTCTTCAATATCCAAGATTGTGTGACAAAAGGTGCTATACTAAAACATTCAGAACTTTCAGCTCGGGTGTCCGTTTCACGTCCACGAGTAACCAAAATAGCTGGTTCGTTCGTCAATGCCAAGAACAAGTTCGGCCCGAACTCTTCACTGTTCCCGGCCCGAACTTCATTTTCGGCCCGAACTTCAACATCGGCCCGAACTTCAACCTCGGCCCGAACTCCGACCTCGGCCCGAACTTCAACCTCGGCCCGAACATCATCGTCGGCCCAAACACCGAACTTCGGCCCCGAACACCACTTCGGCCCGAACACCACTTCGGCCCGAACTATTCAATATCCAAGATTGTGTGACAAAAGGTGCTATACTAAAACATTCATAACTTTCAGCTCGGGTGTCCGTTTCACGCCCACGAGTAACCAAAATAGCTGGTTCGTTCGTCACTGCCAAGAACAAGTTCGGCCCGAACTCTTCACTGTTCCCGGCCCGAACTTCATTTTCGGCCCGAACTGCAACCTCGGCCCGAACTTCAACCTCGGCCCGAACTCCGACCTCGGCCCGAACTTCAACCTCGGCCCGAACATCATCCTCGGCCCGAACACCGAACTTCGGCCCGAACACCACTTCGGCCCGAACACCACTTCGGCCCGAACACCACATCGGCCCGAACATCCCACTTCGGCCCGAACCTCCCTCTTCGGCCCGAACTCTTCAATATCCAAGATTGTGTGACAAAAGGTGCCATACTAAAACATTCATAACTTTCAGCTCGGGTGTCCGTTTCACGCCCACGAGTAACCAAAATAGCTGGTTCGTTCGTCACTGCCAAGAACAAGTTCGGCCAGAACTCTTACTGTTCCCGGCCCGAACTTCATTTTCGGCCCGAACTTCAACCTCGGCCCGAACTCCGACCTCGGCCCGAACATCATCCTCGGCCCGAACACCGAACTTCGGCCCGAACACCACTTCGGCCCGAACATCCCTCTTCGGCCCGAACTCTTCAATATCCAAGATTGTGTGACAAAAGGTGCTATACTAAAACATTCTTAACTTTCAGCTCGGGTGTCCGTTTCCCGCCCACGAGTAACCAAAATAGCTGGTTCGTTCGTCACTGCCAAGAACAATTTCGGCCCGAACTCTTCACTGTTCCCGGCCCGAACTCTTCACTGTTCCCGGCCCGAACTTCATTTTCGGCCCGAACTTCAACCTCGGCCCGAACTTCAACCTCGGCCCGAACTCCGACCTCAGCCCGAACTTCAACCTCGGACCGAACATCATCCTCGGCCCGAACACCGAACTTCGGCCCCGAACACCACTTCGGCCCGAACACCACTTCGGCCCGAACACCACTTCGGCCCGAACATCCCACTTCGGCCCGAACACCACTTCGGCCAGAACTTCATTTTCGGCCCGAACTTCAACCTTGGCCCGAACTTCAACCTCGGCCCGAACTACGACCTCGGCCCGAACTTCAACCTCGGTCCGAACTTCAACCTCGGCCCGAACTCCGACCTCGGCCCGAACTTCAACCTCGGCCCGAACATCATCCTCGGCCCGAACACCGAACTTCGGCCCGAACACCACTTTGGCCCGAACACCACTTCGGCCCGAACATCCCACTTCGGCCCGAACATCCCTCTTCGGCCCGAACTCTTCAATATCCAAGATTGTGTGACAAAAGGTGCTATACTAAAACATTCATAACTTTCAGCTCGGGTGTCCGTTTCACGCCCACGAGTAACCAAAATAGCCGGTTCGTTCGTCACTGCCAAGAACAAGTTCGGCCCAAACTCTTCACTGTTCTCGGCCCGAACTTCATTTTCGGCCCGAACTTCAACCTCGGCCCGAACTCCGACCTCGGCCCGAACATCATCCTCGGCCCGAACACCGAACTTCGGCCCGAACACCACTTCGGCCCGAACAACCCACTTCGGCCCGAACACCACTTCGGCCCGAACACCACTTCGGCCCGAACATCCCTCTTCGGCCCGAACTCTTCAATATCCAAGATTGTGTGACAAAAGGTGCTATACTAAAACATTCATAACTTTCAGCTCGGGTGTCCGTTTCACGCCCACGAGTAACCAAAATAGCCGGTTCGTTCGTCACTGCCAAGAACAAGTTCGGCCCAAACTCTTCACTGTTCCCGGCCCGAACTTCATTTTCGGCCCGAACTTCAACCTCGGCCCGAACTCCGACCTCGGCCCGAACATCATCCTCGGCCCGAACACCGAACTTCGGCCCGAACACCACTTCGGCCCGAACATCCCACTTCGGCCCGAACACCACTTCGGCCCGAACACCACTTCGGCCCGAACATCCCTCTTCGGCCCGAACTCTTCAATATCCAAGATTGTGTGACAAAAGGTGCTATACTAAAACATTCAGAACTTTCAGCTCGGGTGTCCGTTTCACGTCCACGAGTAACCAAAATAGCTGGTTCGTTCGTCAATGCCAAGAACAAGTTCGGCCCGAACTCTTCACTGTTCCCGGCCCGAACTTCATTTTCGGCCCGAACTTCAACATCGGCCCGAACTTCAACCTCGGCCCGAACTCCGACCTCGGCCCGAACTTCAACCTCGGCCCGAACATCATCGTCGGCCCAAACACCGAACTTCGGCCCCGAACACCACTTCGGCCCGAACACCACTTCGGCCCGAACATCCCACTTCGGCCCGAACACCACTTCGGCCCGAACTATTCAATATCCAAGATTGTGTGACAAAAGGTGCTATACTAAAACATTCATAACTTTCAGCTCGGGTGTCCGTTTCCCGCCCACGAGTAACCAAAATAGCTGGTTCGTTCGTCACTGCCAAGAACAAGTTCGGCCCGAACTCTTCACTGTTCCCGGCCCGAACTTCATTTTCGACCTGAACTTCAACCTCGGCCTGAACTTCAACCTCGGCCCGAACTTCGACCTCGGCCCGAACTTCAACCTCGGCCCGAACATCATCCTCGGCCCGAACACCGAACTTCGGCCCGAACACCACTTCGGCCCGAACACCACTTCGGCCCGAACATCCCACTTCGGCCCGAACACCACTTCGGCCCGAACATCCCTCTTCGGCCCGAACTCTTCAATATCCAAGATTGTGTGACAAAAGGTGCTATACTAAAATATTCATAACTTTCAGCTCGGGTGTCCGTTTCACGCCCACGAGTAACCAAAATAGCTGGTTCGTTCGTCACTGCCAAGAACAAGTTCGGCCTGAACTCTTCACTGTTCCCGGCCCGAACTTCATTTTCGGCCCGAACTTCAACCTCGGCCCGAACTCCGACCTCGGCCCGAACATCATCCTCGGCCCGAACACCGAACTTCGGCCCGAACACCACTTCGGCCCGAACATCCCACTTCGGCCCGAACACCACTTCGGCCCGAACACCACTTCGGCCCGAACACCACTTCGGCCCGAACATCCCTCTTCGGCCCGAACTCTTCAATATCCAAGATTGTGTGACAAAAGGTGCTATACTAACACATTCATAACTTTCAGCTCGGGTGTCCGTTTCACGCCCACGAGTAACCAAAATAGCTGGTTCGTTCGTCACTGCCATGAACAAGTTCGGCCCGAACTCTTCACTGTTCCCGGTCCGAACTTCATTTTCGGCCCGAACTTCAACCTCGGCCCGAACATCATCCTCGGCCCGAACTCCGACCTCAGCCCGAACATCATCCTCGGCCCGAACACCACTTCGGCCCGAACACCACTTCGACCCGAACACCACTTCGGCCCGAACATCCCACTTCGGCCCGAACACCACTTCGGCCCGAACTTCATTTTCGGCCCGAACTTCAACCTAGGCCGGGACTTCAACCTCGGCCCGAACTACGACCTCGGCCCGAACTTCAACCTCGGCCCGAACATCATCCTCGGCCCGAACACCAAACTTCGGCCCCGAACACCACTTCGGCCCGAACACCACTTCGGCCCGAACATCACACTTCGGCCCGAACTCTTCAATATCCAAGATTGTGTGACAAAAGGTGCTATACTAAAACATTCATAACTTTCAGCTCGGGTGTCCATTTCACGCCCACGACTAACCAAAATAGCTGGTTCGTTCGTCACTGCCAAGAACAAGTTCGGCCCGAACTCTTCACTGTTCCAGCCCGAACTTCATTTTCGGCCCGAACATCAACCTCGGCCCGAACTTCAACCTCGGCCCGAACTTCAACCTCGGCCCGAACTCCGACCTCGGCCCGAACTTCAACCTCGGCCCGAACATCATCCTCGGCCCGAACACCGAACTTCGGCCCGAACACCACTTCGGCCCGAACACCACTTCGGCCCGAACATCCCACTTCGGCCCGAACCTCCCTCTTCGGCCCGAACTCTTCAATATCCAAGATTGTGTGACAAAAGGTGCCATACTAAAACATTCATAACTTTCAGCTCGGGTGTCCGTTTCACGCCCACGAGTAACCAAAATAGCTGGTTCGTTCGTCACTGCCAAGAACAAGTTCGGCCAGAACTCTTACTGTTCCCGGCCCGAACTTCATTTTCGGCCCGAACTTCAACCTCGGCCCGAACTCCGACCTCGGCCCGAACATCATCCTCGGCCCGAACACCGAACTTCGGCCCGAACACCACTTCGGCCCGAACATCCCACTTCGGCCCGAACACCACTTCGGCCCGAACATCCCTCTTCGGCCCGAACTCTTCAATATCCAAGATTGTGTGACAAAATGTGCTATACTAAAACATTCATAACTTTCAGCTCGGGTGTCCGTTTCCCGCCCACGAGTAACCAAAATAGCTGGTTCGTTCGTCACTACCAAGAACAAGTTCGGCCCGAACTCTTCACTGTTCCCGGCCCGAACTCTTCACTGTTCCCGGCCCGAACTTCATTTTCGGCCCGAACTTCAACCTCGGCCCGAACTTCAACCTCGGCCCGAACATCGTCCTCGGCCCGAACACCGAACTTCGGCCCCGAACACCAATTCGGCCCGAACACCACTTCGGCCCGAACACCACTTCGGCCCGAACACCACTTCGGCTCGAACATCCCACTTCGGCCCGAACACCACTTCGGCCCGAACTTCATTTTCGGCCCGAACTTCAACCTTGGCCCGAACTTCAACCTCGGCCCGAACTACGACCTCGGCCCGAACTTCAACCTCGGTCCGAACTTCAACCTCGGCCCGAACTCCGACCTCGGCCCGAACTTCAACCTCTGCCCGAACATCATCCTCGGCCCGAACACCACTTCGGCCCGAACACCACTTCGGCCCGAATATCCCACTTCGGCCCGAACATCCCTCTTCGGCCCGAACTCTTCAATATCCAAGATTGTGTGACAAAAGGTGCTATACTAAAACATTCATAACTTTCAGCTCGGGTGTCCATTTCACGCCCACGAGTAACCAAAATAGCTGGTTCGTTCGTCACTGCCAAGAACAAGTTCGGCCCAAACTCTTCACTGTTCCCGGCCCGAACTTCATTTTCGGCCAGAACTTCAACCTCGGCCCGAACTCCGACCTAGGCCCGAACATCATCCTCGGCCCGAACACCGAACTTCGGCCCGAACACCACTTCGGCCCGAACATCCCACTTCGGCCCGAACACCACTTCGGCCCGAACATCCCTCTTCGGCCCGAACTCTTCAATATCCAAGATTGTGTGACAAAAGGTGCTATACTAAAACATTCAGAACTTTCAGCTCGGGTGTCCGTTTCACGTCCACGAGTAACCAAAATAGCTGGTTCGTTCGTCACTGCCAAGAACAAGTTCGGCCCGAACTCTTCACTGTTCCCGGCCTGAACTTCATATTCGGCCCGAACTTCAACCTCGGCCCGAACTTCAACCTCGGCCCGAACTCCAACCTCGGCCCGAACTTCAACCTCGGCCCGAACATCATCCTCGGCCCAAACACCGAACTTCGGCCCCGAACACCACTTCGGCCCGAACACCACTTCGGCCCGAACATCCCACTTCGGCCCAAACACCACTTCGGCCCGAACATCCCTCTTCGGCCCGAACTCTTCAATATCCAAGATTGTGTGACAAAAGGTGCTATACTAAAACATTCATAACTTTCAGCTCGGGTGTCCGTTTCATGCCCACGAGTAACCTAAATAGCTGGTTCGTTCGTCACTGCCAAGAACAAGTTCGGCCCGAACTCTTCACTGTTCCCGGCCTGAACTTCATTTTCGGCCCGAACTTCAACTTCGGCCCGAACTTCAACCTCGGCCCGAACTCCGACCTCGGCCCGAACTTCAACCTCGGCCCGAACATCATCCTCGGCCCAAACACCGAACTTCGGCCCCGAACACCACTTCGGCCCGAACACCACTTCGGCCCGAACACAACTTCGGCCCGAACATCCCACTTCGGCCCGAAACTCCCTCTTCGGCCCGAACTCTTCAATATCCAAGATTGTGTGACATAAGGTGCCATACTAAAACATTCATAACTTTCAGCACGGGTGTCCGTTTCACGCCCACGAGTAACCAAAATAGCTGGTTCGTTCGTCACTGCCAAGAACAAGTTCGGCCAGAACTCTTACTGTTCCCGGCCCGAACTTCATTTTCGGCCCGAACTTCAACCTCGGCCCGAACTCCGACCTCGGCCCGAACATCATCCTCGGCCCGAACACCGAAGCCCGAACACCACTTCGGCCCGAACATCCCACTTCGGCCCGAACACCACTTCGGCCCGAACATCCCTCTTCGGCCCGAACTCTTCAATATCCAAGATTGTGTGACAAAAGGTGCTATACTAAAACATTCATAACTTTCAGCTCGGGTGTCCGTTTCCCGCCCACGAGTAACCAAAATAGCTGGTTCGTTCGTCACTGCCAAGAACAAGTTCGGCCCGAACTCTTCACTGTTCCCGGCCCGAACTCTTCACTGTTCCCGGCCCGAACTTCATTTTCGGCACGAACTTCAACCTCGGCCTGAACTTCAACCTCGGCCTGAACTTCAACCTCGGCCCGAACTCCGACCTCAGCCCGAACTTCAACCTCGGCCCGAACATCATCCTCGGCCCGAACACCGAACTTCGGCCCCGAACACCACTTCGGCCCGAACACCACTTCGGCACGAACACCACTTCGGCCCGAACACCACTTCGGCCCGAACATCCCACTTCGGCCCGAACACCACTTCGGCCCGAACTTCATTTTCGGCCCGAACTTCAACCTCGGCCCGAACTTCAACCTCGGCCCGAACTACGACCTCGGCCCGAACTTCAACCTCGGTCCGAACTTAAACCTCGGCCCGAACACCACTTCGGCCCGAACATCCCTCTTCGGCCCGAACTCTTCAATATCCAAGATTGTGTGACAAAAGGTGCTATACTAAAACATTCATAACTTTCAGCTCGGGTGTCCGTTTCATGCCCACGAGTAACCCAAATAGCTGGTTCGTTCGTCACTGCCAAGAACAAGTTCGGCCCGAACTCTTCACTGTTCCCGGCCTGAACTCTTCACTGTTCCCGGCCCGAACTTCATTTTCGGCCCGAACTTCAACCTCGGTCCGAACTTCAACCTCGGCCCGAACTCCGACCTCAGCCCGAACTTCAACCTCGGCCCGAACATCATCCTCGGCCCGAACACCGAACTTCGGCCCCGAACACCACTTCGGCCCGAACACCACTTCGGCCCGAACATCCCACCTCGGCCCGAACACCACTTCGGCCCGAACATCATTTTCGGCCCGAACTTCAACCTCGACCCGAACTTCAACCTTGGCCCGAACTACGACCTCGGCCCGAACTGCAACCTCGGTCAGAACTTCAACCTCGGCCCGAACTCCGACCTCGGCCCGAACTTCACTCTCGGCCCGAACATCATCCTCGGCCCGAACACCGAACTTCGGCCCGAACACCACTTCGGCCCGAACACCACTTCGGCCCGAACACCACTTCGGCCCGAACATCCCACTTCGGCCCGAACATCCTTCTTCGGCCCGAACTCTTCAATATCACTTCGGCCCGAACACCGAACTTCGGCCCGAACACCACTTCGGCCCGAACACCACTTCGGCCCGAACACCACTTCGGCCCAAACACCACTTCGGCCCGAACATCCCACTTCGGCCCGAACATCCCTCTTCGGCCCGAACTCTTCAATATCCAAGATTGTGTGACAAAAGAGTGCTATACTAAAACATTCATAACTTTCAGCTCGGGTGTCCGTTTCACGCCCACGAGTAACCAAAATAGCCAGTTCGTTCGTCACTGCCAAGAACAAGTTCGGCCCAAACTCTTCACTGTTCCCGGCCCGAACTTCATTTTCGGCCCGAACTTCAACCTCGGCCCGAACTCCGACCTCGGCCCGAACATCATCCTCGGCCCGAACACCGAACTTCGGCCCGAACACCACTTCGGCCCGAACATCCCACTTCGGCCCGAACACCACTTCGGCCCGAACACCACTTCGGCCCGAACATCCCTCTTCGGCCCGAACTCTTCAATATCCAAGATTGTGTGACAAAAGGTGTTATACTAAAACATTCAGAACTTTCAGCTCGGGTGTCCGTTTCACGTCCACGAGTAACCAAAATAGCTGGTTCGTTCGTCACTGCGAAGAACAAGTTCGGCCCGAACTCTTCACTGTTCCCGGCCCGAACTTCATTTTCGGCCCGAACTTCAACATCCGCCTGAACTTCAACCTCGGCCCGAACTCCGACCTCGGCCCGAACTTCAACCTCGGCCCGAACATCATCCTCGGCCCAAACACCGAACTTCGGCCCCGAACACCACTTCGGCCCGAACACCACTTCGGCCCGAACATCCCACTTCGGCCCGAACACCACTTCGGCCCGAACATCCCTCTTCGGCCCGAACCCTTCAATATCCAAGATTGTGTGACAAAAGGTGCTATACTAAAACATTCATAACTTTCAGCTCGGGTGTCCGTTTCCCGCCCACGAGTAACCAAAATAGCTGGTTCGTTCGTCACTGCCAAGAACAAGTTCGGCCCGAACTCTTCACTGTTCCCGGCCCGAACTTCATTTTCGACCCGAACTTCAACCTCGACCCGAACTTCAACCTCGGCCCGAACTTCGACCTCGGCCCGAACTTCAACCTCGGCCCGAACATCATCCTCGGCCCGAACACCGAACTTCGGCCCGAACACCACTTCGGCCCGAACACCACTTCGGCCCGAACATCCCACTTCGGCCCGAACACCACTTCGGCCCGAACATCCCTCTTCGGCCCGAACTCTTCAATATCCAAGATTGTGTGACAAAAGGTGCTATACTAAAATATTCATAACTTTCAGCTCGGGTGTCCGTTTCACGCCCACGAGTAACCAAAATAGCTGGTTCGTTCGTCACTGCCAAGAACAAGTTCGGCCTAAACTCTTCACTGTTCCCGGCCCGAACTTCATTTTCGGCCCGAACTTCAACCTCGGCCCGAACTCCGACCTCGGCCCGAACATCATCCTCGGCCCGAAACCCAACTTCGGCCCGAACACCACTTCGGCCCGAACATCCCACTTCGGCCCGAACACCACTTCGGCCCGAACACCACTTCGGCCCGAACATCCCTCTTCGGCCCGAACTCTTCAATATCCAAGATTGTGTGACAAAAGGTGCTATACTAACACATTCATAACTTTCAGCTCGGGTGACCGTTTCACGCCCACGAGTAACCAAAATAGCTGGTTCGTTCGTCACTGCCATGAACAAGTTCGGCCCGAACTCTTCACTGTTCCCGGCCCGAACTTCATTTTCGGCCCGAACTTCAACCTCGGCCCGAACTTCAACCTCGGCCCGAACTCCGCCCTCAGCCCGAACTTCAACCTCGGCCCGAACATCATCCTCGGCCCGAACACCACTTCGGCCCGAAAACCACTTCGACCCGAACACCACTTCGACCCGAACACCACTTCGGCCCGAACATCCCACTTCGGCCCGAACACCACTTCGGCCCGAACTTCATTTTCGGCCCGAACTTCAACCTAGGCCCGAACTTCAACCTCGGCCCGAACTACGACCTCGGCCCGAACTTCAACCTCGGCCCGAACATCATCCTCGGCCCGAACACCAAACTTCGGCCCCGAACACCACTTCGGCCCGAACACCACTTCGGCCCGAACATCCCACTTCGGCCCGAACTCTTCAATATCCAAGATTGTGTGACAAAAGGTGCTATACTAAAACATTCATACCTTTCAGGTCGGGTGTCCGTTTCACGCCCACGACTAACCAAAATAGCTGGTTCGTTCGTCACTGCCAAGAACAAGTTCGGCCCGAACTCTTCACTGTTCCCGGCCCGAACTTCATTTTCGGCCCGAACTTCAACCTCGGCCCGAACTCCGACCTCGGCCCGAACTTCAACCTCGGCCCGAACATCATCCTCGGCCCGAACACCGAACTTCGACCCGAACACCACTTCGTCCCGAACACCACTTCGGCCCGAACACCACTTCGGCCCGAACATCCCACTTCGGCCCGAACCTCCCTCTTCGGCCCGAACTCTTCAATATCCAAGATTGTGTGACAAAAGGTGCCATACTAAAACATTCATAACTTTCAGCTCGGGTGTCCGTTTCACGCCCACGAGTAACCAAAATAGCTGGTTCGTTCGTCACTGCCAAGAACAAGTTCGGCCAGAACTCTTACTGTTCCCGGCCCGAACTCCGACCTCGGCCCGAACATCATCCTCGGCCCGAACACCGAACTTCGGCCCGAACACCACTTCGGCCCGAACATCCCACTTCGGCCCGAACACCACTTCGGCCCGAACATCCCTCTTCGGCCCGAACTCTTCAATATCCAAGATTGTGTGACAAAAGGTGCTATACTAAAACATTCATAACTTTCAGCTCGGGTGTCCGTTTCCCGCCCACGAGTAACCAAAATAGCTGGTTCGTTCGTTACTACCAAGAACAAGTTCGGCCCGAACTCTTCACTGTTCCCGGCCCGAACTCTTAACTGTTCCCGGCCCGAACTTCATTTTCGGCCCGAACTTCAACCTCGGCCCGAACTTCAACCTCGGCCCGAACTCCGACCTCAGCCCGAACTTCAACCTCGGCCCGAACATCATCCTCGGCCCGAACACCGAACTTCGGCCCCGAACACCACTTCGGCCCGAACACCACTTCGGCTCGAACATCCCACTTCGGCCCGAACACCACTTCGGCCCGAACTTCATTTTCGGCCCGAACTTCAACCTTGGCCCGAACTTCAACCTCGGCCCGAACTACGACCTCGGCCCGAACTTCAACCTCGGTCCGAACTTCAACCTCGGCCCGAACTCCGACCTCGGCCCGAACTTCAACCTCGGCCCGAACATCATCCTCGGCCCGAACACCGAACTTCGGCCCGAACACCACTTCGGCCCGAACATCCCACTTCGGCCCGAACATCCCTCTTCGGCCCGAACTCTTCAATATCCAAGATTGTGTGACAAAAGGTGCTATACAAAAACATTCATAACTTTCAGCTCGGGTGTCCGTTTCCCGCCCACGAGTAACCAAAATAGTTGGTTCGTTCGTCACTGCCAAGAACAAGTTCGGCCCGAACTCTTCACTGTTCCCGGCCCGAACTTCATTTTCGGCCCGAACTTCAACTTCGGCCCGAACTCCGACCTCGGCCCGAACATCATCCTCGGCCCGAACTTCAACCTCGGCCCGAACATCATCCTCGGCCCGAACACCGAACTTCGGCCCGAACACCACTTCGGCCCGAACACCACTTCGGCCCGAACATCCCACTTCGGCCCGAACACCACTTCGGCCCGAACATCCCTCTTCGGCCCGAACTCTTCAATATCCAAGATTGTGTGACAAAAGGTGCTATACTAAAATATTCATAACTTTCAGCTCGGGTGTCCGTTTCACGCCCACGAGTAATAAAAATAGCTGGTTCGTTCGTCACTGCCAAAAACAAGTTCGGCCCGAACTCTTCACTGTTCCCGGCCCGAACTTCGATTTCTGCCCGAACTTCAACCTCGGCCCGAACTCCGACCTCGGGCCGAACATCATCCTCGGCCCGAACACCGAACTTCGGCCCGAACACCACTTCGGCCCGAACATCCCACTACGGCCCGAACACCACTTCGGCCCGAACACCACTTCAGCCCGAACATCCCTCTTCGGCTCGAACTCTTCAATATCCAAGATTGTGTGACAAAAGGTGCTATACTAAAACATTCATAACTTTCAGCTCGGGTATCCGTTTCACGCCCACGAGTAACCAAAATAGTTGGTTCGTTCGTCACTTCCAAGAACAAGTTCGGCCCGAACTCTTCACTGTTCCCGGCCCGAACTTCATTTTCGGCCCGAACTTCAACCTCGGCCCGAACTTCAACCTCGGCCCGAATTCCGATCTCGGCCCGAACTTCAACCTCGGCCCGAACATCATCCTCGGCCCAAACACCGAACTTCGGCCCCGAACACCACTTCGGCCCGAACACCACTTCGGCCCGAACATCCCACTTCGGCCCGAACACCACTTCGGCCCGAACATCCCTCTTCGGCCCGAACTCTTCAATATCCAAGATTGTGTGACAAAAGGTGCTATACTAAAACATTCATAACTTTCAGCTCGGGTGTCCGTTTCCCGCCCACGAGTAACCAAAATAGCTGGTTCGTTCGTCACTGCCAAGAACAAGTTCGGCCCGAACTCTTCACTGTTCCCGGCCCGAACTTCATTTTCGGCCCGAACTTCAACCTCGGCCCGAATTTCAACCTCGGCACGAACTCCGACCTCGGCCCGAACTTCAACCTCGGCCCGAACATCATCCTCGGCCCGAACACCAAACTTCGACCCGAACACCACTTCGGCCCGAACATCCCTCTTCGGCCCGAACTCTTCAATATCCAAGATTGTGTGACAAAAGGTACTATACTAAAATATTCATAACTTTCAGCTCGGGTGTCCGTTTCACGCCCACGAGTAACCAAAATAGCTGGTTCGTTCGTCACTGCCAAGAACAAGTTCGGCCCGAACTCTTCACTGTTCCCGGCCCGAACTTCATTTTCAGCCCGAACTTCAACCTCGGCCCGAACTCCGACCTCGGCCCGAACATCATCCTCGGCCCGAACACCGAACATCGGCCCGAACACCACTTCGGCCCGAACATCCCACTTCGGCCCGAACACCACTTCGGCCCGAACACCACTTCGGCCCGAACATCCCTCTTCGGCCCGAACTCTTCAATATCCAAGATTGTGTGACAAAAGGTGCTATACTAACACATTCATAACTTTCAGCTCGGGTGTCCGTTTCACGCCCACGAGTAACCAAAATAGCTGGTTCGTTCGTCACTGCCATGAACAAGTTCGGCCCGAACTCTTCACTGTTCCCGGCCCGAACTTCATTTTCGGCCCGAACTTCAACCTCGGCCCGAACTTCAACCTCGGCCCGAACTCCGACCTCGGCCCGAACTTCAACCTCTGCCCGAGCATCATCCTCAGCCCGAACACCGAACTTCGGCCCGAACACCACTTCGGCCCGAACACCACTTCGGCCCGAACACCACTTCGGCCCGAACACCACTTCGGCCCGAACACCACTTCGGCCCGAACATCCCACTTCGGCCCGAACCTCCCTCTTCGGCCCGAACTCTTCAATATCCAAGATTGTGTGACAAAAGGTGCCATACTAAAACATTCATAACTTTCAGCTCGGGTGTCCGTTTCACGCCCACGAGTAACCAAAATAGCTGGTTCGTTCGTCACTGCCAAGAACAAGTTCGGCCAGAACTCTTACTGTTCCCGGCCCGAACTTCATTTTCGGCCCGAACTTCAACCTCGGCCCGAACTCCGACCTCGGCCCGAACATCATCCTCGGCCCGAACACCGAACTTCGGCCCGAACACCACTTCGGCCCGAACATCCCACTTCGGCCCGAACACCACTTCGGCCCGAACATCCCTCTTCGGCCCGAACTCTTCAATATCCAAGATTGTGTGACAAAAGGTGCTATACTAAAACATTCATAACTTTCAGCTCGGGTGTCCGTTTCCCGCCCACGAGTAACCAAAATAGCTGGTTCGTTCGTCACTGCCAAGAACAAGTTCGGCCCGAACTCTTCACTGTTCCCGGCCCGAACTCTTCACTGTTCCCGGCCCGAACTTCATTTTCGGCCCGAACTTCAACCTCGGCCCGAACTCCGACCTCAGCCCGAACTTCAACCTCGGCCCGAACATCATCCTCGGCCCGAACACCGAACTTCGGCCCCGAACACCACTTCGGCCCGAACACCACTTCGGCCCGAACACCACTTCGGCCCGAACATCCCACTTCGGCCCGAACACCACTTCGGCCCGAACTTCATTTTCGGCCCGAACTTCAACCTTGGCCCGAACTTCAACCTCGGCCCGAACTACGACCTCGGCCCGAACTACGACCTCGGCCCGAACTCCGACCTCGGCCCGAACTCCAACCTCGGCCCGGACATCATCCTCGGCCCGAACACCGAACTTCGGCCCGAACACCACTTCGGCCCGAACACCACTTCGGCCTGAACATCCCACTTCGGCCCGAACATCCCTCTTCGGCCCGAACTCTTCAATATCCAAGATTGTGTGACAAAAGGTGCTATACTAAAACATTCATAACTTTCAGCTCGGGTGTCCGTTTCACGCCCACGAGTAACCAAAATAGCCGGTTCGTTCGTCACTGCCAAGAACAAGTTCGGCCCAAACTCTTCACTGTTCCCGACCCGAACTTCATTTTCGGCCCAAACTTCAACCTCGGCCCGAACTCCGACCTCGGCCCGAACATCATCCTCGGCCCGAACACCGAACTTCGGCCCGAACACCACTTCGGCCCGAACATCCCACTTCGGCCCGAACACCACTTCGGCCCGAACACCACTTCGGCCCGATCATCCCTCTTCGGCCCGAACTCTTCAATATCCAAGATTGTGTGACAAAAGGTGCTATACTAAAACATTCAGAACTTTCAGCTCGGGTGTCCGTTTCACGTCCACGAGTAACCAAAATAGCTGGTTCGTTCGTCACTGCCAAGAACAAGTTCGGCCCGAACTCTTCACTGTTCCCGGCCCGAACTTCATTTTTGGCCCGAACTTCAACATCGGCCCGAACTTCAACCTCGGCCCGAACTCCGACCTCGGCCCGAACTTCAACCTCGGCCCGAACATCATCCTCGGCCCAAACACCGAACTTCAGCCCCGAACACCACTTCGGCCCGAACACCACTTCGGCCCGAACATCCCACTTCGGCCCGAACACCACTTCGGCCCGAACATCCCTCTTCGGCCCGAACTCTTCAATATCCAAGATTGTGTGACAAAAGGTGCTATACTAAAACATTCATAACTTTCAGCTCGGGTGTCCGTTTCCCGCCCACGAGTAACCAAAATAGCTGGTTCGTTCGTCACTGCCAAGAACAAGTTCGGCCCGAACTCTTCACTGTTCCCGGCCCGAACTTCATTTTCGACCCGAACTTCAACCTCGGCCCGAACTGCAACCTCGGCCCGAACTCCGACCTCGGCCCGAACTTCAACCTCGGCCCGAACATCATCCTCGACCCGAACACTGAACTTCGGCGCGAACACCACTTCGGCCCGAACATCCCACTTCGGCCCGAACACCACTTCGGCCCGAACATCCCTCTTCGGCCCGAACTCTTCAATATCCAAGATTGTGTGACAAAAGGTGCTATACTAAAATATTCATAACTTTCAGCTCGGGTGTCCGTTTCACGCCCACGAGTAACCAAAATAGCTGGTTCGTTCGTCACTGCCAAGAACAAGTTCGGCCCGAACTCTTCACTGTTCCCGACCCGAACTTCATTTTCAGCCCGAACTTCAACCTCGGCCCGAACTCCGACCTCGGCCCGAACTCCGACCTCGGCCCGAACATCATCCTCGGCCCGAACACCGAACTTCGGCCCGAACACCACTTCAGCCCGAACATCCCACTTCGGCCCGAACACCACTTCGGCCCGAACATCCCTCTTCGGCCCGAACTCTTCAATATCCAAGATTGTGTGACAAAAGGTGCTATACTAACACATTCATAACTTTCAGCTCGGGTGTCCGTTTCACGCCCACGAGTAACCAAAATAGTTGGTTCGTTCGTCACTGCCATGAACAAGTTCGGCTCGAACTCTTCACTGTTCCCGGCCCGAACTTCATTTTCGGCCCGAACTTCAACCTCGGCCCGAACTTCAACCTCGGCCCGAACTCCGACCTCAGCCCGAACTTCAACCTCGGCCCGAACATCATCCTCGGCCCGAACACCACTTCGGCCCGAACACCACTTCGACCCGAACACCACTTCGGCCCGAACATCCCACTTCGGCCCGAACACCACTTCGGCCCGAACTTCATTTTCGGCCCGAACTTCAACCTAGGCCCGAACTTCAACCTCGGCCCGAACTACGACCTCGGCCAGAACTTCAACCTCGGCCCGAACATCATCCTCGGCCCGAACACCAAACTTCGGTCCCGAACACCACTTCGGCCCGAACACCACTTCGGCCCGAACATCCTACTTCGGCCCGAACTCTTCAATATCCAAGATTGTGTGACAAAAGGTGCTATACTAAAATATTCATAACTTTCAGCTCGGGTGTCCGTTTCACGCCCACGACTAAGCAAAATAGTTGGTTCGTTCGTCACTGCCAAGAACAAGTTCGGCCCGAACTCTTCACTGTTCCCGGCCCGAACTTCATTTTCAGCCCGAACTTCAACCTCGGCCCGAACTCCGACCTCGGCCCGAACATCATCCTCGGCCCGAACACCGAACTTCGGCCCGAACACCACTTCGGCCCGAACATCCCACTTCGGCCCGAACATCCCACTTCGGCCCGAACACCACTTGGGCCCGAACACCACTTCGGCCCGAACACCACTTCGGCCCGAACATCCCTCTTCGGCCCGAACTCTTCAATATCCAAGATTGTGTGACAAAAGGTGATATACTAACACATTCATAACTTTCAGCTCGGGTGTCCGTTTCACGCCCACGAGTAACCAAAATAGCTGGTTCGTTCGTCACTGCCATGAACAAGTTCGGCCCGAACTCTTCACTGTTCCCGACCCGAACTTCATTTTCGGCCCGAACTTCAACCTCGGCCCGAACTTCAACCTCGGCCCGAACTCCGACCTCAGCCCGAACTTCAACCTCGGCCCGAACATCATCCTCGGCCCGAACACCACTTCGGCCCGAACACCACTTCGACCCGAACACCACTTCGGCCCGAACATCCCACTTCGGCCCGAACACCACTTCGGCCCGAACTTCATTTTCGGCCCGAACTTCAACCTAAGCCCGAACTTCAACCTCGGCCCGAACTACGACCTCGGCCCGAACTTCAACCTCGGCCCGAACATCATCCTCGGCCCGAACACCAAACTTCGGCCCCGAACACCACTTCAGCCCGAACACCACTTCGGCCCGAACATCCCACTTCGGCCCGAACTCTTCAATATCCAAGATTGTGTGACAAAAGGTGCTATACTAAAACATTCATAACTTTCAGCTCGGGTGTCCGTTTCACGCCCACGAGTAACCAAAATAGCCGGTTCGTTCGTCACTGCCAAGAACAAGTTCGGCCCAAACTCTTCACTGTTCACGGCCCGAACTTCATTTTCGGCCCGAACTTCAACCTCGGCCCGAACTTCAACCTCGGCCCGAACTTCAACCTCGGCCCGAACTCCGACCTCGGCCCGAACTTCAACCTCGGCCCGAACTCCGACCTCGGCCCGAACTTCAACCTCGGCCCGAACATCATCCTCGGCCCGAACACCGAACTTCGGCCCGAACACCACTTCGACCCGAACACCACTTCGGACCGAACACCACTTCGGCCCGAACATCCCAATTCGGCCCGAACCTCCCTCTTCGGCCCGAACTCTTCAATATCCAAGATTGTGTGACAAAAGGTGCCATACTAAAACATTCATAACTTTCAGCTCGGGTGTCCGTTTCACGCCCACGAGTAACCAAAATAGCTGGTTCGTTCGTCACTGCCAAGAACAAGTTCGGCCAGAGCTCTTACTGTTCCCGGCCCGAACTTCATTTTCGGCCCGAACTTCAACCTCGGCCCGAACTCCGACCTCGGTCCGAACATCATCCTCGGCCCGAACACCGAACTTCGGCCCGAACACCACTTCGGCCCGAACATCCCACTTCGGCCCGAACACCACTTCGGCCCGAACATCCCTCTTCGGCCCGAACTCTTCAATATCCAAGATTGTGTGACAAAATGTGCTATACTAAAACATTCATAACTTTCAGCTCGGGTGTCCGTTTCCCGCCCACGAGTAACCAAAATAGCTGGTTCGTTCGTCACTACCAAGAACAAGTTCGGCCCGAACTCTTCACTGTTCCCGGCCCGAACTCTTCACTGTTCCCGGCCCGAACTTCATTTTCGGCCCGAACTTCAACCTCGGCCCGAACTTCAACCTCGGCCCGAACATCGTCCTCGGCCCGAACACCGAACTTCGGCCCCGAACACCAATTCGGCCCGAACACCACTTCGGCCCGAACACCACTTCGGCTCGAACATCCCACTTCGGCCCGAACACCACTTCGGCCCGAACTTCATTTTCGGCCCGAACTTCAACCTTGGCCCGAACTTCAACCTCGGCCCGAACTACGACCTCGGCCCGAACTTCAACCTCGGTCCGAACTTCAACCTCGGCCCGAACTCCGACCTCGGCCCGAACTTCAACCTCGGCCCGAACATCATCCTCGGCCCGAACACCGAACTTCGGCCCGAACACCACTTCGGCCCGAACACCACTTCGGCCCGAATATCCCACTTCGGCCCGAACATCCCTCTTCGGCCCGAACTCTTCAATATCCAAGATTGTGTGACAAAAGGTGCTATACTAAAACATTCATAACTTTCAGCTCGGGTGTCCGTTTCACGCCCACGAGTAACCAAAATAGCTGGTTCGTTCGTCACTGCCAAGAACAAGTTCGGCCCAAACTCTTCACTGTTCCCGGCCCGAACTTCATTTTCGGCCAGAACTTCAACCTCGGCCCGAACTCCGACCTAGGCCCGAACATCATCCTCGGCCCGAACACCGAACTTCGGCCCGAACACCACTTCGGCCCGAACATCCCACTTCGGCCCGAACACCACTTCGGCCCGAACATCCCTCTTCGGCCCGAACTCTTCAATATCCAAGATTGTGTGACAAAAAGGTGCTATACTAAAACATTCAGAACTTTCAGCTCGGGTGTCCGTTTCACGTCCACGAGTAACCAAAATAGCTGGTTCGTTCGTCACTGCCAAGAACAAGTTCGGCCCGAACTCTTCACTGTTCCCGGCCTGAACTTCATTTTCGGCCCGAACTTCAACCTCGGCCCGAACTTCAACCTCGGCCCGAACTCCAACCTCGGCCCGAACTTCAACCTCGGCCCGAACATCATCCTCGGCCCAAACACCGAACTTCGGCCCCGAACACCACTTCGGCCCGAACACCACTTCGGCCCGAACATCCCACTTCGGCCCGAACATCCCTCTTCGGCCTGAACTCTTCAATATCCAAGATTGTGTGACAAAAGGTGCTATACTAAAACATTCATAACTTTCAGCTCGGGTGTCCGTTTCATGCCCACGAGTAACCTAAATAGCTGGTTCGTTCGTCACTGCCAAGAACAAGTTCGGCCCGAACTCTTCACTGTTCCCGGCCTGAACTTCATTTTCGGCCCGAACTTCAACCTCGGCCCGAACTTCAACCTCGGCCCGAACTCCGACCTCGGCCCGAACTTCAACCTCGGCCCGAACATCATCCTCGGCCCAAACACCGAACATCGGCCCCGAACACCACTTCGACCCGAACACCACTTCGGCCCGAACATCCCACTTCGGCCCGAAACTCCCTCTTCGGCCCGAACTCTTCAATATCCAAGATTGTGTGACAAAAGGTGCCATACTAAAACATTCATAACTTTCAGCACGGGTGTCCGTTTCACGCCCACGAGTAACCAAAATAGCTGGTTCGTTCGTCACTGCCAAGAACAAGTTCGGCCAGAACTCTTACTGTTCCCGGCCCGAACTTCATTTTCGGCCCGAACTTCAACCTCGGCCCGAACTCCGACCTCGGCCCGAACATCATCCTCGGCCCGAACACCGAAGCCCGAACACCACTTCGGCCCAAACATCCCACTTCGACCCGAACACCACTTCGGCCCGAACATCCCTCTTCGGCCCGAACTCTTCAATATCCAAGATTGTGTGACAAAAGGTGCTATACTAAAACATTCATAACTTTCAGCTCGGGTGTCCGTTTCCCGCCCACGAGTAACCAAAATAGCTGGTTCGTTCGTCACTGCCAAGAACAAGTTCGGCCCGAACTCTTCACTGTTCCCGGCCCGAACTCTTCACTGTTCCCGGCCCGAACTTCATTTTCGGCCCGAACTTCAACCTCGGCCTGAACTTCAACCTCGGCCCGAACTCCGACCTCAGCCCGAACTTCAACCTCGGCCCGAACATCATCCTCGGCCCGAACACCGAACTTCGGCCCCGAACACCACTTCGGCCCGAACACCACTTCGGCACGAACACCACTTCGGCCCGAACACCACTTCGGCCCGAACATCCCACTTCGGCCCGAACACCACTTCGGCCCGAACTTCATTTTCGGCCCGAACTTCAACCTCGGCCCGAACTTCAACCTCGGCCCGAACTACGACCTCGGCCCGAACTTCAACCTCGGTCCGAACTTAAACCTCGGCCCGAACACCACTTCGGCCCGAACATCCCTCTTCGGCCCGAACTCTTCAATATCCAAGATTGTGTGACAAAAGGTGCTATACTAAAACATTCATAACTTTCAGCTCGGGTATCCGTTTCATGCCCACGAGTAACCCAAATAGCTGGTTCGTTCGTCACTGCCAAGAACAAGTTCGGCCCGAACTCTTCACTGTTCCCGGCCTGAACTTCATTTTCGGCCCGAACTTCAACCTCGGCCCGAACTTCAACCTCGGCCCGAACTCCGACCTCGGCCCGAACTTCAACCTCGGCCCGAACATCATCCTCGGCCCAAACACCGAACTTCGGCCCCGAACACCACTTCGGCCCGAACACCACTTCGGCCCGAACACCACTTCGGCCCGAACATCCCACTTCGGCCCGAACCTCCCTCTTCGGCCCGAACTCTTCAATATCCAAGATTGTGTGACAAAAGGTGCCATACTAAAACATTCATAACTTTCAGCTCGGGTGTCCGTTTCACGCCCACGAGTAACCAAAATAGCTGGTTCGCTCGTCACTGCCAAGAACAAGTTCGGCCAGAACTCTTACTGTTCCCGGCCCGAACTTCATTTTCGGCCCGAACTTCAACCTCGGCCCGAACTCCGACCTCGGCCCGAATATCATCCTCGGCCCGAACACCGAACTTCGGCCCGAACACCACTTCGGCCCGAACATCCCACTTCGGCCCGAACACCACTTCGGCCCGAACATCCCTCTTCGGCCCGAACTCTTCAATATCCAAGATTGTGTGACAAAAGGTGATATACTAAAACATTCATAACTTTCAGCTCGGGTGTCCGTTTCCCGCCCACGAGTAACCAAAATAGCTGGTTCGTTCGTCACTGCCAAGAACAAGTTCGGCCCGAACTCTTCACTGTTCCCGGCCCGAACTCTTCACTGTTCCCGGCCCGAACTTCATTTTCGGCCCGAACTTCAACCTCGGCCCGAACTTCAACCTCGGCCCGAACTCCGACCTCAGCCCGAACTTCAACCTCGGCCCGAACATCATCCTCGGCCCGAACACCGAACTTCGGCCCCGAACACCACTTCGGCCCGAACACCACTTCGGCCCGAACATCCCACTTCGGCCCGAACACCACTTCGGCCCGAACATCATTTTCGGCCCGAACTTCAACCTCGGCCCGAACTTCAACCTCGGCCCGAACTACGACCTCGGCCCGAACTTCAACCTCGGTCAGAACTTCAACCTCGGCCCGAACTCCGACCTCGGCCCGAACTTCACTCTCGGCCCGAACATCATCCTCGGCCCGAACACCGAACTTCGGCCCGAACACCACTTCGGCCCGAACACCACTTCGGCCCGAACACCACTTCGGCCCAAACACCACTTTGGCCCGAACATCCCACTTCGGCCCGAACATCCCTCTTCGGCCCGAACTCTTCAATATCCAAGATTGTGAGACAAAAGAGTGCTATACTAAAACATTCATAACTTTCAACTCGGGTGTCCGTTTCACGCCCACGAGTAACCAAAATAGCCAGTTCGTTCGTCACTGCCAAGTACAAGTTCGGCCCAAACTCTTCACTGTTCCCGGCCCGAACTTCATTTTCGGCCCGAACTTCAACCTCGGCCCGAACTCCGACCTCGGCCCGAACATCATCCTCGGCCCGAACACCGAACTTCGGCCCGAACACCACTTCGGCCCGAACATCCCACTTCGGCCCGAACACCACTTCGGCCCGAACACCACTTCGGCCCGAACACCACTTCGGCCCGAACATCCCTCTTCGGCCCGAACTCTTCAATATCCAAGATTGTGTGACAAAAGGTGCTATACTAAAACATTCAGAACTTTCAGCTCGGGTGTCCGTTTCACGTCCACGAGTAACCAAAATAGCTGGTTCGTTCGTCACTGCCAAGAACAAGTTCGGCCCGAACTCTTCACTGTTCCCGGCCCGAACTTCATTTTCGGCCCGAACTTCAACATCGGCCCGAACTTCAACCTCGGCCCGAACTCCGACCTCGGCCCGAACTTCAACCTCGGCCCGAACATCATCCTCGGCCCAAACACCGAACTTCGGCCCCGAACACCACTTCGGCCCGAACACCACTTCGGCCCGAACATCCCACTTCGGCCCGAACACCACTCGGCCCGAACATCCCTCTTCGGCACGAACCCTTCAATATCCAAGATTGTGTGACAAAAGGTGCTATACTAAAACATTCATAACTTTCAGCTCGGGTGTCCGTTTCCCGCCCACGAGTAACCAAAATAGCTGGTTCGTTCGTCACTGCCAAGAACAAGTTCAGCCCGAACTCTTCACTGTTCCCGGCCCGAACTTCATTTTCGACCCGAACTTCAACCTCGACCCGAACTTCAACCTCGGCCCGAACTTCGACCTCGGCCCGAACTTCAACCTCGGCCCGAACATCATCCTCGGCCCGAACACCGAACTTCGGCCCGAACACCACTTCGGCCAGAACACCACTTCGGCCCGAACATCCCACTTCGGCCCGAACACCACTTCGGCCCGAACATCCCTCTTCGGCCCGAACTCTTCAATATGCAAAATTGTGTGACAAAAGGTGCTATACTAAAATATTCATAACTTTCAGCTCGTGTGTCCGTTTCACGCCCACGAGTAACCAAAATAGTTGGTTCGTTCGTCACTGCCAAGAACAAGTTCGGCCTAAACTCTTCACTGTTCCCGGCCCGAACTTCATTTTCGGCCCGAACTTCAACCTCGGCCCGAACTCCGACCTCGGCCCGAACATCATCCTCGGCCCGAAACCCAACTTCGGCCCGAACACCACTTCGGGCCGAACATCCCACTTCGGCCCGAACACCACTTCGGCCCGAACACCACTTCGGCCCGAACATCCCTCTTCGGCCCGAACTCTTCAATATCCAAGATTGTGTGACAAAAGGTGCTATACTAACACATTCATAACTTTCAGCTCGGGTGACCGTTTCACGCCCACGAGTAACCAAAATAGCTGGTTCGTTCGTCACTGCCATGAACAAGTTCGGCCCGAACTCTTCATTGTTCCCGCCCCGAACTTCATTTTCGGCCCGAACTTCAACCTCGGCCCGAACTTCAACCTCGGCCCGAACTCCGCCCTCAGCCCGAACTTCAACCTCGGCCCGAACATCATCCTCGGCCCGAACACCACTTCGGCCCGAAAACCACTTCGACCCGAACACCACTTCGACCCGAACACCACTTCGGCCCGAACATCCCACTTCGGCCCGAACACCACTTCGGCCCGAACTTCATTTTCGGCCCGAACTTCAACCTAGGCCCGAACTTCAACCTCGGCCCGAACTACGACCTCGGCCCGAACTTCAACCTCGGCCCAAACATCATCCTCGGCCCGAACACCAAACTTCGGCCCCGAACACCACTTCGGCCCGAACACCACTTCGGCCCGAACATCCCACTTCGGCCCGAACTCTTCAATATCCAAGATTGTGTGACAAAAGGTGCTATACTAAAACATTCATAACTTTCAGGTCGGGTGTCCGTTTCACGCCCACGACTAACCAAAATAGCTGGTTCGTTCGTCACCGCCAAGAACAAGTTCGGCCCGAACTCTTCACTGTTCCCGGCCCGAACTTCATTTTCGGCCCGAACTTCAACCTCGGCCCGAACTCCGACCTCGGCCCGAACTTCAACCTCGGCCCGAACATCATCCTCGGCCCGAACACCGAACTTCGGCCCGAACACCACTTCGGCCCGAACACCACTTCGGCCCGAACACCACTTCGGCCCGAACATCCCACTTCGGCCCGAACCTCCCTCTTCGGCCCGAACTCTTCAATATCCAAGATTGTGTGACAAAAGGTGCCATACTAAAACATTCATAACTTTCAGCTCGGGTGTCCGTTTCACGCCCACGAGTAACCAAAATAGCTGGTTCGTTCGTCACTGCCAAGAACAAGTTCGGCCAGAACTCTTACTGTTCCCGGCCCGAACTTCATTTTCGGCCCGAACTTCAACCTCGGCCCGAACTCCGACCTCGGCCCGAACATCATCCTCGGCCCGAACACCGAACATCGGCCCGAACACCACTTCGGCCCGAACATCCCACTTCGGCCCGAACACCACTTCGGCCCGAACATCCCTCTTCGGCCCGAACTCTTCAATATCCAAGATTGTGTGACAAAAGGTGCTATACTAAAACATTCATAACCTTCAGCTCGGGTGTCCGTTTCCCGCCCACGAGTAACCAAAATAGCTGGTTCGTTCGTCACTACCAAGAACAAGTTCGGCCCGAACTCTTCACTGTTCCCGGCCCGAATTCTTAACTGTTCCCGGCCCGAACTTCATTTTCGGCCCGAACTTCAACCTCGGCCTGAACTCCGACCTCAGCCCGAACTTCAACCTCGGCCCGAACATCATCCTCGGCCCGAACACCGAACTTCGGCCCCGAACACCACTTCGGCCCGAACACCACTTCGGCTCGAACATCCCACTTCGGCCCGAACACCACTTCGGCCCGAACTTCATTTTCGGCCCGAACTTCAACCTTGGCCCGAACTTCAACCTCGGCCCGAACTACGACCTCGGCCCGAACTTCAACCTCGGTCCGAACTTCAACCTCGGCCCGAACTCCGACCTCGGCCCGAACTTCAACCTCGGCCCGAACATCATCCTCGGCCCGAACACCGAACTTCGGCCCGAACACCACTTCGGCCCGAACATCCCACTTCGGCCCGAACATCCCTCTTCGGCCCGAACTCTTCAATATCCAAGATTGTGTGACAAAAGGTGTTATACTAAAACATTCATAACTTTCAGCTCGGGTGTCCGTTTCACGCCCACGAGTAACCAAAATAGCTGGTTCGTTCGTCACTGCCAAGAACAAGTTCGGCCCAAACTCTTCACTGTTCCCGGCCCGAACTTCATTTTCGGCCCGAACTTCAACCTCGGCCCGAACTCCGACCTCGGCCCGAACATCATCCTCGGCCCGAACACCGAACTTCGGCCCGAACACCACTTCGGCCCGAACATCCCACTTCGGCCCGAACACCACTTCGGCCCGAACACCACTTCGGCCCGAACATCCCTCTTCGACCCGAACTCTTCAATATCCAAGATTGTGTGACAAAAGGTGCTATACTAAAACATTCAGAACTTGCAGCTCGGGTGTCCGTTTCACGTCCACGAGTAACCAAAATAGCTGGTTCGTTCGTCACTGCCAAGAACAAGTTCGGCCCGAACTCTTCACGGTTCCCGGCCTGAACTTCATTTTCGGCCCGAACTTCAACCTCGGCCCGAACTTCAGCCTCGGCCCGAACTCCGACCTCGGCCCGAACTTCAACCTCGGCCTGAACATCATCCTCGGCCCAAACACCGAACTTCGGCCCCGAACACCACTTCGGCCCGAACACCACTTCGGCCTGAACATCCCACTTCGGCCCGAACACCACTTCGGCCCGAACATCCCTCTTCGGCCCGAACTCTTCAATATCCAAGATTGTGTGACAAAAGGTGCTATACTAAAACATTCATAACTTTCAGCTCGGGTGTCCGTTTCATGCCCACGAGTAACCCAAATAGCTGGTTCGTTCGTCACTGCCAAGAACAAGTTCGGCCCGAACTCTTCACTGTTCCCGGCCCGAACTTCATTTTCGGCCCGAACTTCAACCTTGGCCCGAATTTCAACCTCGGCCCGAACTACGACCTCGGCCCGAACTTCAACCTCGGCCTGAACATCATCCTCGGCCCGAACACCAAACTTCGGCCCTGAACACCACTTCGGCCCGAACACCACTTCGGCCCGAACATCCCACTTCGCCCCGAACATCTCTCTTCGGCCCGAACTCTTCAATATCCAAGATTGTGTGACAAAAGGTGCTATACTAAAACATTCATAACTTTCACCTCGGGTGTCCGTTTCACGCCCACGAGTAACCAAAATAGCTGGTTCGTTCGACACTGCCAAGAACAAGTTCGGCCCAAATTCTTCACTGTTCGCAGCCCGAACTTCATTTTCGGCCCGAACTTCAACCTCGGCCCGAACTTCAACCTCGGCCCGAACTCCGACCTCGGCCCGAACTCCGACCTCGGCCCGAACATCATCCTCGGCCCGAACACCGAACTTCGGCCCGAACACCACTTCGGCCCAAACACCACTTCGGCCCGAACATCCCACTTCGGCCCGAACATCCCTCTTCGGCCCGAAGTCTTCAATATCCAAGATTGTGTGACAAAAGGTGCTATACTAAAACATTCATAACTTTCAGCCCGGGTGTCCGTTTCATGCCCACGAGTAACCAAAATAGCTGGTTCGTTCGTCACTGCCAAGAACAAGTTCGGCCCGAACTCTTCACTGTTCCCGGCCCGAACTTCATTTTCGGCCCGAACTTCAACCTTGGCCCGAACTTCAACCTCGGCCCGAACTACGACCTCGGCCCGAACTTCAACCTCGGCCCGAACATCATCCTCGGCCCGAACACCAAACTTCGGCCCCGAACACCACTTCGGCCCGAACACCAAACTTCGGCCCCGAACACCACTTCGGCCCGAACACCACTTCGGCCCGAACATCCCACTTCGGCCTGAACATCTCTCTTTGGCCCGAACCCTTCAATATCAAAGATTGTGTGACAAAAGGTGCTATACTAAAACATTCATAACTTTCAGCTCGGGTGTCCGTTTCACGCCCACGAGTAACCAAAATAGCTGGTTCATTCATCACTGCCAAGAACAAGTTTGGCCCGAATTCTTCACTGTTCCCGGCCCGAACTTCATTTTCGACCCGAACTTCAACCTCGACCCGAACTTCAACCTCGGCCCGAACTCCGACCTCGGCCCGAACTTCAACCTCGGCCCGAACATCATCCTCAGCCCGAACACCGAACTTCGGCCCGAACACCACTTCGGCCCGAACACCACTTCGGCCCGAACACCACTTCAGCCCGAACATCCCACTTCGGCCCGAACACCACTTCTGCCCGAACATCCCTCTTCGGCCCGAACTCCTCAATATCCAAGATTGTGTGACAAAAGGTGTTATACTAAAACATTCATAACTTTCAGCTCGGGTGTCCGTTTCATGCCCACGAGTAACCAAAATAGCTGGTTCGTTCGTCACTGCCAAGAACAAGTTCGGCCCGAACTCTTCACTGTTCCCAGCCCGAACTTCATTTTCGGCCCGAACTTCAACCTTGGCCCGAACTTCAACTTCGGCCCGAACTACGACCTCGGCCCGAACTTCAACCTCGGCCCGAACATCATCCTCGGCCTGAACACCAAACTTCGGCCCCGAACACCACTTCGGCCCGAACACCACTTCGGCCCGAACATCCCACTTCGGCCCGAACATCTCTCTTCGGCCCGAACTCTTCAATATCCAAGATTGTGTGACAAAAGGTGTTATACTAAAACATTCATAACTTTCAGCTCGGGTGTCCGTTTCACACCCACGAGTAACCAAAATAGCTGGTTCGTTCGTCATTGCCAAGAACAAGTTCGGCCCGAACTCTTCACTGTTCCCGGCCCGAACTTCATTTTCGGCCCGAACTTCAACCTCGGCCCGAACTCCGACCTCGGTCCGAACTTCAACCTCGGCCCGAACATCATCCTCGGCCCGAACACCGAACTTCGGCCCGAACACCACTTCGGCCCGAACACCACTTCGGCCCGAACATCCCACTTCGGCCCGAACATCCCTCTTCGGCCCGAACTCTTCAATATCCAAGATTGTGTGACAAAAGGTGCTATACTAAAACATTCATAACTTTCAGCTCGGGTGTCCGTTTCACGCCCACGAGTAACCAAAATAGCTGGTTCGTTCGTCACTGCCAAGAACAAGTTCGGCCCGAACTCTTCACTGTTCCTGGCCCGAACTTCATTTTCGGCCCGAACTTCAACCTCGGCCCGAACTCCGACCTCGGGCCGAACATCATCCTCGGCCCGAACACCGAACTTCGGCCCGAACACCACTTCGGCCCTAACATCCCACTTCGGCCCGAACACCACTTCGGCCCGAACACCACTTCGGCCCGAACATCCCTCTTCGGCCCGAACTCTTCAATGTCCAAGATTGTGCGACAAAAGGTGCCATACTAAAACATTCATAACTTTCAGCTCGGGTGTCCGTTTCACGCCCACGAGTAACCAAAATAGCTGGTTCGTTCGTCACTGCCAAGAACAAGTTCGGCCCGAACTCTTCACTGTTCCCGGCCTGAACTTCATTTTCGGCTCGAACTTCAACCTCGGCCCGAACTCCGACCTCGGCCCGAACATCATCCTCGGCCCGAACACCGAACTTCGACCCGAACACCACTTCGGCCCGAACATCCCACTTCGGCCCGAACATCCCACTTCGGCCCGAACATCTCTCTTCGGCCCGAACTCTTCAATATCCAAGATTGTGTGACAAAAGGTGCTATACTAAAACATTCATAACTTTCAGCTCGGGTGTCCGTTTCACGCCCACGAGTAACCAAAATAGTTGGTTCGTTCGTCACTGCCAAGAACAAGTTCGGCCCGAATTCTTCACTGTTCCCGGCCCGAACTTCATTTTCGGCCCGAACTTCAACCTCGGCCCGAACTTCAACCTCGGCCCGAACTCCGACCTCGGCCCGAACTTCAACCTCGGCCCGAACATCATCCTCGGCCCGAACACCGAACTTCGTCCTGACCACCACTTCGGCCCGAACACCACTTCGGCCCGAACACCACTTCGGCCCGAACATCCCACTTCGGCCCGAACATCCCTCTTCGGCCCGAACTCTTCAATATCCAAGATTGTGTGACAAAAGGTGCTATACTAAAACATTCATAACTTTCAGCTCGGGTGTCCGTTTCATGCCCACGAGTAACCAAAATAGCTGGTTCGTTCGTCACCGCCAAGAACAAGTTCGGCCCGAACTCTTCACTGTTCCCGGCCCGAACTTCATTTTCGGCCCGAACTTCAACCTTGGCCCGAACCTCAACCTCGGCCCGAACTACGACCTCAGCCCGAACTTCAACCTCGGCTCGAACATCATCCTCGGCCCGAACACAAAACTTCGGCCCCGAACACCACTTCGGCCCGAACACCACTTCCGCCAGAACATCCCAATTCGGCCTGAACATCTCTCTTCGGCCCGAACCCTTCAATATCAAAGATTGTGTGACAAAAGGTGCTATACTAAAACATTCATAACTTTCAGCTCGGGTGTCCGTTTCACGCCCACGAGTAACCAAAATAGCTGGTTTGTTCGTCACTGCCAAGAACAAGTTTGGCCCGAATTCTTCACTGTTCCCGGCCCGAACTTCATTTTCGACCCGAACTTCAACCTCGACCCGAACTTCAACCTCAGCCCGAACTCCAACCTCGGCCCGAACTTCAACCTCGGCCCGAACATCATCCTCAGCCCGAACACCGAACTTCGGCCCGAACACCACTTCGGCCCGAACACCACTTCAGCCCGAACATCCCACTTCGGCCCGAACACCACTTCGGCCCGAACATCCCTCTTCGGCCCGAACTCTTCAATATCCAAGATTGTATGACAAAAGGTGTTATACTAAAACATTCATAACTTTCAGCTCGGGTGTCCGTTTCATGCCCACGAGTAACCAAAATAGCTGGTTCGTTCGTCACTGCCAAGAACAAGTTCGGCCCGAACTCTTCACTGTTCCCAGCCCGAACTTCATTTTCGGCCCGAACTTCAACCTTGGCCCGAACTTCAACTTCGGCCCGAACTACGACCTCGGCCCGAACTTCAACCTCGGCCCGAACATCATCCTCGGCCTGAACACCAAACTTCGGCCCCGAACACCACTTCGGCCCGAACACCACTTCGGCCCGAACATCCCACTTCGGCCCGAACATCCCACTTCGGCCCGAACATATCTCTTCGACCCGAACTCTTCAATATCCAAGATTGTGTGACAAAAGGTGTTATACTAAAACATTCATAACTTTCAGCTCGGGTGTCCGTTTCACACCCACGAGTAACCAAAATAGCTTGTTCGTTCGTCACTGCCAAGAACAAGTTCGGCCCGAACTCTTCACTGTTCCCGGCCCGAACTTCATTTTCGGCCCGAACTTCAACCTCGGCCCGAACTCCGACCTCGGTCCGAACTTCAACCTCGGCCCGAACATCATCCTCGGCCCGAACACCGAACTTCGGCTCGAACACCACTTCAGCCCGAACACCACTTCGGCCCGAACATCCTACTTCGGCCCGAACATCCCTCTTCGGCCCGAACTCTTCAATATCCAAGATTGTGTGACAAAAGGTGCTATACTAAAACATTCATAACTTTCAGCTCGGGTGTCCGTTTCACGCCCACGAGTAACCAAAATAGCTGGTTCGTTCGTCACTGCCAAGAACAAGTTCGGCCCGAACTCTTCACTGTTCCCGGCCCGAACTTCATTTTCGGCCCGAACTTCAACCTCGGCCCGAACTCCGACCTCGGGCCGAACATCATCCTCGGCCCGAACACCGAACTTCGGCCCAAACACCACTTCGGCCCTAACATCCCACTTCGGCCCGAACACCACTTCGGCCCGAACATCCCTCTTCGGCCCGAACTCTTCAATATCCAAGATTGTGTGACAAAAGGTGCCATACTAAAACATTCATAACTTTCAGCTCGGGTGTCCGTTTCACGCCCACGAGTAACCAAAATAGCTGGTTCGTTCGTCACTGCCAAGAACAAGTTCGGCCCGAACTCTTCACTGTTCCCAGCCCGAACTTCATTTTCGGCCCGAACTTCAACCTTGGCCTGAACTTCAACTTCGGCCCGAACTACGACCTCGGCCCGAACTTCAACCTCGGCCCGAACATCATCCTCGGCCTGAACACCAAACTTCGGCCCCGAACACCACTTCGGCCCGAACACCACTTCGGCCCGAACATCCCACTTCGGCCCGAACATCTCTCTTCGGCCCGAACTCTTCAATATCCAAGATTGTGTGACAAAAGGTGTTATACTAAAACATTCATAACTTTCAGCTCGGGTGTCCGTTTCACACCCACGAGTAACCAAAATAGCTGGTTCGTTCGTCACTGCCAAGAACAAGTACGGCCCGAACTCTTCACTGTTCCCGGCCCGAACTTCATTTTCGGCCCGAACTTCAACCTCGGCCCGAACTTCAACCTCGGCCCGAACTCCGACCTCGGTCCGAACTTCAACCTCGGCCCGAACATCATATTCGGCCCGAACACCGAACTTCGGCCCGAACACCACTTCGGCCCGAACACCACTTCGGCCCGAACACCACTTCGGCCCGAACATCCCACTTCGGCCCCAACATCCCTCTTCGGCCCGAACTCTTCAATATCCAAGATTGTGTGACAAAAGGTGCTATACTAAAACATTCATAACTTTCAGCTCGGGTGTCCGTTTCACGCCCACGAGTAACCAAAATAGCTGGTGCGTTCGTCACTGCCAAGAACAAGTTCGGCCCGAACTCTTCACTGTTCCCGGCCCGAACTTCATTTTCGGCCCGAACTTCAACCTCGGCCCGATCTCCGACCTCGGGCCGAACATCATCCTCGGCCCGAACACCGAACTTCGGCCCGAACACCACTTCGGCCCTAACATCCCACTTCGGCCCGAACACCACTTCGGCCCGAACATCCCTCTTCGGCCCGAACTCTTCAATATCCAAGATTGTGTGACAAAAGGTGCTATACTAAAACATTCATAACTTTGAGCTCGGGTGTCCGTTTCACGCCCACGAGTAACCAAAATAGCTGGTTCGTTCGTCACTGCCAAGAACAAGTTCGGCCCGAACTCTTCACTGTTCCCGGCCCGAACTTCATTTTCGGCCCGAACTTCAACCTCGGCCCGAAGTTCAACCTCGGCCCGAACTCCGACCTCGGCCCAAACATCAACCTCGGCCCAAACACCGAACTTCGGCCCCGAACACCACTTCGGCCCGAACATCCCACTTCGGCCCGAACACCACTTCGGCCCGAACATTCCTCTTCGGCCCGAACTCTTCAATATCCAAGACTGTGTGACAAAAGGTGCTATACTAAAACATACATAACTTTCAGCTCAGGTGTCCGTTTCCCGCCCACGAGTAACCAAAATAGCTGGTTCGTTCGTCACTGCCAAGAACAAGTTCGGCCTGAACTCTTCACTGTTCCCGGCCTGAACTTCAGTTTCGGCCCGAACTTCAACCTCGGCCCGAACTCCGACCTCGGCCCGAACATCATCCTCGGCCCGAACACCGAACTTCGACCCGAACACCACTTCGGCCCGAACATCCCACTTGGCCCGAACACCACTTCGGCCCGAACATCCCTCTTCGGCCCGAACTCTTCAATATCCAAGATTGTGTGACAAAAGGTGCTATACTAAAACATTCATAACTTTCAGCTCGGGTGTCCGTTTCACGCCCACGAGTAACCAAAATAGATGGTTCGTTCGTCACTGCCAAGAACAAGTTCGGCCCGAACTCTTCACTGTTCCCGGCCCGAACTTTATTTACGGCCCGAACTTCAACCTCGGCCCGAACTTCAACCTCGGCCCGAACTCCGACCTCAGCCCGAACTTCACCCTCGGCCCGAACATCATCCCCGGCCCGAACAACGAACTTCGGCCCCGAACACCACTTCGGCCCAAACACCACTTCGGCCTGAACATCCCACTTCGGCCCGAACACCACTTCGGCCCGAACACCACTTCGGCCTGAACATCCCTCTTCGGCCCGAACTCTTCAATATCCAAGATTGTGTGACAAAAGGTGCTATACTAAAACATTCATAACTTTCAGCTCGGGTGTCCGTTTCACGCCCACGAGTAACCAAAATAGCTGGTTCGTTCGTCACTGCCAAGAACAAGTTCGGCCCGAACTCTTCACTGTTCCCGGCCCGAACTTCATTTTCGGTCCGAACTTCAGCCTCGGCCCGAACTCCGACCTCGGCCCGAACTCCGACCTCGGCCCGAACATCATCCTCGGCCCGAACACCACTTCGGCCCAAACACCACTTCGGCCTGAACATCCCACTTCGGCCCGAACACCACTTCGGCCCGAACACCACTTCGGCCTGAACATCCCTCTTCGGCCCGAACTCTTCAATATCCAAGATTGTGTGACAAAAGGTGCTATACTAAAACATTCATAACTTTCAGCTCGGGTGTCCGTTTCACGCCCACGAGTAACCAAAATAGCTGGTTCGTTCGTCACTGCCAAGAACAAGTTCGGCCCGAACTCTTCACTGTTCCCGGCCCGAACTTCATTTTCGGTCCGAACTTCAACCTCGGCCCGAACTCCGACCTCGGCCCGAACTCCGACCTCGGCCCGAACATCATCCTCGGCCCGAACACCGAACTTCGGCCCGAACACCACTTCGGCCCGAGCTTCCGACTTCGGCCCGAACACCACTTCGGCCCGAACATCCCTCTTCGGCCCGAACTCTTCAATATCCAAGATTGTGTGACAAAAGGTGCTATACTAAAACATTCATAACTTTCAGCTCGGGTGTCCGTTTTACGCCCACGAGTAACCAAAATAGCTGGTTCCTTCGTCACTGCCAGGAACAAGTTCGGCCCGAACTCTTCACTGTACCCGGCCCGAACTTCATTTTCGGACCGAACTTCAACCTTGGCCTGAACTTCAACTTCGGCCCGAACTACGACCTCGGCCCGAACTTCAACCTCGGCCCGAACATCATCCTCGGCCTGAACACCAAACTTCGGCCCCGAACACCACTTCGGCCCGAACACCACTTCGGCCCGAACATCCCACTTCGGCCCGAACATCTCTCTTCGGCCCGAACTCTTCAATATCCAAGATTGTGTGACAAAAGGTGTTATACTAAAACATTCATAACTTTCAGCTCGGGTGTCCGTTTCACACCCACGAGTAACCAAAACAGCTGGTTCGTTCGTCACTGCCAAGAACAAGTTCGGCCCGAACTCTTCACTGTTCCCGGCCCGAACTTCATTTTCGGCCCGAACTTCAACCTCGGCCCGAACTTCAACCTCGGCCCGAACTCCGACCTCGGTCCGAACTTCAACCTCGGCCCGAACATCATATTCGGCCCGAACACCGAACTTCGGCCCGAACACCACTTCGGCCCGAACACCACTTCGGCCCGAACACCACTTCGGCCCGAACATCCCACTTCGGCCCGAACATCCCTCTTCGGCCCGAACTCTTCAATATCCAAGATTGTGTGACAAAAGGTGCTATACTAAAACATTCATAACTTTCAGCTCGGGTGTCCGTTTCACGCCCACGAGTAACCAAAATAGCTGGTGCGTTCGTCACTGCCAAGAACAAGTTCGGCCCGAACTCTTCACTGTTCCCGGCCCGAACTTCATTTTCGGCCCGAACTTCAACCTCGGCCCGATCTCCGACCTCGGGCCGAACATCATCCTCGGCCCGAAGACCGAACTTCGGCCCGAACACCACTTCGGCCCTAACATCCCACTTCGGCCCGAACACCACTTCGGCCCGAACATCCCTCTTCGGCCCGAACTCTTCAATATCCAAGATTGTGTGACAAAAGGTGCTATACTAAAACATTCATAACTTTGAGCTCGGGTGTCCGTTTCACGCCCACGAGTAACCAAAATAGCTGGTTCGTTCGTCACTGCAAAGAACAAGTTCGGCCCGAACTCTTCACTGTTCCCGGCCCGAACTTCATTTTCGGCCCGAACTTTAACCTCGGCCCGAACTCCGACCTCGGCCCAAACATCAACCTCGGCCCGAACATCATCCTCGGCCCAAACACCGAACTTCGGCCCCGAACACCACTTCGGCCCGAACACCACTTCGGCCCGAACATCCCACTTCGGCCCGAACACCACTTCGGCCCGAACATCCCTCTTCGGCCCGAACTCTTCAATATCCAAGACTGTGTGACAAAAGGTGCTATACTAAAACATTCATAACTTTCAGCTCAGGTGTCCGTTTCCCGCCCACGAGTAACCAAAATAGCTGGTTCGTTCGTCACTGCCAAGAACAAGTTCGGCCTGAACTCTTCACTGTTCCCGGCCTGAACTTCAGTTTCGGCCCGAACTCCAACCTCGGCCCGAACTCCGACCTCGGCCCGAACATCATCCTCGGCCCGAACACCGAACTTCGACCCGAACACCACTTCGGCCCGAACATCCCACTTGGCCCGAACACCACTTCGGCCCGAACATCCCTCTTCGGCCCGAACTCTTCAATATCCAAGATTGTGTGACAAAAGGTGCTATACTAAAACATTCATAACTTTCAGCTCGGGTGTCCGTTTCACGCCCACGAGTAACCAAAATAGATGGTTCGTTCGTCACTACCAAGAACAAGTTCGGCCCGAACTCTTCACTGTTCCCGGCCCGAACTTCATTTTCGGCCCGAACTTCAACCTCGGCCCGAACTTCAACCTCGGCCCGAACTCCGACCTCAGCCCGAACTTCACCCTCGGCCCGAACATCATCCCCGGCCCGAACACCGAACTTCGGCCCCGAACACCACTTCGGCCCAAACACCACTTCGGCCTGAACATCCCACTTCGGCCCGAACACCACTTCGGCCCGAACACCACTTCGGCCCGAACACCACTTCGGCCTGAACATCCCTCTTCGGCCCGAACTCTTCAATATCCAAGATTGTGTGACAAAAGGTGCTATACTAAAACATTCATAACTTTGAGCTCGGGTGTCCGTTTCACGCCCACGAGTAACCAAAATAGCTGGTTCGTTCGTCACTGCCAAGAACAAGTTCGGCCCGAACTCTTCACTGTTCCCGGCCCGAACTTCATTTTCGGCCCGAACTTCGACCTCGGCCCGAAGTTCAACCTCGGCCCGAACTCCGACCTCGGCCCAAACATCAACCTCGGCCCGAACATCATCCTCGGCCCAAACACCGAACTTCGGCCCCGAACACCACTTCGGCCCGAACACCACTTCGGCCCGAACATCCCACTTCGGCCCGAACACCACTTCGGCCCGAACATCCCTCTTCGGCCCGAACTCTTCAATATCTAAGATTGTGTGACAAAAGGTGCTATACTAAAACATTCATAACTTTCAGCTCGGGTGTCCGTTTCACGCCCACGAGTAACCAAAATAGCTGGTTCGTTCGTCACTGCCAAGAACAAGTTCGGCCCGAACTCTTCACTGTTCCCGGCCCGAACTTCATTTTCGGTCCGAACTTCAACCTCGGCCCGAACTCCGACCTCGGCCCGAACTCCGACCTCGGCCCGAACATCATCCTCGGCCCGAACACCGAACTTCGGCCCGAACACCACTTCGGCCCGAGCATCCGACTTCGGCCCGAACACCACTTCGGCCCGAACATCCCTCTTCGGCCCGAACTCTTCAATATCCAAGATTGTGTGACAAAAGGTGCTATACTAAAACATTCATAACTTTCAGCTCGGGTGTCCGTTTTACGCCCACGAGTAACCAAAATAGCTGGTTCCTTCGTCACTGCCAGGAACAAGTTCGGCCCGAACTCTTCACTGTACCCGGCCCGAACTTCATTTTCGGACCGAACTTCAACCTTGGCCTGAACTTCAACTTCGGCCCGAACTACGACCTCGGCCCGAACTTCAACCTCGGCCCGAACATCATCCTCGGCCTGAACACCAAACTTCGGCCCCGAACACCACTTCGGCCCGAACACCACTTCGGCCCGAACATCCCACTTCGGCCCGAACATCTCTCTTCGGCCCGAACTCTTCAATATCCAAGATTGTGTGACAAAAGGTGTTATACTAAAACATTCATAACTTTCAGCTCGGGTGTCCGTTTCACACCCACGAGTAACCAAAACAGCTGGTTCGTTCGTCACTGCCAAGAACAAGTTCGGCCCGAACTCTTCACTGTTCCCGGCCCGAACTTCATTTTCGGCCCGAACTTCAACCTCGGCCCGAACTTCAACCTCGGCCCGAACTCCGACCTCGGTCCGAACTTCAACCTCGGCCCGAACATCATATTCGGCCCGAACACCGAACTTCGGCCCGAACACCACTTCGGCCCGAACACCACTTCGGCCCGAACACCACTTCGGCCCGAACATCCCACTTCGGCCCCAACATCCCTCTTCGGCCCGAACTCTTCAATATCCAAGATTGTGTGACAAAAGGTGCTATACTAAAACATTCATAACTTTCAGCTCGGGTGTCCGTTTCACGCCCACGAGTAACCAAAATAGCTGGTGCGTTCGTCACTGCCAAGAACAAGTTCGGCCCGAACTCTTCACTGTTCCCGGCCCGAACTTCATTTTCGGCCCGAACTTCAACCTCGGCCCGATCTCCGACCTCGGGCCGAACATCATCCTCGGCCCGAACACCGAACTTCGGCCCGAACACCACTTCGGCCCTAACATCCCACTTCGGCCCGAACACCACTTCGGCCCGAACATCCCTCTTCGGCCCGAACTCTTCAATATCCAAGATTGTGTGACAAAAGGTGCTATACTAAAACATTCATAACTTTGAGCTCGGGTGTCCGTTTCACGCCCACGAGTAACCAAAATAGCTGGTTCGTTCGTCACTGCCAAGAACAAGTTCGGCCCGAACTCTTCACTGTTCCCGGCCCGAACTTCATTTTCGGCCCGAACTTCAACCTCGGCCCGAAGTTCAACCTCGGCCCGAACTCCGACCTCGGCCCAAACATCAACCTCGGCCCAAACACCGAACTTCGGCCCCGAACACCACTTCGGCCCGAACATCCCACTTCGGCCCGAACACCACTTCGGCCCGAACATTCCTCTTCGGCCCGAACTCTTCAATATCCAAGACTGTGTGACAAAAGGTGCTATACTAAAACATACATAACTTTCAGCTCAGGTGTCCGTTTCCCGCCCACGAGTAACCAAAATAGCTGGTTCGTTCGTCACTGCCAAGAACAAGTTCGGCCTGAACTCTTCACTGTTCCCGGCCTGAACTTCAGTTTCGGCCCGAACTTCAACCTCGGCCCGAACTCCGACCTCGGCCCGAACATCATCCTCGGCCCGAACACCGAACTTCGACCCGAACACCACTTCGGCCCGAACATCCCACTTGGCCCGAACACCACTTCGGCCCGAACATCCCTCTTCGGCCCGAACTCTTCAATATCCAAGATTGTGTGACAAAAGGTGCTATACTAAAACATTCATAACTTTCAGCTCGGGTGTCCGTTTCACGCCCACGAGTAACCAAAATAGATGGTTCGTTCGTCACTGCCAAGAACAAGTTCGGCCCGAACTCTTCACTGTTCCCGGCCCGAACTTTATTTACGGCCCGAACTTCAACCTCGGCCCGAACTTCAACCTCGGCCCGAACTCCGACCTCAGCCCGAACTTCACCCTCGGCCCGAACATCATCCCCGGCCCGAACAACGAACTTCGGCCCCGAACACCACTTCGGCCCAAACACCACTTCGGCCTGAACATCCCACTTCGGCCCGAACACCACTTCGGCCCGAACACCACTTCGGCCTGAACATCCCTCTTCGGCCCGAACTCTTCAATATCCAAGATTGTGTGACAAAAGGTGCTATACTAAAACATTCATAACTTTCAGCTCGGGTGTCCGTTTCACGCCCACGAGTAACCAAAATAGCTGGTTCGTTCGTCACTGCCAAGAACAAGTTCGGCCCGAACTCTTCACTGTTCCCGGCCCGAACTTCATTTTCGGTCCGAACTTCAACCTCGGCCCGAACTCCGACCTCGGCCCGAACTCCGACCTCGGCCCGAACATCATCCTCGGCCCGAACACCGAACTTCGGCCCGAACACCACTTCGGCCCGAGCTTCCGACTTCGGCCCGAACACCACTTCGGCCCGAACATCCCTCTTCGGCCCGAACTCTTCAATATCCAAGATTGTGTGACAAAAGGTGCTATACTAAAACATTCATAACTTTCAGCTCGGGTGTCCGTTTTACGCCCACGAGTAACCAAAATAGCTGGTTCCTTCGTCACTGCCAGGAACAAGTTCGGCCCGAACTCTTCACTGTACCCGGCCCGAACTTCATTTTCGGACCGAACTTCAACCTTGGCCTGAACTTCAACTTCGGCCCGAACTACGACCTCGGCCCGAACTTCAACCTCGGCCCGAACATCATCCTCGGCCTGAACACCAAACTTCGGCCCCGAACACCACTTCGGCCCGAACACCACTTCGGCCCGAACATCCCACTTCGGCCCGAACATCTCTCTTCGGCCCGAACTCTTCAATATCCAAGATTGTGTGACAAAAGGTGTTATACTAAAACATTCATAACTTTCAGCTCGGGTGTCCGTTTCACACCCACGAGTAACCAAAACAGCTGGTTCGTTCGTCACTGCCAAGAACAAGTTCGGCCCGAACTCTTCACTGTTCCCGGCCCGAACTTCATTTTCGGCCCGAACTTCAACCTCGGCCCGAACTTCAACCTCGGCCCGAACTCCGACCTCGGTCCGAACTTCAACCTCGGCCCGAACATCATATTCGGCCCGAACACCGAACTTCGGCCCGAACACCACTTCGGCCCGAACACCACTTCGGCCCGAACACCACTTCGGCCCGAACATCCCACTTCGGCCCGAACATCCCTCTTCGGCCCGAACTCTTCAATATCCAAGATTGTGTGACAAAAGGTGCTATACTAAAACATTCATAACTTTCAGCTCGGGTGTCCGTTTCACGCCCACGAGTAACCAAAATAGCTGGTGCGTTCGTCACTGCCAAGAACAAGTTCGGCCCGAACTCTTCACTGTTCCCGGCCCGAACTTCATTTTCGGCCCGAACTTCAACCTCGGCCCGATCTCCGACCTCGGGCCGAACATCATCCTCGGCCCGAAGACCGAACTTCGGCCCGAACACCACTTCGGCCCTAACATCCCACTTCGGCCCGAACACCACTTCGGCCCGAACATCCCTCTTCGGCCCGAACTCTTCAATATCCAAGATTGTGTGACAAAAGGTGCTATACTAAAACATTCATAACTTTGAGCTCGGGTGTCCGTTTCACGCCCACGAGTAACCAAAATAGCTGGTTCGTTCGTCACTGCAAAGAACAAGTTCGGCCCGAACTCTTCACTGTTCCCGGCCCGAACTTCATTTTCGGCCCGAACTTTAACCTCGGCCCGAACTCCGACCTCGGCCCAAACATCAACCTCGGCCCGAACATCATCCTCGGCCCAAACACCGAACTTCGGCCCCGAACACCACTTCGGCCCGAACACCACTTCGGCCCGAACATCCCACTTCGGCCCGAACACCACTTCGGCCCGAACATCCCTCTTCGGCCCGAACTCTTCAATATCCAAGACTGTGTGACAAAAGGTGCTATACTAAAACATTCATAACTTTCAGCTCAGGTGTCCGTTTCCCGCCCACGAGTAACCAAAATAGCTGGTTCGTTCGTCACTGCCAAGAACAAGTTCGGCCTGAACTCTTCACTGTTCCCGGCCTGAACTTCAGTTTCGGCCCGAACTCCAACCTCGGCCCGAACTCCGACCTCGGCCCGAACATCATCCTCGGCCCGAACACCGAACTTCGACCCGAACACCACTTCGGCCCGAACATCCCACTTGGCCCGAACACCACTTCGGCCCGAACATCCCTCTTCGGCCCGAACTCTTCAATATCCAAGATTGTGTGACAAAAGGTGCTATACTAAAACATTCATAACTTTCAGCTCGGGTGTCCGTTTCACGCCCACGAGTAACCAAAATAGATGGTTCGTTCGTCACTACCAAGAACAAGTTCGGCCCGAACTCTTCACTGTTCCCGGCCCGAACTTCATTTTCGGCCCGAACTTCAACCTCGGCCCGAACTTCAACCTCGGCCCGAACTCCGACCTCAGCCCGAACTTCACCCTCGGCCCGAACATCATCCCCGGCCCGAACACCGAACTTCGGCCCCGAACACCACTTCGGCCCAAACACCACTTCGGCCTGAACATCCCACTTCGGCCCGAACACCACTTCGGCCCGAACACCACTTCGGCCCGAACACCACTTCGGCCTGAACATCCCTCTTCGGCCCGAACTCTTCAATATCCAAGATTGTGTGACAAAAGGTGCTATACTAAAACATTCATAACTTTGAGCTCGGGTGTCCGTTTCACGCCCACGAGTAACCAAAATAGCTGGTTCGTTCGTCACTGCCAAGAACAAGTTCGGCCCGAACTCTTCACTGTTCCCGGCCCGAACTTCATTTTCGGCCCGAACTTCGACCTCGGCCCGAAGTTCAACCTCGGCCCGAACTCCGACCTCGGCCCAAACATCAACCTCGGCCCGAACATCATCCTCGGCCCAAACACCGAACTTCGGCCCCGAACACCACTTCGGCCCGAACACCACTTCGGCCCGAACATCCCACTTCGGCCCGAACACCACTTCGGCCCGAACATCCCTCTTCGGCCCGAACTCTTCAATATCTAAGATTGTGTGACAAAAGGTGCTATACTAAAACATTCATAACTTTCAGCTCGGGTGTCCGTTTCACGCCCACGAGTAACCAAAATAGCTGGTTCGTTCGTCACTGCCAAGAACAAGTTCGGCCCGAACTCTTCACTGTTCCCGGCCCGAACTTCATTTTCGGTCCGAACTTCAACCTCGGCCCGAACTCCGACCTCGGCCCGAACTCCGACCTCGGCCCGAACATCATCCTCGGCCCGAACACCGAACTTCGGCCCGAACACCACTTCGGCCCGAGCATCCGACTTCGGCCCGAACACCACTTCGGCCCGAACATCCCTCTTCGGCCCGAACTCTTCAATATCCAAGATTGTGTGACAAAAGGTGCTATACTAAAACATTCATAACTTTCAGCTCGGGTGTCCGTTTTACGCCCACGAGTAACCAAAATAGCTGGTTCCTTCGTCACTGCCAGGAACAAGTTCGGCCCGAACTCTTCACTGTACCCGGCCCGAACTTCATTTTCGGACCGAACTTCAACCTTGGCCTGAACTTCAACTTCGGCCCGAACTACGACCTCGGCCCGAACTTCAACCTCGGCCCGAACATCATCCTCGGCCTGAACACCAAACTTCGGCCCCGAACACCACTTCGGCCCGAACACCACTTCGGCCCGAACATCCCACTTCGGCCCGAACATCTCTCTTCGGCCCGAACTCTTCAATATCCAAGATTGTGTGACAAAAGGTGTTATACTAAAACATTCATAACTTTCAGCTCGGGTGTCCGTTTCACACCCACGAGTAACCAAAACAGCTGGTTCGTTCGTCACTGCCAAGAACAAGTTCGGCCCGAACTCTTCACTGTTCCCGGCCCGAACTTCATTTTCGGCCCGAACTTCAACCTCGGCCCGAACTTCAACCTCGGCCCGAACTCCGACCTCGGTCCGAACTTCAACCTCGGCCCGAACATCATATTCGGCCCGAACACCGAACTTCGGCCCGAACACCACTTCGGCCCGAACACCACTTCGGCCCGAACACCACTTCGGCCCGAACATCCCACTTCGGCCCGAACATCCCTCTTCGGCCCGAACTCTTCAATATCCAAGATTGTGTGACAAAAGGTGCTATACTAAAACATTCATAACTTTCAGCTCGGGTGTCCGTTTCACGCCCACGAGTAACCAAAATAGCTGGTGCGTTCGTCACTGCCAAGAACAAGTTCGGCCCGAACTCTTCACTGTTCCCGGCCCGAACTTCATTTTCGGCCCGAACTTCAACCTCGGCCCGATCTCCGACCTCGGGCCGAACATCATCCTCGGCCCGAACACCGAACTTCGGCCCGAACACCACTTCGGCCCTAACATCCCACTTCGGCCCGAACACCACTTCGGCCCGAACATCCCTCTTCGGCCCGAACTCTTCAATATCCAAGATTGTGTGACAAAAGGTGCTATACTAAAACATTCATAACTTTGAGCTCGGGTGTCCGTTTCACGCCCACGAGTAACCAAAATAGCTGGTTCGTTCGTCACTGCCAAGAACAAGTTCGGCCCGAACTCTTCACTGTTCCCGGCCCGAACTTCATTTTCGGCCCGAACTTCAACCTCGGCCCGAAGTTCAACCTCGGCCCGAACTCCGACCTCGGCCCGAACATCAACCTCGGCCCGAACATCATCCTCGGCCCAAACACCGAACTTCGGCCCCGAACACCACTTCGGCCCGAACACCACTTCGGCCCGAACATCCCACTTCGGCCCGAACACCACTTCGGCCCGAACATCCCTCTTCGGCCCGAACTCTTCAATATCCAAGACTGTGTGACAAAAGGTGCTATACTAAAACATTCATAACTTTCAGCTCAGGTGTCCGTTTCCCGCCCACGAGTATCCAAAATAGCTGGTTCGTTCGTCACTGCCAAGAACAAGTTCGGCCTGAACTCTTCACTGTTCCCGGCCTGAACTTCAGTTTCGGCCCGAACTCCAACCTCGGCCCGAACTCCGACCTCGGCCCGAACATCATCCTCGGCCCGAACACCGAACTTCGACCCGAACACCACTTCGGCCCGAACATCCCACTTGGCCCGAACACCACTTCGGCCCGAACATCCCTCTTCGGCCCGAACTCTTCAATATCCAAGATTGTGTGACAAAAGGTGCTATACTAAAACATTCATAACTTTCAGCTCGGGTGTCCGTTTCACGCCCACGAGTAACCAAAATAGATGGTTCGTTCGTCACTACCAAGAACAAGTTCGGCCCGAACTCTTCACTGTTCCCGGCCCGAACTTCATTTTCGGCCCGAACTTCAACCTCGGCCCGAACTTCAACCTCGGCCCGAACTCCGACCTCAGCCCGAACTTCACCCTCGGCCCGAACATCATCCCCGGCCCGAACACCGAACTTCGGCCCCGAACACCACTTCGGCCCAAACACCACTTCGGCCTGAACATCCCACTTCGGCCCGAACACCACTTCGGCCCGAACACCACTTCGGCCCGAACACCACTTCGGCCTGAACATCCCTCTTCGGCCCGAACTCTTCAATATCCAAGATTGTGTGACAAAAGGTGCTATACTAAAACATTCATAACTTTGAGCTCGGGTGTCCGTTTCACGCCCACGAGTAACCAAAATAGCTGGTTCGTTCGTCACTGCCAAGAACAAGTTCGGCCCGAACTCTTCACTGTTCCCGGCCCGAACTTCATTTTCGGCCCGAACTTCGACCTCGGCCCGAAGTTCAACCTCGGCCCGAACTCCGACCTCGGCCCAAACATCAACCTCGGCCCGAACATCATCCTCGGCCCAAACACCGAACTTCGGCCCCGAACACCACTTCGGCCCGAACACCACTTCGGCCCGAACATCCCACTTCGGCCCGAACACCACTTCGGCCCGAACATCCCTCTTCGGCCCGTACTCTTCAATATCTAAGATTGTGTGACAAAAGGTGCTATACTAAAACATTCATAACTTTCAGCTCGGGTGTCCGTTTCACGCCCACGAGTAACCAAAATAGCTGGTTCGTTCGTCACTGCCAAGAACAAGTTCGGCCCGAACTCTTCACTGTTCCCGGCCCGAACTTCATTTTCGGTCCGAACTTCAACCTCGGCCCGAACTCCGACCTCGGCCCGAACTCCGACCTCGGCCCGAACATCATCCTCGGCCCGAACACCGAACTTCGGCCCGAACACCACTTCGGCCCGAGCATCCGACTTCGGCCCGAACACCACTTCGGCCCGAACATCCCTCTTCGGCCCGAACTCTTCAATATCCAAGATTGTGTGACAAAAGGTGCTATACTAAAACATTCATAACTTTCAGCTCGGGTGTCCGTTTTACGCCCACGAGTAACCAAAATAGCTGGTTCCTTCGTCACTGCCAGGAACAAGTTCGGCCCGAACTCTTCACTGTACCCGGCCCGAACTTCATTTTCGGACCGAACTTCAACCTTGGCCTGAACTTCAACTTCGGCCCGAACTACGACCTCGGCCCGAACTTCAACCTCGGCCCGAACATCATCCTCGGCCTGAACACCAAACTTCGGCCCCGAACACCACTTCGGCCCGAACACCACTTCGGCCCGAACACCACTTCGGCCCGAACATCCCACTTCGGCCCGAACATCTCCCTTCGGCCCGAACTCTTCAATATCCAAGATTGTGTGACAAAAGGTGTTATACTAAAACATTCATAACTTTCAGCTCGGGTGTCCGTTTCACACCCACGAGTAACCAAAACAGCTGGTTCGTTCGTCACTGCCAAGAACAAGTTCGGCCCGAACTCTTCACTGTTCCCGGCCCGAACTTCATTTTCGGCCCGAACTTCAACCTCGGCCCGAACTTCAACCTCGGCCCGAACTCCGACCTCGGTCCGAACTTCAACCTCGGCCCGAACATCATATTCGGCCCGAACACCGAACTTCGGCCCGAACACCACTTCGGCCCGAACACCACTTCGGCCCGAACACCACTTCGGCCCGAACATCCCACTTCGGCCCGAACATCCCTCTTCGGCCCGAACTCTTCAATATCCAAGATTGTGTGACAAAAGGTGCTATACTAAAACATTCATAACTTTCAGCTCGGGTGTCCGTTTCACGCCCACGAGTAACCAAAATAGCTGGTGCGTTCGTCACTGCCAAGAACAAGTTCGGCCCGAACTCTTCACTGTTCCCGGCCCGAACTTCATTTTCGGCCCGAACTTCAACCTCGGCCCGATCTCCGACCTCGGGCCGAACATCATCCTCGGCCCGAACACCGAACTTCGGCCCGAACACCACTTCGGCCCTAACATCCCACTTCGGCCCGAACACCACTTCGGCCCGAACATCCCTCTTCGGCCCGAACTCTTCAATATCCAAGATTGTGTGACAAAAGGTGCTATACTAAAACATTCATAACTTTGAGCTCGGGTGTCCGTTTCACGCCCACGAGTAACCAAAATAGCTGGTTCGTTCGTCACTGCCAAGAACAAGTTCGGCCCGAACTCTTCACTGTTCCCGGCCCGAACTTCATTTTCGGCCCGAACTTCAACCTCGGCCCGAAGTTCAACCTCGGCCCGAACTCCGACCTCGGCCCAAACATCAACCTCGGCCCGAACATCATCCTCGGCCCAAACACCGAACTTCGGCCCCGAACACCACTTCGGCCCGAACACCACTTCGGCCCGAACATCCCACTTCGGCCCGAACACCACTTCGGCCCGAACATCCCTCTTCGGCCCGAACTCTTCAATATCCAAGACTGTGTGACAAAAGGTGCTATACTAAAACATTCATAACTTTCAGCTCAGGTGTCCGTTTCCCGCCCACGAGTAACCAAAATAGCTGGTTCGTTCGTCACTGCCAAGAACAAGTTCGGCCTGAACTCTTCACTGTTCCCGGCCTGAACTTCAGTTTCGGCCCGAACTCCGACCTCGGCCCGAACATCATCCTCGGCCCGAACACCGAACTTCGACCCGAACACCACTTCGGCCCGAACATCCCACTTGGCCCGAACACCACTTCGGCCCGAACATCCCTCTTCGGCCCGAACTCTTCAATATCCAAGATTGTGTGACAAAAGGTGCTATACTAAAACATTCATAACTTTCAGCTCGGGTGTCCGTTTCACGCCCACGAGTAACCAAAATAGATGGTTCGTTCGTCACTGCCAAGAACAAGTTCGGCCCGAACTCTTCACTGTTCCCGGCCCGAACTTCATTTTCGGCCCGAACTTCAACCTCGGCCCGAACTTCAACCTCGGCCCGAACTCCGACCTCAGCCCGAACTTCACCCTCGGCCCGAACATCATCCCCGGCCCGAACACCGAACTTCGGCCCCGAACACCACTTCGGCCCAAACACCACTTCGGCCTGAACATCCCACTTCGGCCCGAACACCACTTCGGCCCGAACACCACTTCGGCCCGAACACCACTTCGGCCTGAACATCCCTCTTCGGCCCGAACTCTTCAATATCCAAGATTGTGTGACAAAAGGTGCTATACTAAAACATTCATAACTTTGAGCTCGGGTGTCCGTTTCACGCCCACGAGTAACCAAAATAGCTGGTTCGTTCGTCACTGCCAAGAACAAGTTCGGCCCGAACTCTTCACTGTTCCCGGCCCGAACTTCATTTTCGGCCCGAACTTCAACCTCGGCCCGAAGTTCAACCTCGGCCCGAACTCCGACCTCGGCCCAAACATCAACCTCGGCCCGAACATCATCCTCGGCCCAAACACCGAACTTCGGCCCCGAACACCACTTCGGCCCGAACATCCCACTTCGGCCCGAACACCACTTCGGCCCGAACATCCCTCTTCGGCCCGAACTCTTCAATACCCAAGATTGTGTGACAAAAGGTGCTATACTAAAACATTCATAACATTGAGCTCGGGTGTCCGTTTCACGCCCACGAGTAACCAAAATAGCTGGTTCGTTCGTCACTGCCAAGAACAAGTTCGGCCCGAACTCTTCACTGTTCCCGGCCCGAACTTCATTTTCGGCCCGAACTTCAACCTCGGCCCGAAGTTCAACCTCGGCCCGAACTCCGACCTCGGCCCAAACATCAACCTCGGCCCGAACATCATCCTCGGCCCAAACACCGAACTTCGGCCCCGAACACCACTTCGGCCCGAACACCACTTCGGCCCGAACATCCCACTTCGGCCCGAACACCACTTCGGCCCGAACATCCCTCTTCGGCCCGAACTCTTCAATATCCAAGACTGTGTGACAAAAGGTGCTATACTAAAACATTCATAACTTTCAGCTCAGGTGTCCGTTTCCCGCCCACGAGTAACCAAAATAGCTGGTTCGTTCGTCACTGCCAAGAACAAGTTCGGCCTGAACTCTTCACTGTTCCCGGCCTGAACTTCAGTTTCGGCCCGAACTTCAACCTCGGCCCGAACTCCGACCTCGGCCCGAACATCATCCTCGGCCCGAACACCGAACTTCGACCCGAACACCACTTCGGCCCGAACATCCCACTTGGCCCGAACACCACTTCGGCCCGAACATCCCTCTTCGGCCCGAACTCTTCAATATCCAAGATTGTGTGACAAAAGGTGCTATACTAAAACATTCATAACTTTCAGCTCGGGTGTCCGTTTCACGCCCACGAGTAACCAAAATAGATGGTTCGTTCGTCACTGCCAAGAACAAGTTCGGCCCGAACTCTTCACTGTTCCCGGCCCGAACTTCATTTTCGGCCCGAACTTCAACCTCGGCCCGAACTTCAACCTCGGCCCGAACTCCGACCTCAGCCCGAACTTCACCCTCGGCCCGAACATCATCCCCGGCCCGAACACCGAACTTCGGCCCCGAACACCACTTCGGCCCAAACACCACTTCGGCCTGAACATCCCACTTCGGCCCGAACACCACTTCGGCCCGAACACCACTTCGGCCCGAACACCACTTCGGCCTGAACATCCCTCTTCGGCCCGAACTCTTCAATATCCAAGATTGTGTGACAAAAGGTGCTATACTAAAACATTCATAACTTTGAGCTCGGGTGTCCGTTTCACGCCCACGAGTAACCAAAATAGCTGGTTCGTTCGTCACTGCCAAGAACAAGTTCGGCCCGAACTCTTCACTGTTCCCGGCCCGAACTTCATTTTCGGCCCGAACTTCAACCTCGGCCCGAAGTTCAACCTCGGCCCGAACTCCGACCTCGGCCCAAACATCAACCTCGGCCCGACCATCATCCTCGGCCCAAACACCGAACTTCGGCCCCGAACACCACTTCGGCCCGAACATCCCACTTCGGCCCGAACACCACTTCGGCCCGAACATCCCTCTTCGGCCCGAACTCTTCAATATCCAAGATTGTGTGACAAAAGGTGCTATACTAAAACATTCATAACTTTGAGCTCGGGTGTCCGGTTCACGCCCACGAGTAACCAAAATAGCTGGTTCGTTCGTCACTGCCAAGAACAAGTTCGGCCCGAACTCTTCACTGTTCCCGGCCCGAACTTCATTTTCGGCCCGAACTTCAACCTCGGCCCGAAGTTCAACCTCGGCCCGAACTCCGACCTCGGCCCAAACATCAACCTCGGCCCGAACATCATCCTCGGCCCAAACACCGAACTTCGGCCCCGAACACCACTTCGGCCCGAACACCACTTCGGCCCGAACATCCCACTTCGGCCCGAACACCACTTCGGCCCGAACATCCCTCTTCGGCCCGAACTCTTCAATATCCAAGACTGTGTGACAAAAGGTGCTATACTAAAACATTCATAACTTTCAGCTCAGGTGTCCGTTTCCCGCCCACGAGTAACCAAAATAGCTGGTTCGTTCGTCACTGCCAAGAACAAGTTCGGCCTAAACTCTTCACTGTTCCCGGCCTGAACTTCAGTTTCGGCCCGAACTTCAACCTCGGCCCGAACTCCGACCTCGGCCCGAACATCATCCTCGGCCCGAACACCGAACTTCGACCCGAACACCACTTCGGCCCGAACATCCCACTTGGCCCGAACACCACTTCGGCCCGAACATCCCTCTTCGGCCCGAACTCTTCAATATCCATGATTGTGTGACAAAAGGTGCTATACTAAAACATTCATAACTTTCAGCTCGGGTGTCCGTTTCACGCCCACGAGTAACCAAAATAGATGGTTCGTTCGTCACTGCCAAGAACAAGTTCGGCCCGAACTCTTCACTGTTCCCGGCCCGAACTTCATTTTCGGCCCGAACTTCAACCTCGGCCCGAACTTCAACCTCGGCCCGAACTCCGACCTCAGCCCGAACTTCACCCTCGGCCCGAACATCATCCCCGGCCCGAACACCGAACTTCGGCCCCGAACACCACTTCGGCCCAAACACCACTTCGGCCTGAACATCCCACTTCGGCCCGAACACCACTTCGGCCCGAACACCACTTCGGCCTGAACATCCCTCTTCGGCCCGAACTCTTCAATATCCAAGATTGTGTGACAAAAGGTGCTATACTAAAACATTCATAACTTTGAGCTCGGGTGTCCGTTTCACGCCCACGAGTAACCAAAATTGCTGGTTCGTTCGTCACTGCCAAGAACAAGTTCGGCCCGAACTCTTCACTGTTCCCGGCCCGAACTTCATTTTCGGCCCGAACTTCAACCTCGGCCCGAAGTTCAACCTCGGCCCGAACTCCGACCTCGGCCCAAACATCAACCTCGGCCCGAACATCATCCTCGGCCCAAACACCGAACTTCGGCCCCGAACACCACTTCGGCCCGAACATCCCACTTCGGCCCGAACACCACTTCGGCCCGAACATCCCTCTTCGGCCCGAACTCTTCAATATCCAAGATTGTGTGACACAAGGTGCTATACTAAAACATTCATAACTTTGAGCTCGGGTGTCCGTTTCACGCCCACGAGTAACCAAAATAGCTGGTTCGTTCGTCACTGCCAAGAACAAGTTCGGCCCGAACTCTTCACTGTTCCCGGCCCGAACTTCATTTTCGGCCCGAACTTCAACCTCGGCCCGAACTTCAACCTCGGCCCGAACTCCGACCTCGGCCCAAACATCAACCTCGGCCCGAACATCATCCTCGGCCCAAACACCGAACTTCGGCCCCGAACACCACTTCGGCCTGAACACCACTTCGGCCCGAACATCCCACTTCGGCCCGAACACCACTTCGGCCCGAACATCCCTCTTCGGCCCGAACTCTTCAATATCCAAGACTGTGTGACAAAAGGTGCTATACTAAAACATTCATAACTTTCAGCTCAGGTGTCCGTTTCCCGCCCACGAGTAACCAAAATAGCTGGTTCGTTCGTCACTGCCAAGAACAAGTTCGGCCTGAACTCTTCACTGTTCCCGGCCTGAACTTCAGTTTCGGCCCGAACTTCAACCTCGGCCCGAACTCCGACCTCGGCCCGAACATCATCCTCGGCCCGAACACCGAACTTCGACCCGAACACCACTTCGGCCCGAACATCCCACTTGGCCCGAACACCACTTCGGCCCGAACATCCCTCTTCGGCCCGAACTCTTCAATATCCAAGATTGTGTGACAAAAGGTGCTATACTAAAACATTCATAACTTTCAGCTCGGGTGTCCGTTTCACGCCCACGAGTAACCAAAATAGATGGTTCGTTCGTCACTGCCAAGAACAAGTTCGGCCCGAACTCTTCACTGTTCCCGGCCCGAACTTCATTTTCGGCCCGAACTTCAACCTCGGCCCGAACTTCAACCTCGGCCCGAACTCCGACCTCAGCCCGAACTTCACCCTCGGCCCGAACATCATCCCCGGCCCGAACACCGAACTTCGGCCCCGAACACCACTTCGGCCCAAACACCACTTCGGCCTGAACATCCCACTTCGGCCCGAACACCACTTCGGCCCGAACACCACTTCGGCCCGAACACCCCTTCGGCCTGAACATCCCTCTTCGGCCCGAACTCTTCAATATCCAAGATTGTGTGACAAAAGGTGCTATACTAAAACATTCATAACTTTGAGCTCGGGTGTCCGTTTCACGCCCACGAGTAACCAAAATAGCTGGTTCGTTCGTCACTGCCAAGAACAAGTTCGGCCCGAACTCTTCACTGTTCCCGGCCCGAACTTCATTTTCGGCTCGAACTTCAACCTCGGCCCGAAGTTCAACCTCGGCCCGAACTCCGACCTCGGCCCAAACATCAACCTCGGCCCGAACATCATCCTCGGCCCAAACACCGAACTTCGGCCCCGAACACCACTTCGGCCCGAACACCACTTCGGCCCGAACATCCCACTTCGGCCCGAACACCACTTCGGCCCGAACATCCCTCTTCGGCCCGAACTCTTCAATATCCAAGACTGTGTGACAAAAGGTGCTATACTAAAACATTCATAACTTTCAGCTCAGGTGTCCGTTTCCCGCCCACGAGTAACCAAAATAGCTGGTTCGTTCGTCACTGCCAAGAACAAGTTCGGCCTGAACTCTTCACTGTTCCCGGCCTGAACTTCAGTTTCGGCCCGAACTTCAACCTCGGCCCGAACTCCGACCTCGGCCCGAACATCATCCTCGGCCCGAACACCGAACTTCGACCCGAACACCACTTCGGCCCGAACATCCCACTTGGCCCGAACACCACTTCGGCCCGAACATCCCTCTTCGGCCCGAACTCTTCAATATCCAAGATTGTGTGACAAAAGGTGCTATACTAAAACATTCATAACTTTCAGCTCGGGTGTCCGTTTCACGCCCACGAGTAACCAAAATAGATGGTTCGTTCGTCACTGCCAAGAACAAGTTCGGCCCGAACTCTTCACTGTTCCCGGCCCGAACTTCATTTTCGGCCCGAACTTCAACCTCGGCCCGAACTTCAACCTCGGCCCGAACTCCGACCTCAGCCCGAACTTCACCCTCGGCCCGAACATCATCCCCGGCCCGAACACCGAACTTCGGCCCCGAACACCACTTCGGCCCAAACACCACTTCGGCCTGAACATCCCACTTCGGCCCGAACACCACTTCGGCCCAAACACCACTTCGGCCTGAACATCCCACTTCGGCCCGAACACCACTTCGGCCCGAACACCACTTCGGCCTGAACATCCCTCTTCGGCCCGAACTCTTCAATATCCAAGATTGTGTGACAAAAGGTGCTATACTAAAACATTCATAACTTTCAGCTCGGGTGTCCGTTTCACGCCCACGAGTAACCAAAATAGCTGGTTCGTTCGTCACTGCCAAGAACAAGTTCGGCCCGAACTCTTCACTGTTCCCGGCCCGAACTTCATTTTCTGCCCGAACTTCAACCTCGGCCCGAACTCCGACCTCGGCCCGAACTCCGACCTCGGCCCGAACATCATCCTCGGCCCGAACACCGAACTTCGGCCCGAACACCACTTCGGCCCGAGCATCCGACTTCGGCCCGAACACCACTTCGGCCCGAACATCCCTCTTCGGCCCGAACTCTTCAATATCCAAGATTGTGTGACAAAAGGTGCTATACTAAAACATTCATAACTTTCAGCTCGGGTGTCCGTTTCACGCCCACGAGTAACCAAAATAGCTGGTGCGTTCGTCACTGCCAAGAACAAGTTCGGCCCGAACTCTTCACTGTTCCCGGCCCGAACTTCAACCTCGGCCCGATCTCCGACCTCGGGCCGAACATCATCCTCGGCCCGAACACCGAACTTCGGCCCTAACATCCCACTTCGGCCCGAACACCACTTCGGCCCGAACAACCCTCTTCGGCCCGAACTCTTCAATATCCAAGATTGTGTGACAAAAGGTGCTATACTAAAACATTCATAACTTTCAGCTCGGGTGTCCGTTTCACGCCCACGAGTAACCAAAATAGCTGGTTCGTTCGTCACTGCCAAGAACAAGTTCGGCCCGAACTCTTCACTGTTCCCGACCCGAACTTCATTTTCGGCCCGAACTTCAACCTCGGCCCGAAATTCGACCTCGGCCCGAACTCCGACCTCGGCCCAAACATCAACCTCGGCCCGAACATCATCCTCGGCCCAAACACCGAACTTCGGCCCGAACACCACTTCGGCCCGAACATCCCACTTCGGCCCGAACACCACTTCGGCCCGAACATCCCTCTTCGGCCCGAACTCTTCAATATCCAAGACTGTGTGACAAAAGGTGCTATACTAAAACATTCATAACTTTCAGCTCAGGTGTCCGTTTCCCGCCCACGAGTAACCAAAATAGCTGGTTCGTTCGTCACTGCCAAGAACAAGTTCGGCCTGAATTCTTCACTGTTCCCGGCCTGAACTTCAGTTTCGGCCCGAACTTCAACCTCGGCCCGAACTCCGACCTCGCCCGAACATCATCCTCGGCCCGAACACCGAACTTCGACCCGAACACCACTTCGGCCCGAACATCCCACTTGGCCCGAACACCACTTCGGCCCGAACATCCCTCTTCGGCCCGAACTCTTCAATATCCAAGATTGTGTGACAAAAGGTGCTATACTAAAACATTCATAACTTTCAGCTCGGGTGTCCGTTTCACGCCCACGAGTAACCAAAATAGATGGTTCGTTCGTCACTGCCAAGAACAAGTTCGGCCCGAACTCTTCACTGTTCCCGGCCCGAACTTCATTTTCGGCCCGAACTTCAACCTCGGCCCGAACTTCAACCTCGGCCCGAACTCCGACCTCAGCCCGAACTTCACCCTCGGCCCGAACATCATCCCCGGCCCGAACACCGAACTTCGGCCCCGAACACCACTTCGGCCCAAACACCACTTCGGCCTGAACATCCCACTTCGGCCCGAACACCACTTCGGCCCGAACACCACTTCGGCCTGAACATCCCTCTTCGGCCCGAACTCTTCAATATCCAAGATTGTGTGACAAAAGGTGCTATACTAAAACATTCATAACTTTCAGCTCGGGTGTCCGTTTCACGCCCACGAGTAACCAAAATAGCTGGTTCGTTCGTCACTGCCAAGAACAAGTTCGGCCCGAACTCTTCACTCTTCCCGGCCAGAACTTCATTTTCGGCCCGAACTTCAACCTCGGCCCGAACTCCGACCTCGGCCCGAATTCCGACCTCGGCCCGAACATCATCCTCGGCCCGAACACCGAACTTCGGCCCGAACACCACTTCGGCCCGAGCATCCGACTTCGGCCCGAACACCACTTCGGCCCGAACATCCCTCTTCGGCCCGAACTCTTCAATATCCAAGATTGTGTGACAAAATGTGCTATACTAAGACATTCATAACTTTCAGCTCGGGTGTCCGTTTTACGCCCACGAGTAACCAAAATAGCTGGTTCCTTCGTCACTGCCAAGAACAAGTTCGGCCCGAACTCTTCACTGTACCCGGCCCGAACTTCATTTTCGTACCGAACTTCAACCTCGGCCCGAACTTCAACCTCGGCCCGAACTCCGACCTCGGCTCGAACTTCAACCTTGGCCAGAACATCATCCTCGGCCCGAACACCGAACTTCGGCCCGAACACCACTTCGGCCTGAACACCACTTCAGCCCGAACATCCCACTTCAGCCCGTGGTTATGGGTTATGGACACCTATTACTTGTAAAATGGATATCTATAGGTTGTTGGTCATGGCTAGTAGTTATAATGGTTCAAGGGCCATCGATATGAGTTATGGACATGTAGTGGTTATAATGGTTCACTGGCCTTGGGTATGGGTTATGGACACCTATTACTTGTAAAATGGATATCTATAGGCTACTGGTCATGGTTACTAGTTATAATGGTTCATGGGCCATCAGTATCAGTTATGGACATCTAGTGGTTATAATGGTTCAAGAACCATGGTTATGGGTTATTGACACCTATTACTTGTAAAATGTATATATGTAGGCTATTGGACATGGCTAGTAGTTATAATGGTTCAAGGGCCATCAGTATCAGTTATGGACATCTAGTGGTTATAATGATTCAAGGACCATGGTTGTGGGTTATGGACACTTATTACTTGTAAAATGGATATCTATAGGCTATTGGTCATGGCTAGTAGTTATAATGGTTCAAGGGCCATCGATATGAGTTATGGACACGTAGTGGTTATAATGGTTCACTGGTTTGGTTATGGGTTATGGACACCTATTACTTGTAAAATGGATATCTATAGGGTACTGGTCAAGGTTACTAGTTAAAATGGTTCATGGGCCATCAGTATCAGTTATGGACATTTAGTGGTTATAATGGTTCAAGAACTATGGTTATGGGTTATGGACACCTACTACTTGTAAAATGGATATCTGTAGGATATTGGACATGGCTAGTAGTTATAATGGTACAAGGGCCATCGATATGAGTTATGGACATGTAGTGGTTATAATGGTTCACTGGCCTTGGTTATGGGTTATGGACACCTATTACTTGTAAAATGGATATCTATAGGCTACTGGTCATGGTTACTAGTTATAATGGTTCATGGGCCATCAGTATCAGTTTTGGACATCAAGTGGTTATAATGGCTCAAGAACCATGGTTATGGGTTATGGACACCTATTACTTGTAAAATGTATATCTGTAGGCTATTGTACATGGCTAGTAGTTATAATGGTTCAAGAGCCATCAGTATCAGTTATGGACATCTAGTGGTTATAATGATTCAAGGACCATGGTTATGGGTTATGGACACCTATTACTTGTAAAATGGATATCTGTAGGCTATTGGACATGGCTAGTAGTTATAATGGTTCAAGGGCCATCAGTATCAGTTATGGACATCCAGTGGTTATAATGATTCAAGGACCACGGTTATGGGTTATGGACACCTATTACTTGTAAAATGGATATCTATAGGCTATTGGTCATTGCTAGTAGTTATAATGGTTCAAGGGCCATCGATATGAGTTATGGACACGTAGTGGTTATAATGGTTCACTGGCCTTGGTTATGGGTTATGGACACCTATTACTTGTAAAATGGATATCTATAGGCTACTGGTCAAGGTTACTAGTTATAATGGTTCATGGGCCATCAGTATCAGTTATGGACATCTAGTGGTTATAATGGTTCAAGAACCATGGTTATGGGTTATGGACACCTATTACTTGTAAAATGTATATCTGTAGGCTATCGGACATGGCTAGTAGTTATAATGGTTCAAGGGCCATCAGTATCAGTTATGGACATCTAGTGGTTATAATGATTCAAGGACCATGGCTATGGGTTATGGACACCTATTACTTGTAAAATGGATATCTGTAGGCTATTGGACATGGCTAGTAGTTATAATGGTTCAAGGGCCATCAGTATCAGTTATGGACATCTAGTGGTTATAATGATTCAAGGACCATGGTTATGGGTTATGGACACCTATTACTTGAAAAATGGATATCTATAGGCAATTGGTCATGGCTAGTAGTTACAATGGTTCAAGGGCCATCGATATGAGTTATTGACATGTAGTGGTTATAATGGTTCACTGGCCTTGGTTATGGGTTATGGACACCTATTACTTGTAAAATGGATATCTATAGGCTACTGGTCATGGTTACTAGTTATAATGGTTCATGGGCCATCAGTATCAGTTATGTACATCTAGTGGTTATAATGGTTCAAGAACCATGGTTATGGGTTATGGACACCTATTACTTGTAAAATGTATATCTGTAGGCTATTGGACATGGCTAGTAGTTATAATGGTTCAAGGGCCATCAGTATCAGTTATGGACATCTAGTGGTTATAATGATTCAAGGACCATGGTTATGGGTTATGGACACCTATTACTTGTAAAATGGATATCTGTAGGCTATTGGACATGGCTAGTAGTTATAATGGTTCAAGGGCCATCAGTATCAGTTATGGACGTCTAGTGGTTATAATGATTCAAGGACCCCGGTTATGGGTTATGGACACCTATTACTTGTAAAATGGATATCTATAGGCTATTGGTCATGGCTAGTAGTTATAATGGTTCAAGAGCCATCGATATGAGTTATGGACATGTAGTGGTTATAATGGTTCACTGGCCTTGGTTATGGGTTATGGACACCTATTACTTGTAAAATGGATATTTATAGGCTATTGGTCATGACTAGTAGTTATAATGGTTCAAGGGCCATCAGTATCAGTTATGGACAACTACTGGTTATAATGGTTCAAGGACCATGGTTATGGGTTATGGACACCTATTACTTGTAAAATGGATATCTATAGGCTATTGGTCATGGCTAGTAGTTATAATGGTTCAAGGGCCATCGATATGAGTTATGGACATGTAGTGGTTATAATGGTTCACTGGCCTTGGTTATGGGTTATGGACACCTATTACTTGTAAAATGGATATCTATAGGCTACTGGTCATGGTTACTAGTTATAATGGTTCATGGGCCATCAGTATCAGTTATGGACATCTAGTGGTTATAAGGGTTCAAGAACCATGGTTATGGGTTATGGACACCTATTACTTGTAAAATGTATATCTGTAGGCTATTGGACATGGCTAGTAGTTATAATGGTTCAAGGGCCATCAGTATCAGTTATGGACATCTAGTGGTTATAATGATTCAAGGAGCATGGTTATGGGTTATGGACACCTATTACTTGTAAAATGGATATCTGTAGGCTATTGGACATGGCTAGTAGTTATAATGGTTCAAGGGCCATCAGTATCAGTTATGGACATGTAGTGGTTATAATGATTCAAGGACCACGGTTATGGGTTATGGACACCTATTACTTGTAAAATGGATATCTATAGGCTATTGGTCATGGCTAGTAGTTATAATGGTTCAAGGGCCATCGATATGAGTTATGGACATGTAGTGGTTATAATGGTTCACTGGCCTTGATTATGGGTTATGGACACCTATTACTTGTAAAATGGATATCTATAGGCTAGTGGTCATGGTTACTAGTTATAATGGTTCATCGGCCAACAGTATCAGTTATGGACATCTAGTGGTTATAATGGTTCAAGAACCATGGTTATGGGTTATGGACACCTATTACTTGTAAAATGTATATCTTTAGGCTATTGGACATGGCTAGTAGTTATAATGGTTCAAGAGCCATCAGTATCAGTTATGGACATCTAGTGGTTATAATGATTCAAGGACCATGGTTATGGGTTATGGACACCTATTACTTGTAAAATGGATATCTGTAGGCTATTGGACATGGCTAGTAGTTCTAATGGTTCAAGGGCCATCGGTATCAGTTATGGACATCTAGTGGTTATAATGATTCAAGGACCACTGTTATGGGTTATGGACACCTATTACTTGTAAAATGGATATCTATAGGCTATTGGTCATGGCTAGTAGTTATAATGGTTCAAGGGCCATCGATAAGAGTTATGGACATGTAGTAGTTATAATGCACTGGCCTTGGTTATGGGTTATGGACACCTATTACTTGTAAAATGGATATTTATAGGCTATTGGTTATGGCTAGTAGTTATAATGGTTTAAGGGCCATCAGTATCAGTTATGGAAAACTACTGGTTATAATGGTTCAAGGACCATGGTTATTGGTTATGGACACCTATTACTTGTAAAATGGATATCTATAGGCTATTGGTCATGGCTAGTAGTTATAATGGTTCAAGGGCCATCGATATGAGTTATGGACATGCAGTGGTTATAATGGTTCACTGGCCTTGCTTATGGGTTATGGACACCTATTACTTGTAAAATGGATACCTATAGGCACCTGGTCATGCTTACTAGTTATAATGGTTCATGGGCCATCAGTATCAGTTATGGACATCTAGTGGTTATAATGGTTCAAGAACCATGGTTATGGGTTATGGACACCTATTACTTGTAAAATATATATCTGTAGGCTATTGTACATGGCTAGTAGTTATAATGGTTCAAGGGCCATCAGTATCAGTTATGGACATCTAGTGGTTATAATGATTCAAGGACCATGGTTATGGGTTATGGACACCTGTTACTTGTAAAATGGATATCTGTAGGCTATTGGACATGGCTAGTAGTTATAATGGTTCAAGGGCCATCAGTATCAGTTATGGACATCTAGTGGTTATAATGATTCAAGGACCACGATTATGGGTTTTTTTTTTTGGGTAAAGGGCTAAACCCGGCAAAAAATAAAAACTAAAAGAAAGTACAAACGAAGATGGGTAAAAACTACCACATCTTGAACAAACCTAATTGGCCTCCCAACACATGTTTTGGGAACAAGGCCAATAACAAAAGCATAACTCTATAGCCTAGCACATTTCTAGTACACAAAAACTTTAAAGAATAATCACTAGAATAATCCAAAAAACCAAAGCTATCAAGAATGCCTAGGTCTTCAAAACTGGTCCGGATCTTGAATGTTTGATCTTCAATATTGATAGAGAAAGACATCCCAATTGCACACTTCATTTTCAAATTTGACTCACAACAAGTCAACAATAGATCATTACTACGGACATTACCACCAAAACAGTTTGAACTGGAAGCAATGCAGGATGTTGACCCAGAAAAAGTCAACAACCTCATAGAATAATCATAACAGATCCATAACATAAGCCTCAAATCATCATCATCATCAAACATGTCCCAAAAAGAGTTAGGGCACAATTTTGACTCAAAGAAAGTCAAAATTGGACCCATAATGCTATGACAAAGAATCATACCATTACAACTCAAAACAGTCCACTCCATATTCGCCCAGATTGCAATCAAAAAAGTGGCCCAGTCTTCAAATCTGCTCATTAGACCCACATCCAAATTTGACTTCAGCAAAGTCAAACAGCCTCTAAAATGCAAATTGTATCCAGAGAGCATACAATCAGGAAGGTTCCAAAACCACCAGAAATTCATCACATCACATCTTTGACTAACTTTGTCCTGACTATGACCAATTCCCACATGGTTTGGAATAAAATCCCTCCTGACTTCATGCTTAACAACACAAATCTTGTTTCTGAACATATGCTCCTCAATCTCTAAATCAGCAACAAACAACATTCCAAATAAAAGCCATATATTATCTGCAAAAAATATAAAACAGAAACTGCAGCTCACACTTAAAATGCACAAAAAAATCAGTAAGTTACGACTTTCCTTTATGCATTGCAGCTCATAGCAGTTGTTGGTATTAAGGCCCAACAAGCCAAGATTCCTAGAAAAAATCATAAAAATCTTCAAAAAACCAGAAAAATAAACAAGAATAATCCAAGACTGCACAAAAGAGTCCATCTTCAACATATGGCTGGAAATACCCAAAATGTCCCTCTGCAGCTCTATAATAACATAAAACCCTTGAAAATCAAGAATTTTCCAGTTGTAACTTTGATAAATACCAAAGCTATCATAATATTTCCAAAAAATTTCATAAAAATTTTGAAAAATTCCAAAAAAATACCAATAAGCCCCACATAAAATCCTAAAAAAAATGGGCAAAAGACCATAATACCCCTCTGCTGCCAAACATAACCAGGTAACTAAAACAATTTTGCAAAAATTGTTACACCATTTCCAAAAATAATCAGTCATTATCATTATGGTCAGAACAAGAAGTAAAAATTCCCTCCTTCATCAGGCTAAAATTCCAAATATCAGCAACCAACACAGATTGTTTAGATCTTCTAATATTTAACCCCATAAGTCTTAGTCTAACAGAGTTTTTGATTAGACCACAAAGATCTTCAGCAGATCTGCACTTTCCCTGAAACAACCTCAAATTCCTTTCTTGCCATATATAGTATACAGAGGCTGCTAACACTAACCTCTGTACAATACTCCATATGGACTTACTAACAGAAATTATTTCCAAATTCATAACCAAATAAGACCATTTATTCGGCATGAAATCCAGCCTACACATATTCTTCATAATGTCCCAAATTGTAGCTGGATAGTCACATTCAAAGAAAAGGTGGTCATGTGTATCTAATTGCAATTTGCAGAAAGTACACCTAACATCCTCCATATCCTTATCCTCCATAAGTTTATCCTGAGTTTTCAACTTCTGCAGAAAGACCAACCAAAGGATAAAAGAATGCCTAGGTATGTTCTGACTGAACCAAACCCAGTTTGACCAAAAAACATAATCAGAACTTTCCCTCACCACATTCCAAGCTTCAGACACAGAGAAAGGGATACACCTATCATTCAATTTTTTCCATAAGACTCTGTCCTGTCTGTCATTGACAATGAGGGGAGGTTGGACTTCAAAGAACATGGGGAATTTGGTAAACCAATCCAAAGGAATCCTCCATTCCCCATTCTGAATAATGTCATGCACAGTACAGCTTGCTAACAAACCACCATCATACATATCCCTATGAGATATGAACTTACACAAAGGACCACTTGGGTGCCAATTGTCAAACCAAGCAGAAGTGTTCTTTCCATCTCCAATCCTGTACACAAAATGTTTCCTAATTTCTGCTCTGCATTTCAAAATACTCCTCCAACTCCAACAAACATTAGCAGGAAAAGCTAAAGACCAAAAGTTTCTATCTTTGAGTCTAACCTCATTAATCCACTTGACCCATAAAGACTCTTTATTGCTTACAATATTCCAAATATGTTTAGCAACCAAAGCCTTATTCCAAGTATGAAGAACCTTTAACCCCAGACCCCCTTGACATTTAGGAGTACAAACATCTTCCCATTTAACTTTAGCCCTGCCTCTTCTCATCTCACCATGACACCAAAGGAATCCTCTCAAAAGTCTTTCAATATCTTGAGAAATAGACTTTGGCAATAAGAACATAGAAGACCAGTACACCTGCATGGAGCTGAGGACTGATTTAATAAGGAGTAATCTGCCAGCAAATGAAAGGGATTTATTTTTCCAGTCAAGCAACCTCTTTTTCACTTTATCCACCAGGCTGCTACAGTCTTTCACAAACAGTTTAGAAGATATCAAAGGTACTCCTAAATACCTAACAGGTAGAGTACCAACAGAAAAAGGCAGAATTTCAGTAATATTTAACCTAGTATGAGGTTTAACATTACAAAAAAATATAGTGCTTTTCTGCTGACTAGGAATCAAACCAGACACAGAACTAAATTCCTCTAAACCTTTTTTTAATAACTGAGACAGACCTGCTATCTCCATTACAAAACAGTAAGAGGTCATCAGCAAAACATAGATGAGTAATTTTAAGCTCTTCACATTTCCTATGAAACTTAAAACCTCCATCCTCCAAAATTTGCCTCTTTAAAATCAAATTTAGAACCTCCATAACAAGGGTAAACAGGTAGGGTGACATAGGATCACCCTGCCTCAATCCCCTTTTCCCTTTAAAAAACCCCTTAAAGTCACCATTAACATTTATCATAAAAGATGTTGTGGAAGTACATTCCATTATCAAATGGACCATCCATGGATGAAACCCAAAGAATAATAAAATATTCCTTAAAAAACACCATTCAACCGTGTCATAAGCCTTCTGAATATCAATCTTCATAGCACACTTAGAAGGACCCCTGTCAGTGTGATAATTTCTCAATAACTCCTGAGACAAAAGAATGTTATCACTGATTTGTCTACCAGGGATGAAAGCACTTTGGTTTTCATCAACAAGGTCATTAAGAGAATTTTTAATTCTATTTGTGATAAACTTACTAATGCATTTATACACCACATTACAACAAGCTATAGGCCTGAAATCAGAAACTTTTAAAGGATTACTAATCTTAGGCACTAAAGCAATACTTGTTGCATTCACTTCTTTTAACAACTTCCCAGATTCAAAAAATTGCTTGACTGCCTTAAACACATCATCACCAATAATAGTCCAAGAGGCTTTAAAAAACTTTGAAGAGTAACCATCAGGGCCTGGGGCCTTATCATCACAGATGTCAAAAAGAGCTGCCTTCACTTCATCCTTACTCACAGGTCTAATCATAAAATTAGCACAGTGATCAGAGAGTTTTCTGCCAAAAAGGCTGTCAGGATTACTAATAGGAATAGTGGTACTAGAAGTACCCAAAATATTCTTAAAATGAGTAATAAATTGACCAGCAACCTCATTTCCATGGAACACTCTACCCTCCATATCTTGAATCATAATAATCCTGTTCCTATTAATCCTTCCTCTGACAACTTTATGAAAATATTTGGTATTATGATCACCCTCTTTTAACCACTCAACCTTTGCTTTCTGCTTCAAAAAAACCTCTTCATCTATCATAGCTTCATTATAGGTCTTAAGACAAGACACCTCTTTATCCCTCAAAACAGGATCATGAGGACTAGAGACCATAGCAGCCTGAACATCCTTCAAAGCAGTTCTCAAATTATCCACTTTTTGGTGTAAGTTCCCCTGTTTTCTGAGCAAAGCCCTAAGAGGTTTCTTCAAAGCTTTTAAGTTTGTGACAAGTTTATACATATCAAACCCAATCAGCTCATTATTCCATAAGTCTTTAACAAGAGGAATAAATTCCTTTTTATTAGCTAAGAAATTAGGAAATTTAAAAGCTTTAGGCTTATCTCTCTTGGCAGAAGAAATATTCAGAATACAAGAACTATGGTCAGAAGATAAAAAGGGAAGAAACATAGCATTTGCATCCGGATAAATCTTCAAAAACTCATAATTGACCATAATTCTATCAAGCTTCTTAAGAAGACTATCATCCTTGTTAGGACTTTTCTTCCAAGTGAATTTCAAACCAGAAAAGCATAAATCATCCACCTCAATATTGGCCACACATTCAGCAAAATCAACCATGCTCCTACTCATACTACTAGATCCCTTAGATAATTCACTAGGATCCAAAGCAGAGTTAAAATCACCCAACAACACCCAAGGTTTGTCTTTAACAGTGAAACTAAAAGCAATAAGATTCTCCCAAATTTGTGCTCTAATATTCCTCCTATGATGAGCATAAATAAAAGAACAATAATACCCTAGTTTACCATTTGAAGGCTCAATAAAACAGTGCATAACTTGAGGGTGTTGATCAATAACCATGATATTAGCTAAATTTGGATCCCAAGCAACAATTATCCTGGCACCACTTAAGCTTAAATCAGAATTGGAAATCCAATTCCAGTTACCAAACACCCGATTACACACCCAATCCATATTTTTCTTCTTGACATGGGACTCTAAAACAGAACAAATATTAATGTTTTCATCAAAAATAACCTGCTTAACCTCATCTTGACTGGCAGCCTTATTAAGGCCCCTAACATTCCAAGCCATGGTTTTTAAAATCATTGGACAGTTTTTGAGGATGAAGCAACAGCACCACCATGAATTTTATCATCATTCTTCATCTCTTGACCAACCCCATTTGTATCAGATCCCACATCATCCAACACCATATCAGGATCAACACCAAATTCCTCACATGCATCTAAATAAAATTCATATTGGCCTGTTGACCAAGAATTAAAAATATCAACTAAAGGAATAATTTTGTTTTCTAAGTAATAAAGAACTTCTTTTTTCTGCTCTTCATAAATATGATATTTTCCATCCCATCCATCATCATATTCCTCCTCAACCTCTTCCAAACTAGCAAAACTGTTTGAAACGGGGACATCATCCACTTGACCAATCTTGTTTCTACTATCCACTTTACTTTTTCCCTTATTTTTGCTATTATCATTCCCCTGCACAGGAACTTCTTTTGGGACAGAAACATCCTTTGAGACAGAAATACTAGGATTACTATTACTATTCTTGGTCACATACCTCATATTATTAACTTTCTTTGGGACTTGCTTCTGCAAATTAACTGGATCCTTTCTCTGATTGCCCTGAACTTTCTGTTGATTCTGCCTATTCTGCACCATAGTACTTTGATTATTTCCATACCTCCCATAATTCCTTTGGTTTCCTAAATTGAGCCTTGAAAAAACACTCTTTCTGCCTGGGGTATTATTATTATTAATAACATTCACAGAATTCTTCACAATTCTATTTCTCCTTCCAACTTCCTGAAAACCATCCTCATCACCACCTGACTTATCAATTTGGTTAACTGCAACTTTTTTATTAGCTAAAATAGCTAATTCTTCCTCTGTTTTTGGTCTGTCTTTACAGTTTTTATAGGAATGCCCAAACACCTTGCAAAAAGTACATAATGGTGGTTTCCATTGATAGCTAACTTTCAATTTAACAATTTTACCAGGATTTGGACTATCCTCAGGATACATTAATTCCAACTCATCAGGTAACTCATCAACAGCATCAACTTCAACCAAGATTCTGGCATACCCCATCCTACCAGATCTATTTAAGCATCTTTCCTGCGTCATCTTGTCCATCAATAAAGGCTTTCCAACACCACTTGCTATTCTGCCAAGCCCAGGACCATACCACATTTCCAATGGGATATCATGAAAACAGACCCAGACAGAAATCTTAGAAGGTTCAATCCTTTGCAAGCACACACCAGACTCCCATTTACTAACAATTAAAGGAATATTATCAACAAGCCAAGTACCATTTTCTAAAACAGAATTCATTCCTTCCTCACTTTTGAATTTGAAGAAGAAAAAACCTGCTCCATTCTTAGTTATTTCCAATAAATCATAGGCTCTCCATATCCTTTTAAGGCTATAACTAACTTTCACAAAATCCATAGAAGTGCCAATGAAATATCCATATAACATCAGAGAGAAAGTGGTTTTACTGCGCTTTAGATCATCACTAATCATAAAAACTCTTTTCCCTCCATTACCTAATTTTACAGGTGGCTGTAGTCCATTTTTAACTCAGCATTTTCACTATTCTTCTTAAGCATATCCACAAAAGAAGAACCTTTGCTTTTATTTTTATCCCACACATTAGCAGGTTTGGGAACAGGCACCCTATCAATAACACTTTTTCCAACAGACAAATTAACCACATTATTGACAATAACATGCCCTGTTCTATCCTCCATTTCAATATCAGTGTGGTCCTCACTATCATTGCCAGAAATACTATAACCAGAGTTAAGAGCATCAATAACTGCATTACCTATTACAACAGTATTATTTCCTGGGGATTTTAATAAGTCATCACCCTTCTCCAAACTTAACCCAGGATCACCTGTTATAGGGTAATGATCTGTATTAGTCTCAATCTGGTAAGCAACTGGACTTACATCAGCATTACAGGTTGTCATGACTGTGCAACCTATTACATCATGGCTAGAAGCTGAAAAATGATGGTTCAACCCCTCCACATCACTTCCAGCCTTAGCATGAGTAGGGTTACAAACTGCACTACCTAACTGATCTTTCTCCTCCATATAAACATCTTCTGTTTCTGAATCATCAGAGTTCTCTTCTTCTAAAACAGCAGTCTTAGAACTCTTGAACTTCTGCTCCACCATCTTTCTCTTCTTATCTACAGAGATATCCATCCCCACAATACTAGCTTGCTCAACAGATTCAAGGACCTGAGCCCTAACCTGTTTTCGAATTTGTGCAGGGGAGATATGATGACAATTGGGAGTAGAGACATTGATGGAACTCTGTGAAGGAGTAACAGCTCCAGCTTCACTCTCTTTACTAGCCACTGGATTATAAGAGGAAACAATCTTCTTAAAACTTCTACTCTTGGATGATAAACAAGTAACAATTTGAGAAGCTTCACTCTCTTCAATTAAACCCAAGCTAACCATCTTATCAAACAGCTTCTTCTTGATTGCTTTCTTAATAATATGAATTCTTCTAACAGTTTACGGATCATCATAGACTATGTTCATATCCTCCCCAACTTTACTAAGAACATGACGAACTGAAGAAACAATTTTCCCCATTTCTGCATTCATATTATAACTAGGTTGAAGCTTATTCTCCACTTCAACAACAGGAACACCCTTCTGCAGTCCCACAATAGAACAATCCACACCCATCAGAGGTCCATCAGATCTCTTCAAAATGTGAGTGCAGTGGGAACACCAGAATCCAATCCAATAGTTCTATCACTACAATTTGCTTTGGAGGCAGCAATTGGCACAGGATTATCACTTCCCATGCCTTTTCGACCAGCTTGCACCATTTCCGAACCTTCATTCAAGCTAGGCATACGAAGAACATTTCGTCGAACACCAGTGACTGTCGATTTCACAGGTTGCGAGCCCTGCACCACCGACCCCTTCATACCAACACTCCTTCCTTCTTTCCAACCCGAACCATGCCCTCCTTCTACCTCTAATCGGCCAGAAACCTTCAAATCAGTAGGGGCCATTTCTGACAGCAAACCTGTCAGTGAGCTGGATTCTCGATTCATTACCACCGGCCTATCCGGTGGATGATCAGGCTCGGTCATTGCCTTAAGCCTTCAAAATCGAGCTTCCCTACCAAATAACACTAAAATCCAACGGGCAGATTCACCGGGATCACAAAACCGCCGGTAACACACACTAAATCGCACCTTTAACTGTGTGAAATGAGAGAAAAAGTCAAACGGTCAACATACGATTATGGGTTATGGACACCTATTACTTGTAAAATGGATATCTATAGGCTATTGGTCATTGCTAGTAGTTATAATGGTTCAAGGGCCATCGATATGAGTTATGGACACGTAGTGGTTATAATGGTTCACTGGCCTTGGTTATGGGTTATGGACACCTATTACTTGTAAAATGGATATCTATAGGCTACTGGTCATGGTTACTAGTTATAATGGTTCATGGGCCATCAGTATCAGTTATGGACATCTAGTGGTTATAATGGTTCAAGAACCATGGTTATGGGTTATGGACACCTATTACTTGTAAACTGTATATCTGTAGGCTATTGGACATGGCTAGTAGTTATAATGGTTCAAGGGCCATCAGTATCAGTTATGGACATCTAGTGGTTATAATGATTCAAGGACCATGGCTATGGGTTATGGACACCTATTACTTGTAAAATGGATATCTGTAGGCTATTGGACATGGCTAGTAGTTATAATGGTTCAAGGGCCATCAGTATCAGTTATGGACATCTAGTGGTTATAATGATTCAAGGACCACGGTTATGGGTTATGGACACCTATTACTTGTAAAATGGATATCTATAGGCTATTGGTCATGGCTAGTAGTTATAATGGTTCAAGGGCCATCGATATGAGTTATGGACATGTAGTGGTTATAATGGTTCACTGGCCTTGGTTATGGGTTATGGACACCTATTACTTGTAAAATGGATATCTATAGGCTACTGGTCATGGTTACTAGTTATAATGGTTCATGTGCCATCAATATAGGTTATGGACATCTAGTGGTTATAATGGTTCAAGAACCATGTTTATGGGTTATGGACACCTATTACTTCTAAAATGTATATCTGTAGGCTATTGGACATGGCTAGTAGTTATAATGGTTCAAGGGCCATCAGTATCAGTTATGGACATCTAGTGGTTATAATGATTCAAGGACCATGGTTATGGGTTATGGACACCTATTACTTGTAAAATGGATATCTGTAGGCTATTGGACATGGCTAGTAGTTATAATGGTTCAAGGGCCATCAGTATCAGTTATGGACATCTAGTGGTTATAATGATTCAAGGACCACGGTTATGGGTTATGGACACCTATTACTTGTAAAATGGATATCTATAGGCTATTGGTCATGGCTAGTGGTTATAATGGTTCAAGGGCCATCGATATGAGTTATGGACATGTAGTGGTTATAATGGTTCACTGGCCTTGGTTATGGGTTATGGACACCTATTACTTGTAAAATGGATATTTATAGGCTATTGGTCATGACTAGTAGTTATAATGGTTCATGGGCCATCAGTATCAGTTATGGACAACTACTGGTTATAATGGTTCAAGGACCATGGTTATGGGTTATGGACACCTATTACTTGTAAAATGGATATCTATAGGCTATTGGTCATGGCTAGTAGTTATAATGGTTCAAGGGCCATCGATATGAGTTATTGACATGTAGTGGTTATAATGGTTCACTGGCCTTGGTTATGGGTTATGGACACCTATTACTTGTAAAATGGATATCTATAGGCTACTGTTCATGGTTACTAGTTATAATGGTTCATGGGCCATCAATATCAGTTATGGACATCTAGTGGTTATAATGGTTCAAGAACCATGGTTATGGGTTATAGACACCTATTACTTGTAAAATGTATATCTGTAGGCTATTGGACATGGCTAGTAGTTATAATGGTTCAAGGGCCATCAGTTTCAGTTATGGACATCTAGTGGTTATAATGATTCAAGGAGCATGGTTATGGGTTATGGACACCTATTACTTGTAAAATGGATATCTGTAGGTTATTGGACATGGCTAGTAGTTATAATGGTTCAAGGGCCATCAGTATCAGTTATGGACATCTAGTGGTTATAATGATTCAAGGACCACGGTTATGGGTTATGGACACCTATTACTTGTAAAATGGATATTTATAGGCTATTGGTCATGGCTAGTAGTTATAATGGTTCAAGGGCCATCGATATGAGTTATGGACATGTAGTGGTTATAATGGTTCACTGGCCTTGGTTATGGGTTATGGACACATATTACTTGTAAAATGGATATCTATAGGCTAGTGGTCATGGTTACTAGTTATAATGGTTCATGGGCCATCAGTATAAGTTATGGACATCTAGTGGTTATAATGGTTCAAGAACCATGGTTATGGGTTATGGACACCTATTACTTGTAAAATGTATATCTGTAGGCTATTGGACATGGCTAGTAGTTATAATGGTTCAAGAGCCATCAGTATCAGTTATGGACATCTAGTGGTTATAATGATTCAAGGACCATGGTTATGGGTTATGGACACCTATTACTTGTAAAATGGATATCTGTAGGCTATTGGACATGGCTAGTAGTTATAATGGTTCAAGGACCATCAGTATCAGTTATGGACATCTAGTGGTTATAATGATTCAAGGACCACGGTTATGGGTTATGGACACCTATTACTTGTAAAATGGATATTTATAGGCTATTGGTCATGGCTAGTAGTTATAATGGTTCAAGGGCCATCGATATGAGTTATGGACATGTAGTGGTTATAATGGTTCACTGGCCTTGGTTATGGGTTATGGACACATATTACTTGTAAAATGGATATCTATAGGCTAGTGGTCATGGTTACTAGTTATAATGGTTCATGGGCCATCAGTATAAGTTATGGACATCTAGTGGTTATAATGGTTCAAGAACCATGGTTATGGGTTATGGACACCTATTACTTGTAAAATGTATATCTGTAGGCTATTGGACATGGCTAGTAGTTATAATGGTTCAAGAGCCATCAGTATCAGTTATGGACATCTAGTGGTTATAATGATTCAAGGACCATGGTTATGGGTTATGGACACCTATTACTTGTAAAATGGATATCTGTAGGCTATTGGACATGGCTAGTAGTTATAATGGTTCAAGGGCCATCAGTATCAGTTATGGACATCTAGTGGCTATAATGATTCAAGGACCACGGTTATGTGTTATGGACACCTATTACTTGTAAAATGGATATCTATAGGCTATTGGTCATGGCTAGTAGTTATAATGGTTCAAGGGCCATCGATATGAGTTATGGACATGTAGTGGTTATAATGGTTCACTAGCCTTGGTTATGGGTTATGGACACCTATTACTTGTAAAATGGATACCTATAGGCTACTGGTCATGGTTACTAGTTATAATGGTTCATGGGCCATCAGTATCAGTTATGGACATCTAGTGGTTATAATGGTTCAAGAACCATGGTTATGGGTTATGGACACCTATTACTTGTAAGATGTATATCTGTAGGCTATTGTACATGGCTAGTAGTTATAATGGTTCAAGGGCCATCAGTATCAGTTATGGACATCTAGTGGTTATAATGATTCAAGGACCATGGTTATGGGTTATGGACACCTATTACTTGTAAAATGGATATCTATAGGCTTTTGGTCATGGCTAGTAGTTATAATGGTTCAAGGGCCATCAGTGTCAGTTATGGACATCTAATGGTTATAATGGTTCGACGACGATTGTTATGGGTAATGGACACCTATTACTTGTAAAATGGTTATCTATAGGCTATTGGTCATGGCTAGTAGTTATAGTGGTTCAAGGACCATCGATATGAGTTATGGACATGTAGTGGTTATAATGGTTCACTGGCCTTGGTTATGGGTTACGGACACCTATTACTTGTAAAATGGATATCTATAGGCTACTGGTCATGGTTACTAGTTATAATGGTTCATGGGCCATCAGTATCAGTTATGGACATCTAGTGGTTATAATGGTTCAAGAACCATGGTTATGGGTTATGGACACCTATTACTTGTAAAATGTATATCTGTAGGCTATTGGACATGGCTAGTAGTTATAATGGTTCAAGGGCCATCAGTATCAGTTATGGACATCTAGTGGTTATAATGATTCAAGGACCATGGCTATGGGTTATGGACACCTATTACTTGTAAAATGGATATCTGTAGGCTATTGGACATGGCTAGTAGTTATAATGGTTCAAGGGCCATCAGTATCAGTTATGGACATCTAGTGGCTATAATGATTCAAGGACCACGGTTATGTGTTATGGACACCTATTACTTGTAAAATGGATATCTCTAGGCTATTGGTCATGGCTAGTAGTTATAATGGTTCAAGGGCCATCGATATGAGTTATGGACATGTAGTGGTTATAATGGTTCACTGGCCTTGGTTATGGGTTATGGACACCTATTACTTGTAAAATGGATATCTATAAGCTACTGGTCATGGTTACTAGTTATAATGGTTCATGTGCCATCAATATAGGTTATGGACATCTAGTGGTTATAATGGTTCAAGAACCATGGTTATGGGTTATGGACACCTATTACTTCTAAAATGTATATCTGTAGGCTATTGGACATGGCTAGTAGTTATAATGGTTCAAGGGCCATCAGTATCAGTTATGGACATCTAGTGGTTATAATGATTCAAGGACCATGGTTATGGGTTATGGACACCTATTACTTGTAAAATGGATATCTGTAGGCTATTGGACATGGCTAGTAGTTATAATGGTTCAAGGGCCATCAGTATCAGTTATGGACATCTAGTGGTTACAATGATTCAAGGACCACGGTTATGGGTTATGGACACCTATTACTTGTAAAATGGATATCTATAGGCTATTGGTCATGGCTAGTGGTTATAATGGTTCAAGGGCCATCGATATGAGTTATGGACATGTAGTGGTTATAATGGTTCACTGGCCTTGGTTATGGGTTATGAACACCTATTACTTGTAAAATGGATATTTATAGGCTATTGGTCATGACTAGTAGTTATAATGGTTCAAGGGCCATCAGTATCAGTTATGGACAACTACTGGTTATAATGGTTCAAGGACCATGGTTATGGGTTATGGACACCTATTACTTGTAAAATGGATATCTATAGGCTATTGGTCATGGCTAGTAGTTATAATGGTTCAAGGGCCATCGATATGAGTTATTGACATGTAGTGGTTATAATGGTTCACTGGCCTTGGTTATGGGTTATGGACACCTATTACTTGTAAAATGGATATCTATAGGCTACTGTTCATGGTTACTAGTTATAATGGTTCATGGGCCATCAATATCAGTTATGGACATCTAGTGGTTATAATGGTTCAAGAACCATGGTTATGGGTTATGGACACCTATTACTTGTAAAATGTATATCTGTAGGCTATTGGACATGGCTAGTAGTTATAATTATTCAAGGGCCATCAGTTTCAGTTATGGACATCTAGTGGTTATAATGATTCAAGGAGCATGGTTATGGGTTATGGACACCTATTACTTGTAAAATGGATATCTGTAGGCTATTGGACATGGCTAGTAGTTATAATGGTTCAAGGGCCATCAGTATCAGTTATGGACATCTAGTGGTTATAATGATTCAAGGACCACGGTTATGGGTTATGGACACCTATTACTTGTAAAATGGATATTTATAGGCTATTGGTCATGGCTAGTACTATATAATGGTTCAAGGGCCATCGATATGAGTAATGGACATGTAGTGGTTATAATGGTTCACTGGCCTTGGTTATGGGTTATGGACACCTATTACTTGTAAAATGGATACCTATAGGCTACTGGTCATGGTTACTAGTTATAATGGTTCATGGGCCATCAGTATCAGTTATGGACATCTAGTGGTTATAATGGTTCAAGAACCATGGTTATGGGTTATGGACACCTATTACTTGTAAGATGTATATCTGTAGGCTATTGTACATGGCTAGTAGTTATAATGGTTCAAGGGCCATCAGTATCAGTTATGGACATCTAGTGGTTATAATGATTCAAGGACCATGGTTATGGGTTATGGACACCTATTACTTGTAAAATGGATATCTATAGGCTTTTGGTCATGGCTAGTAGTTATAATGGTTCAAGGGCCATCAGTGTCAGTTATGGACATCTAATGGTTATAATGGTTCGACGACGATTGTTATGGGTAATGGACACCTATTACTTGTAAAATGGTTATCTATAGGCTATTGGTCATGGCTAGTAGTTATAATGGTTCAAGGACCATCGATATGAGTTATGGACATGTAGTGGTTATAATGGTTCACTGGCCTTGGTTATGGGTTATGGACACCTATTACTTGTAAAATGGATATCTATAAGCTACTGGTCATGGTTACTAGTTATAATGGTTCATGGGCCATCAGTATCAGTTATGGACATCTATTACTTGTAAAATGGATATCTGTAGGCTATTGGACATGACTAGTAGTTATAATGGTTTAAGGGCCATCAGTATCAGTTATCATCTAGTGGTTATAATGATTCAAGGACCATGGTTATGGGTTATGGACACCTATTACTTGTAAAATGGATATCTATAGGCTATTGGTCATGGCTAGTAGTTATAATGGTTCAAGGGCCATCAGTATCAGTTATGGACATCTAGTGGTTATAATGATTCAAGGAGCATGGTTATGGGTTATGGACACCTATTACTTGTAAAATGGATATCTGTAGGCTATTGGACATGGCTAGTAGTTAAAATGGTTCAAGGGCCATCAGTATCAGTTATGGACATCTAGTGGTTATAATGATTCAAGGACCACGGTTATGGGTTATGGACACCTATTACTTGTAAAATGGATATCTATAGGCTATTGGTCATGGCTAGTAGTTATAATGGTTCAAGGGCCATCGATATGAGTTATGGACATGTAGTGGTTATAATGGTTCACTGGCCTTGGTTATGGGTTATGGACACCTATTACTTGTAAAATGGATATCTATAGGCTAGTGGTCATGGTTACTAGTTATAATGGTTCATGGGCCATCAGTATCAGTTACGGACATCTAGTGGTTATAATGGTTCAAGAACCATGGTTATGGGTTATGGACGCCTATTACTTGTAAAATGTATATCTGTAGGCTATTGGACATGGCTAGTAGTTATAATGGTTCAAGAGCCATCAGTATCAGTTATGGACATCTAGTGGTTATAATGATTCAAGGACCATGGTTATGGGTTATGGACACCTATTACTTGTAAAATGGAAATCTGTAGGCTATTGGACATGGCTAGTAGTTCTAATGGTTCAAGGGCCATCAGTATCAGTTATGGACATCTAGTGGTTATAATGATTCAAGGACCACGGTTATGGGTTATGGACACCTATTACTTGTAAAATGGATATCTATAGGCTATTGCTCATGGCTAGTAGTTATAATGGTTCAAGGGCCATCGATATGAGTTATGGACATGTAGTGGTTATAATGGTTCACTGGCCTTGGTTATGGGTTATGGACACCTATCACTTGTAAAATGGATATTTATAGGCTATTGGTCATGGCTAGTAGTTATAATGGTTCAAGGGCCATCAGTATCAGTTATGGAAAACTACTGGTTATAATGGTTCAAGGACCATGGTTATGGGTTATGGACACCTATTACTTGTAAAATGGATATCTATAGGCTATTGGTCATGGCTAGTAGTTATAATGGTTCAAGGGCCATCGATATGAGTTATGGACATGTAGTGGTTATAATGGTTCACTGGCCTTGGTTATGGGTTATGGACACTTATTACTTGTAAAATTGATACCTATAGGCTACTGGTCATGGTTACTAGTTATAATGGTTCATGGGCCATCAGTATCAGTTATGGACATCTAGTGGTTATAATGGTTAAAGAACCATGGTTATGGGTTATGGACACCTATTACTTGTAAAATGTATATCTGTAGGCTATTGTACATGGCTAGTAGTTAAAATGGTTCAAGGGCCATCAGTATCAGTTATGGACATCTAGTGGTTATAATGATTCAAGGACCATGGTTATGGGTTATGGACACCTATTACTTGTAAAATGGATATCTGTAGGCTATTGGACACGGCTAGTAGTTATAATGGTTCAAGGGCCATCAGTATCAGTTATGGACATCTAGTGGTTATAATGATTCAAGGACCACGGTTATGGGTTATGGCACCTATTACTTGTAAAATGGATATCTATAGGCTATTGGTCATTGCTAGTAGTTATAATGGTTCAAGGCCCATCGATATGAGTTATGGACACGTAGTGGTTATAATGGTTCACTGGCCTTAGTTATGGGTTATGGACACCTATTACTTGTAAAATGGATATCTATAGGCTACTGGTCATGGTTACTAGTTATAATGGTTCATGTGCCATCAGTATCAGTTATGGACATCTAGTGGTTATAATGGTTCAAGATCCATGGTTATGGGTTATGGACACCTATTACTTGTAAAATGTATATCTGTAGGATATTGGACATGGCTAGTAGTTATAATGGTTCAAGGGCCATCGGTATCAGTTATGGACATCTAGTGGTTATAATGATTCAAGGACCATGGTTATGGGTTATGGACACCTATTACTTGTAAAATGGATATCTGTAGGCTATTGGACATGGCTAGTAGTTATAATGGTTCAAGGGCCATCAGTATCAGTTATGGATATCTAGTGGTTATAATGATTCAAGGACCACGGTTATGGGTTATGGCACCTATTACTTGTAAAATGGATATCTATAGGCTATTGGTCATTGCTAGTAGTTATAATGGTTCAAGGGCCATCGATATGAGTTATGGACACGTAGTGGTTATAATGGTTCACTGGCCTTAGTTATGGGTTATGGACACCTATTACTTGTAAAATGGATATCTATAGGCTACTGGTCATGGTTACTAGTTATAATGGTTCATGGGCCATCAGTATCAGTTATGGACATCTAGTGGTTATAATGGTTCAAGATCCATGGTTATGGGTTATGGACACCTATTACTTGTAAAATGTATATCTGTAGGATATTGGACATGGCTAGTAGTTATAATGGTTCAAGGGCCATCGGTATCAGTTATGGACATCTAGTGGTTATAATGATTCAAGGACCATGGTTATGGGTTATGGACACCTATTACTTGTAAAATGGATATCTGTAGGCTATTGGACATGGCTAGTAGTTATAATGGTTCAAGGGCCATCAGTATCAGTTATGGACATCTAGTGGTTATAATGATTCAAGGACCACGGTTATGGGTTATGGCACCTATTACTTGTAAAATGGATATCTATAGGCTATTGGTCATTGCTAGTAGTTATAATGGTTCAAGGCCCATCGATATGAGTTATGGACACGTAGTGGTTATAATGGTTCACTGGCCTTAGTTATGGGTTATGGACACCTATTACTTGTAAAATGGATATCTATAGGCTACTGGTCATGGTTACTAGTTATAATGGTTCATGTGCCATCAGTATCAGTTATGGACATCTAGTGGTTATAATGGTTCAAGATCCATGGTTATGGGTTATGGACACCTATTACTTGTAAAATGTATATCTGTAGGATATTGGACATGGCTAGTAGTTATAATTATTCAAGGGCCATCAGTTTCAGTTATGGACATCTAGTGGTTATAATGATTCAAGGAGCATGGTTATGGGTTATGGACACCTATTACTTGTAAAATGGATATCTGTAGGCTATTGGACATGGCTAGTAGTTATAATGGTTCAAGGGCCATCAGTATCAGTTATGGACATCTAGTGGTTATAATGATTCAAGGACCACGGTTATGGGTTATGGACACCTATTACTTGTAAAATGGATATTTATAGGCTATTGGTCATGGCTAGTACTATATAATGGTTCAAGGGCCATCGATATGAGTAATGGACATGTAGTGGTTATAATGGTTCACTGGCCTTGGTTATGGGTTATGGACACCTATTACTTGTAAAATGGATACCTATAGGCTACTGGTCATGGTTACTAGTTATAATGGTTCATGGGCCATCAGTATCAGTTATGGACATCTAGTGGTTATAATGGTTCAAGAACCATGGTTATGGGTTATGGACACCTATTACTTGTAAGATGTATATCTGTAGGCTATTGTACATGGCTAGTAGTTATAATGGTTCAAGGGCCATCAGTATCAGTTATGGACATCTAGTGGTTATAATGATTCAAGGACCATGGTTATGGGTTATGGACACCTATTACTTGTAAAATGGATATCTATAGGCTTTTGGTCATGGCTAGTAGTTATAATGGTTCAAGGGCCATCAGTGTCAGTTATGGACATCTAATGGTTATAATGGTTCGACGACGATTGTTATGGGTAATGGACACCTATTACTTGTAAAATGGTTATCTATAGGCTATTGGTCATGGCTAGTAGTTATAATGGTTCAAGGACCATCGATATGAGTTATGGACATGTAGTGGTTATAATGGTTCACTGGCCTTGGTTATGGGTTATGGACACCTATTACTTGTAAAATGGATATCTATAAGCTACTGGTCATGGTTACTAGTTATAATGGTTCATGGGCCATCAGTATCAGTTATGGACATCTATTACTTGTAAAATGGATATCTGTAGGCTATTGGACATGACTAGTAGTTATAATGGTTTAAGGGCCATCAGTATCAGTTATCATCTAGTGGTTATAATGATTCAAGGACCATGGTTATGGGTTATGGACACCTATTACTTGTAAAATGGATATCTATAGGCTATTGGTCATGGCTAGTAGTTATAATGGTTCAAGGGCCATCAGTATCAGTTATGGACATCTAGTGGTTATAATGATTCAAGGAGCATGGTTATGGGTTATGGACACCTATTACTTGTAAAATGGATATCTGTAGGCTATTGGACATGGCTAGTAGTTAAAATGGTTCAAGGGCCATCAGTATCAGTTATGGACATCTAGTGGTTATAATGATTCAAGGACCACGGTTATGGGTTATGGACACCTATTACTTGTAAAATGGATATCTATAGGCTATTGGTCATGGCTAGTAGTTATAATGGTTCAAGGGCCATCGATATGAGTTATGGACATGTAGTGGTTATAATGGTTCACTGGCCTTGGTTATGGGTTATGGACACCTATTACTTGTAAAATGGATATCTATAGGCTAGTGGTCATGGTTACTAGTTATAATGGTTCATGGGCCATCAGTATCAGTTACGGACATCTAGTGGTTATAATGGTTCAAGAACCATGGTTATGGGTTATGGACGCCTATTACTTGTAAAATGTATATCTGTAGGCTATTGGACATGGCTAGTAGTTATAATGGTTCAAGAGCCATCAGTATCAGTTATGGACATCTAGTGGTTATAATGATTCAAGGACCATGGTTATGGGTTATGGACACCTATTACTTGTAAAATGGAAATCTGTAGGCTATTGGACATGGCTAGTAGTTCTAATGGTTCAAGGGCCATCAGTATCAGTTATGGACATCTAGTGGTTATAATGATTCAAGGACCACGGTTATGGGTTATGGACACCTATTACTTGTAAAATGGATATCTATAGGCTATTGCTCATGGCTAGTAGTTATAATGGTTCAAGGGCCATCGATATGAGTTATGGACATGTAGTGGTTATAATGGTTCACTGGCCTTGGTTATGGGTTATGGACACCTATCACTTGTAAAATGGATATTTATAGGCTATTGGTCATGGCTAGTAGTTATAATGGTTCAAGGGCCATCAGTATCAGTTATGGAAAACTACTGGTTATAATGGTTCAAGGACCATGGTTATGGGTTATGGACACCTATTACTTGTAAAATGGATATCTATAGGCTATTGGTCATGGCTAGTAGTTATAATGGTTCAAGGGCCATCGATATGAGTTATGGACATGTAGTGGTTATAATGGTTCACTGGCCTTGGTTATGGGTTATGGACACTTATTACTTGTAAAATTGATACCTATAGGCTACTGGTCATGGTTACTAGTTATAATGGTTCATGGGCCATCAGTATCAGTTATGGACATCTAGTGGTTATAATGGTTAAAGAACCATGGTTATGGGTTATGGACACCTATTACTTGTAAAATGTATATCTGTAGGCTATTGTACATGGCTAGTAGTTAAAATGGTTCAAGGGCCATCAGTATCAGTTATGGACATCTAGTGGTTATAATGATTCAAGGACCATGGTTATGGGTTATGGACACCTATTACTTGTAAAATGGATATCTGTAGGCTATTGGACACGGCTAGTAGTTATAATGGTTCAAGGGCCATCAGTATCAGTTATGGACATCTAGTGGTTATAATGATTCAAGGACCACGGTTATGGGTTATGGCACCTATTACTTGTAAAATGGATATCTATAGGCTATTGGTCATTGCTAGTAGTTATAATGGTTCAAGGCCCATCGATATGAGTTATGGACACGTAGTGGTTATAATGGTTCACTGGCCTTAGTTATGGGTTATGGACACCTATTACTTGTAAAATGGATATCTATAGGCTACTGGTCATGGTTACTAGTTATAATGGTTCATGTGCCATCAGTATCAGTTATGGACATCTAGTGGTTATAATGGTTCAAGATCCATGGTTATGGGTTATGGACACCTATTACTTGTAAAATGTATATCTGTAGGATATTGGACATGGCTAGTAGTTATAATGGTTCAAGGGCCATCGGTATCAGTTATGGACATCTAGTGGTTATAATGATTCAAGGACCATGGTTATGGGTTATGGACACCTATTACTTGTAAAATGGATATCTGTAGGCTATTGGACATGGCTAGTAGTTATAATGGTTCAAGGGCCATCAGTATCAGTTATGGATATCTAGTGGTTATAATGATTCAAGGACCACGGTTATGGGTTATGGCACCTATTACTTGTAAAATGGATATCTATAGGCTATTGGTCATTGCTAGTAGTTATAATGGTTCAAGGGCCATCGATATGAGTTATGGACACGTAGTGGTTATAATGGTTCACTGGCCTTAGTTATGGGTTATGGACACCTATTACTTGTAAAATGGATATCTATAGGCTACTGGTCATGGTTACTAGTTATAATGGTTCATGGGCCATCAGTATCAGTTATGGACATCTAGTGGTTATAATGGTTCAAGATCCATGGTTATGGGTTATGGACACCTATTACTTGTAAAATGTATATCTGTAGGATATTGGACATGGCTAGTAGTTATAATGGTTCAAGGGCCATCGGTATCAGTTATGGACATCTAGTGGTTATAATGATTCAAGGACCATGGTTATGGGTTATGGACACCTATTACTTGTAAAATGGATATCTGTAGGCTATTGGACATGGCTAGTAGTTATAATGGTTCAAGGGCCATCAGTATCAGTTATGGACATCTAGTGGTTATAATGATTCAAGGACCACGGTTATGGGTTATGGCACCTATTACTTGTAAAATGGATATCTATAGGCTATTGGTCATTGCTAGTAGTTATAATGGTTCAAGGCCCATCGATATGAGTTATGGACACGTAGTGGTTATAATGGTTCACTGGCCTTAGTTATGGGTTATGGACACCTATTACTTGTAAAATGGATATCTATAGGCTACTGGTCATGGTTACTAGTTATAATGGTTCATGTGCCATCAGTATCAGTTATGGACATCTAGTGGTTATAATGGTTCAAGATCCATGGTTATGGGTTATGGACACCTATTACTTGTAAAATGTATATCTGTAGGATATTGGACATGGCTAGTAGTTATAATGGTTCAAGGGCCATCGGTATCAGTTATGGACATCTAGTGGTTATAATGATTCAAGGACCATGGTTATGGGTTATGGACACCTATTACTTGTAAAATGGATATCTGTAGGCTATTGGACATGGCTAGTAGTTATAATGGTTCAAGGGCCATCAGTATCAGTTATGGACATCTAGTGGTTATAATGATTCAAGGACCACGGTTATGGGTTATGGACACCTATTACTTGTAAAATGGATATCTATAGGCTATTGGTCATGGCTAGTAGTTATAATGGTTCAAGGGCCATCAGTATCAGTTATGGACATCTAGTGGTTATAATGATTCAAGGAGCATGGTTATGGGTTATGGACACCTATTACTTGTAAAATGGATATCTGTAGGCTATTGGACATGGCTAGTAGTTAAAATGGTTCAAGGGCCATCAGTATCAGTTATGGACATCTAGTGGTTATAATGATTCAAGGACCACGGTTATGGGTTATGGACACCTATTACTTGTAAAATGGATATCTATAGGCTATTGGTCATGGCTAGTAGTTATAATGGTTCAAGGGCCATCGATATGAGTTATGGACATGTAGTGGTTATAATGGTTCACTGGCCTTGGTTATGGGTTATGGACACCTATTACTTGTAAAATGGATATCTATAGGCTAGTGGTCATGGTTACTAGTTATAATGGTTCATGGGCCATCAGTATCAGTTACGGACATCTAGTGGTTATAATGGTTCAAGAACCATGGTTATGGGTTATGGACGCCTATTACTTGTAAAATGTATATCTGTAGGCTATTGGACATGGCTAGTAGTTATAATGGTTCAAGAGCCATCAGTATCAGTTATGGACATCTAGTGGTTATAATGATTCAAGGACCATGGTTATGGGTTATGGACACCTATTACTTGTAAAATGGAAATCTGTAGGCTATTGGACATGGCTAGTAGTTCTAATGGTTCAAGGGCCATCAGTATCAGTTATGGACATCTAGTGGTTATAATGATTCAAGGACCACGGTTATGGGTTATGGACACCTATTACTTGTAAAATGGATATCTATAGGCTATTGCTCATGGCTAGTAGTTATAATGGTTCAAGGGCCATCGATATGAGTTATGGACATGTAGTGGTTATAATGGTTCACTGGCCTTGGTTATGGGTTATGGACACCTATCACTTGTAAAATGGATATTTATAGGCTATTGGTCATGGCTAGTAGTTATAATGGTTCAAGGGCCATCAGTATCAGTTATGGAAAACTACTGGTTATAATGGTTCAAGGACCATGGTTATGGGTTATGGACACCTATTACTTGTAAAATGGATATCTATAGGCTATTGGTCATGGCTAGTAGTTATAATGGTTCAAGGGCCATCGATATGAGTTATGGACATGTAGTGGTTATAATGGTTCACTGGCCTTGGTTATGGGTTATGGACACTTATTACTTGTAAAATTGATACCTATAGGCTACTGGTCATGGTTACTAGTTATAATGGTTCATGGGCCATCAGTATCAGTTATGGACATCTAGTGGTTATAATGGTTCAAGAACCATGGTTATGGGTTATGGACACCTATTACTTGTAAAATGTATATCTGTAGGCTATTGTACATGGCTAGTAGTTAAAATGGTTCAAGGGCCATCAGTATCAGTTATGGACATCTAGTGGTTATAATGATTCAAGGACCATGGTTATGGGTTATGGACACCTATTACTTGTAAAATGGATATCTGTAGGCTATTGGACACGGCTAGTAGTTATAATGGTTCAAGGGCCATCAGTATCAGTTATGGACATCTAGTGGTTATAATGATTCAAGGACCACGGTTATGGGTTATGGCACCTATTACTTGTAAAATGGATATCTATAGGCTATTGGTCATTGCTAGTAGTTATAATGGTTCAAGGCCCATCGATATGAGTTATGGACACGTAGTGGTTATAATGGTTCACTGGCCTTAGTTATGGGTTATGGACACCTATTACTTGTAAAATGGATATCTATAGGCTACTGGTCATGGTTACTAGTTATAATGGTTCATGTGCCATCAGTATCAGTTATGGACATCTAGTGGTTATAATGGTTCAAGATCCATGGTTATGGGTTATGGACACCTATTACTTATAAAATGTATATCTGTAGGATATTGGACATGGCTAGTAGTTATAATGGTTCAAGGGCCATCGGTATCAGTTATGGACATCTAGTGGTTATAATGATTCAAGGACCATGGTTATGGGTTATGGACACCTATTACTTGTAAAATGGATATCTGTAGGCTATTGGACATGGCTAGTAGTTATAATGGTTCAAGGGCCATCAGTATCAGTTATGGATATCTAGTGGTTATAATGATTCAAGGACCACGGTTATGGGTTATGGCACCTATTACTTGTAAAATGGATATCTATAGGCTATTGGTCATTGCTAGTAGTTATAATGGTTCAAGGGCCATCGATATGAGTTATGGACACGTAGTGGTTATAATGGTTCACTGGCCTTAGTTATGGGTTATGGACACCTATTACTTGTAAAATGGATATCTATAGGCTACTGGTCATGGTTACTAGTTATAATGGTTCATGGGCCATCAGTATCAGTTATGGACATCTAGTGGTTATAATGGTTCAAGATCCATGGTTATGGGTTATGGACACCTATTACTTGTAAAATGTATATCTGTAGGATATTGGACATGGCTAGTAGTTATAATGGTTCAAGGGCCATCGGTATCAGTTATGGACATCTAGTGGTTATAATGATTCAAGGACCATGGTTATGGGTTATGGACACCTATTACTTGTAAAATGGATATCTGTAGGCTATTGGACATGGCTAGTAGTTATAATGGTTCAAGGGCCATCAGTATCAGTTATGGACATCTAGTGGTTATAATGATTCAAGGACCACGGTTATGGGTTATGGCACCTATTACTTGTAAAATGGATATCTATAGGCTATTGGTCATTGCTAGTAGTTATAATGGTTCAAGGCCCATCGATATGAGTTATGGACACGTAGTGGTTATAATGGTTCACTGGCCTTAGTTATGGGTTATGGACACCTATTACTTGTAAAATGGATATCTATAGGCTACTGGTCATGGTTACTAGTTATAATGGTTCATGTGCCATCAGTATCAGTTATGGACATCTAGTGGTTATAATGGTTCAAGATCCATGGTTATGGGTTATGGACACCTATTACTTGTAAAATGTATATCTGTAGGATATTGGACATGGCTAGTAGTTATAATGGTTCAAGGGCCACGGTATCAGTTATGGACATCTAGTGGTTATAATGATTCAAGGACCATGGTTATGGGTTATGGACACCTATTACTTGTAAAATGGATATCTGTAGGCTATTGGACATGGCTAGTAGTTATAATGGTTCAAGGGCCATCAGTATCAGTTATGGATATCTAGTGGTTATAATGATTCAAGGACCACGGTTATGGGTTATGGCACCTATTACTTGTAAAATGGATATCTATAGGCTATTGGTCATTGCTAGTAGTTATAATGGTTCAAGGGCCATCGATATGAGTTATGGACACGTAGTGGTTATAATGGTTCACTGGCCTTAGTTATGGGTTATGGACACCTATTACTTGTAAAATGGATATCTATAGGCTACTGGTCATGGTTACTAGTTATAATGGTTCATGGGCCATCAGTATCAGTTATGGACATCTAGTGGTTATAATGGTTCAAGATCCATGGTTATGGGTTATGGACACCTATTACTTGTAAAATGTATATCTGTAGGCTATTGGACATGTCTAGTAGTTATAATGGTTCAAGGGCCATCGGTATCAGTTATGGACATCTAGTGGTTATAATGATTCAAGGACCATGGCTATGGGTATGGACACCTATTACTTGTAAAATGGATATCTATAGGCTATTGGTCATGGCTAGTAGTTATAATGGTTCAAGGGCCATCGATATGAGTTATGGACATGTAGTGGTTATAATGGTTCACTGGCCTTGGTTATGGGTTATGGACACTTATTACTTGTAAAATTGATACCTATAGGCTACTGGTCATGGTTACTAGTTATAATGGTTCATGGGCCATCAGTATCAGTTATGGACATCTAGTGGTTATAATGGTTCAAGAACCATGGTTATGGGTTATGGACACCTATTACTTGTAAAATGTATATCTGTAGGCTATTGTACATGGCTAGTAGTTATAATGGTTCAAGGGCCATCAGTATCAGTTATGGACATCTAGTGGTTATAATGATTCAAGGACCACGGTTATGGGTTATGGACACCTATTACTTGTAAAATGGATATCTATAGGCAATTGGTCATGGCTAGTAGTTATAATGGTTCAAGGGCCATCGATATGAGTTATGGACATGTGGTGGTTATAATGGTTCACTGGCCTTGGTTATGGGTTATGGACACCTATTACTTGTAAAATGGATATCTATAGGCTACTGGTCATGGTTACTAGTTATAATGGTTCATGGGCCATCAGTATAGGTTATGGACATCTAGTGGTTATAATGGTTCAAGAACCATGGTTTTGGGTTATGGACACCTATTACTTCTAAAATGTATATCTGTAGGCTATTGGACATGGCTAGTAGTTATAATGGTTCAAGGGCCATCAGTATCAGTTATGGACATCTAGTGGTTATAATGATTCAAGGACCATGGTTATGGGTTATGGACACCTATTACTTGTAAAATGGATATCTGTAGGCTATTGGACATGGCTAGTAGTTATAATGGTTCAAGGGCCATCAGTATCAGTTATGGACATGTAGTGGTTATAATGATTCAAGGACCACGGTTATGGGTTATGGACACCTATTACTTGTAAAATGGATATCTATAGGCTATTGGTCATGGCTAGTAGTTATAATGGTTCAAGGGCCATCGATATGAGTTATGGACATGTAGTGGTTATAATGGTTCACTGGCCTTGGTTATGGGTTATGGACACCTATTACTTGTAAAATGGATATTTATAGGCTATTGGTCATGACTAGTAGTTATAATGGTTCAAGGGCCATCAGTATCAGTTATGGACAACTACTGGTTATAATGGTTCAAGGACCATGGTTATGGGTTAAGGACACCTATTACTTGTAAAATGGATATCTATAGGCTATTGGTCATGGCTAGTAGTTATAATGGTTCAAGGGCCATCGATATGAGTTATGGACATGTAGTGGTTATAATGGTTCACTGGCCTTGGTTATGGGTTATGGACACCTATTACTTGTAAAATGGATATCTATAGGCTACTGGTCATGGTTACTAGTTATAATGGTTCATGGGCCATCAATATCAGTTATGGACATCTAGTGGTTATAATGGTTCAAGAACCATGGTTATGGGTTATGGACACCTATTACATGTAAAATGTATATCTGTAGGCTATTGGACATGGCTAGTAGTTATAATGGTTCAAGGGCCATCAGTATCAGTTATGGACATCTAGTGGTTATAATGATTCAAGGAGCATGGTTATGGGTTATGGACACCTATTACTTGTAAAATGGATATCTGTAGGCTATTGGACATGGCTAGTAGTTATAATGGTTCAAGGGCCATCAGTATCAGTTATGGACATCTAGTGGTTATAATGATTCAAGGACCACGGTTATGGGTTATGGACACCTATTACTTGTAAAAAGGATATTTATAGGCTATTGGTCATGGCTAGTAGTTATAATGGTTCAAGGGCCATCGATATGAGTTATGGACATGTAGTGGTTATAATGGTTCACTGGCCTTGGTTATGGGTTATGGACACCTATTACTTGTAAAATGGATATTTATAGGCTATTGGTCATGACTAGTAGTTATAATGGTTCAAGGGCCATCAGTATCAGTTATGGACAACTACTGGTTATAATGGTTCAAGGACCATGGTTATGGGTTATGGACACCTATTACTTGTAAAATGGATATCTATAGGCTATTGGTCATGGCTAGTAGTTATAATGGTTCAAGGGCCATCGATATGAGTTATGGACATGTAGTGGTTATAATGGTTCACTGGCCTTGGTTATGGGTTATGGACACCTATTACTTGTAAAATGGATATCTATAGGCTACTGGTCATGGTTACTAGTTATAATGGTTCATGGGCCATCAATATCAGTTATGGACATCTAGTGGTTATAATGGTTCAAGAACCATGGTTATGGGTTATGGACACCTATTACATGTAAAATGTATATCTGTAGGCTATT